>OX608073.1:48472167-49019578 GCA_951509635.1 Eupeodes luniger
CACGATAGAAGAAACTTCTGAAGCCTCTAGGTTACGGAAAATTCTTTCAACTAATCCAGCGATGCCAAGCTGCTTGAAAAATGCAGACGGCTCCTGGACAAATTCGAGTAATGAATCGCTGAACTTACTATTGGATACTCATTTTCCTGGAAGTTCTCTTACCGGGACTTGCAACGGTTATATACGTTCAAGTCCCAATACAACATATCCACAAGGTCTGATTACAAGGGACAAGCTACAATGGGCTCTCAACAGCTTCAAACCATTTAAATCTGCAGGACCATATGGAATAACACCAGCCGAGCTACAAAAGACTTCTGATATAATTGCACCAATCCTTGAGGCAATTTTTACCAGCTGTCTTTACCTGGTCCATGTTCCCTCGGCTTGGCGAGAAGTTAAAGTTGTTTTTATACCCAAAGCAGGTAAATGCTCGCAAGTCAACCCTAAAGATCTACGACCTATAAGTCTATCATCATTCCTTCTTAAGACCTTCGAAAGATTGATTGATATCCATTTAAGGGCAAGTATTGATACAAGACTTCTGTCTTCGTCTCAACATGCCTACTGTAAAGGTAAATCGGTGGAAACAGCGTTACACACCTTAGTACGCACCGTCGAATACTCCCTCCATCATAAAGAGTTCACTATGGTTGCTTTCCTTGACATCGAAGTGGCCTTTAACAACGTGGACACATCTGCAATCACATCTGCACTAACATCTCTAAATGTAGAGAGTTCGCTTCGGGAGTTAATTCATTTGATGCTTACTAGCAGGATAATTAACTCAAAACTGGGCAACTCTTCTGGCAGACGATTCGTTAGTAGAGGGACACCGCAAGGTGGTGTTCTATCCCCTCTCCTCTGGAACCTAGTGGTAAATGAAATCCTAACTAGTCTGGATGCGGAGGGTTTCAGAGTGATAGCCTATGCGGACGACGTTGCTATAGCAGTTTCAGGAAAGCATCTTAACACGTTAAAAGAACTCTTACAAAATGCCTTAGACAGACTAATACTTTGGGCTGATCGGTGTGGACTGGGTGTTAACCCACACAAAACCGATTTGGTTTTATTTTCGAGGAGATACAAAATTCCATTTGTCAACCCTCCCCATATTAAAGGAATCCAATTAAAATTCTCAGACGAGGCTAAATACCTGGGTCTTGTCTTAGATAAAAAACTAAATTGGAAACGCAACGTAGAGGAAAGAGTCAAAAAAGCTACTGTAGCTCTCTTTTCTTGCAAAAAAGCCATTGGTAATAAATGGGGCTTACAACCCAGAATCACGCATTGGCTATACACATCGGTAATCAGACCGATTCTAATGTACGGTGTGGCAGTATGGTGGACTGCTTTAGAAAAAGGTATAAACCGAGATAAATTAAATAAAGTCCAACGTTCAGCTTGCCTATGTATAAGCGGATCGCTTCGCACGACCCCATCTGCGGCACTGGACACCTTACTCTACCTAACACCTCTTGACATTCTTAGCAAACAAATAGCTGCAAGCTCTGCTATTCGCCTCAAAGCTTCGTCGCAGTGGACTAACAACAACATTGGCCACTCCGTTATTACATATTTAGAATCAATCCCAAAGCACACAGACTACACCATCCCCCAACTACAATTCGATAGAAACTTCCAGATTTCTATACCTCCCAGATCTTTTTGGGAAGATAGGACATTCCTGGAAGACGAGTCAATCCACTTCTATACAGATGGGTCAAAAACAAAAGAAGGGGTTGGTGGAGGTGTGTACTCTGAACGACTGAAATTAAGTCTCTCATTCCGCCTTCCCGATCATTGTAGCGTGTTCCAGGCGGAACTTTTGGCGATAAAAGAAGTCCTGTCCTGGCTTAAAGAAAACGTGATATCGATATCTGATATCCGTATTTTCTCAGACAGTCAGGCCGCTATTAAATCTCTGGATTCTGTCTCTACAAACTCTATAACTTGCTTGCTCTCTCTAAGCAGATCGCATATAAGCTCGATAATAGGTGTCATAACCGGGCACTGTCTAATAGGAAAGCACGCCACGAGATTAGGCGTATTCTCAAATGACTTCTGCAGAAGCTGTATGGACGAGGAAGAGGAAGAAACAGTTCTTCATCTTCTCTGCACATGCCCTGCTCTGGCTCGAAAACGCAAGAATTACCTAGGAGAATTCTTCTTTAACGATCTAAACGATCTAAATCATATCGGCATAAGCAGCCTCTCACGTTTCGTAAGAGACTCAAACTGGTTCCATTGAGCTTAGGAAGAAACCTCAAGATTCATGTGGTATCACAATGGGCCATTAAACTGGCCTAAGTGTGTCCGTTTCCATCTTGGACAGCCACTTCAACCTAACCTAACCTAACCTAACTTCTCACTTTAAATCACTTTAAATGTTTTGATGGGCACTAATGCGGGTTCGGCTGTTTCAAAAATCGGCCAAAGTGCACATAGGCACTTACCTCGATATTTATTAAAAAAAAAAAACATTGAAAAATAAATACAGTGTTATCCATTTTCAAAAGTAAACGTAAATAAAACATATTTTTTTTTCATGATATTTTATTTGCATTATAAAGTTTGAATTGTTATTATGTGTGAATTACTACTTCATTTAAATGACCACCACACGAATTGTTGCAAGCATCGATTCTTTTGAGGTAATTTTTGACCACTTTTTGAGACATTTTGGACGGTATCTCAGCCATAACTTCACGAATGTTGGTTTTTGAAGTGCTCAAGTTAAAGGTTTATATGCATATTAAACACGGTCTTGCGCGTAGCCCCACAAAAAAAGTCCAGCGGCGTCAAATCGCATGATCTTGGTGGCCAGTTGATATTGCTACGACACGAGAAATAACGCCGCCAGGAAATGTCTCTTGCAATAAAGCCATATTAGCTAGAATTGTGTGGCATTTGGCACCGTCTTGTTGAAATCACATATTCTCCAAGTCTTGTTGAAATCACATATTCTCCAAGTCGTATTCTTCAATAGTAGGCAAAAAAATCGGTTATCATATGACAATAACGCTCCGAATTGACGGTGACAGTCATTCCATCGTCGTTTTCGAAGAAGAAAGGTACAATCACACCTCCTAAGAGCGCACCAAATAGTGACTTTTTGTGGATGTAATGGCAACTATTCAATTACTTGAGGATTCTCAGAACCCCAAATACGACATTTTTGTTTATTAACATACCCACCGAGTGAGAAATGTGCTTCGTTGCTGAAGAAAATTTTGTTGGAAAAATCGCCGTCCACCACCTGTTGTTCAAGCACTTATTCGACGTATCAACGACGTTATGAGTGCTGGCTTCAGTTGTTGTGTAACATGGACTCTAGATGCAAATTACGCCACAATGTGCCGTAAAACAGTCCTAATTCCTGAGAACATGATTTACAAACTTTGTTCAGGAGTATGTCTATTCAGTATGAAATGGCAAACCAAAATGAACATCAAGTGACAGCTGTCAAAAAGACCAACTCCGAAAAAAGTAGTGCAAGATTGAAAACAACACATCTTCAAAAAAAAAATACCCGATATATCAAAAAAATATATTTGTTTTCGTGGTATTCTTAAGAACAATTTTGTTACAAAGAAATCTTAAAATGTTTGAATATGAATCGGAACGTCTTATTTGAGAAGAATTTTTTCAAGACAAGAATGACTGTGAGAGAATTTGTCAATTTCTCGCAACTTTTTTATGAGATACAGGTAAGGATTGAACTCAGACCACTGACATGACAGTCCTTCACACGTCACGAATACTACTAACAGGCTTCTATCAATTGACAGTGTGAAGTCCATGACAAGTTAGCGGACTTGATTTGTGCAGCTAATAAGTAGTCAATAATTTTCTAGCCCGCTGTATTTTTTTTATTCTGAATTTCCCTAATTTTCTGTAAATCTTATTTCCAAGATCTGTCGATTACATTTTGGAATAAACAGTAAATAAAATCTCAGTAGTTTTTAGTATAAAGGAGCAGACCTTTTGTATTTTAACCTGAGTTTTGAAAAAGTTCATCTGCTAACTCGTCAATATTTCACGAATGGAGAAGTAAACTTTTATTAAGTGGTGATATATTTTTCCAATTCCACGGTTGTGTCTTATGTGATATCAATTCTTGAGCATATTTATAAATTGTATGCATTATGATTTCTTTTTAGTATTGAAAAAAGTGAAATCAAATGATGTAATGTCATTTACAAAAAAAAAAACAATATCAGTCAAATTACCGCCACGGCTACCATTCCGGGACTACGTGTCGTTTTCATGAAATTTTCCATGACCATGGCTTATCCCCCGCGTGGTTCCGAATCACAATAACTCGAAGGCCATATTCTGATCACCACTTCGAGAAATAACACGGTCAGTAATATTTTCTTGAAAAATTGCAAACTGAGAACTGTGACTGCAAGGTGTTAACAGTTTTAGTAATTTCGTACATACAAATGTAGATTTTGCCTATCAAATGTCAAAAAATGACACCTTCAAAAATGATAGCTGGGGAGTGATTCCCTAATTTTCAAAATTATAATTCGTAAAACGATTATCATTAACGTTATATTTACTAACTTTATCATGATCGTCTCCTTTTCATTACAAGATTGTTCATTACTCTGATACTGTAACTGAAATGTAAAAATGAAAGATTATGCTTGTTAGATGACTTGAAAATGTAACCAAGTTTACCAAACTTGTTATTTTTCCTATGGGAAATTGTGAAAAATTGCAAGAAATTTCCTGTTACCAAATATGATAACTATTTTGTGTTTTTATTCTTTTCCGCCGCCGACAATATAGTCAGAATTTCAAAATGTTAGTTATTTATGTCTGATATTATTGTAAATTAATAAATTTAACTATAATATGAATACATAGGTCAATAGCACAAAATAGGTTGCAAGTTTATATAAAATTTATGAATGAGCATCCTTACTTATAGCTTACGGATTTGGTATAAACCCATTTCCGTCCTTGGGAAAAAAATACCTATTAGTAATTTATGATTTTTTTTTAATATTCGTTCTTTTAATCTCCTCGTATTGAATATTTGTTATAAAACCATTTCTTTATTTCCGATTTTCTTAAGAAAGACTCCATTTTATATACAGGGAGCATAACTTCGCTTCCAAAATATTTTTTGTTGAAACTATTTGGGCTAGTGTGCTTTGTGCAGACCCGAAGCAAAATTCGTTGCCTGCCAACCTTTGGTAGTCTTCGCCAAAGCCTCAATAGTTACAGCAAATCTTAATATTGAAAGTATATGTATATGCAGACCGACAATCGTCTAACAAGTTTATTTTTTCCAGTATCATTAAAAAGGCTTCTTTTCAAATTCGTAAACGTAAAACAAGTCTATAATTGTTGAAATTATCTTACAACAATAGGTAAGAAGGATTACTTACGTACATAATTATGAATTATGTATACAAAAATGCTTACATTAAGTCTGATTCATCTCTTAATTTTCTTCGTAACCGTATTAATTGTTCTTTCTTTATTTTCATTTCCAATTTGTAACAAATTTAAATTAGTAAACATTTGAAAATTAATGACAGACAATACCTATTTAGCTACCGTGCAAACGCTTTCGTTTTGATGATATGACTTTGACGATTACGGTTACTTAGAATTAAAACTATTATTTTAAAACCATTTATTTAAATAAAATTAAATTGAAATGAACTTGAATCAATATTGAATCCTGTTACAGAGCAATTTTAATACAAATAAATAAATATGGCAACCATATTTCAGTATGAAATTTATGTTGAAATTATTTGTATCGAGAGTACCTTAACTACAAATATCAATAATAGGGAATACTAAAGATCAAACAATTGGACAGCTTTTACTTATTAGACTCTTCAAAAATAACATTTTTTGAGTTCGTATAAGTTTTTTCTTGTCACGAGAAAATAATTTTACTTCAAAACATACAGAAAAGTTCCGCTTTATTGGTTAAAAATGTATTTTGATAAAGTGATTGAGAACCGAAAGAAAATGTATCCCAGGTTTTTGTTTTTAAAATGACAGAAAAAACACACACTTTCTTTCTTAAAACTTTTGAACTTAAATTGATTCTGTAACATACCTAGAACAACAAAATAAAAAGGTGTAAATATTTATTCTGTACTTTTTATACAATCAAGTATCAACGCCCACAGGGATTATTTCTACCTACCCTTGCACAATGCACAGTGCGGATATAAGAAAGAATTTAGGAGGAGTTTTGTTTTTATTAAACTTCTTTTTCATTTAAAACCGATAAAATCCGATATAATGTTTATCCCAGATATACGCACATAAGTAGCTATAATGCTAAAATAAGGGTTTTTACTTTAATACAATGTTCATGCGAACCAGTCGTGCATTTATAATGTACCTTAAATATACCCTGTATCTTTACGAGTACTTTATATAGGTAAGAACTTTCTGTACAATTTTTGGTAGATGAATTTACCCTCATTTAAACACTATTGTGAGGTACTGATTTAATTGACATTTCGTAAGCAATTTAATTTTCATGACCTTGTTAAAAAAAAAAAAACAAGAAATTTTGTGTAAGAAAGGCCAAATACCTACCTACACAGAATTTTCATTTTCATACGGGTGCAGTATTCTTTTATTTCTTTTTCTGGTTCTATAGCATCTGTTTTAATTGAACAAAATAAAGAGCGAGTTTAACCTTAAATAATCTTGTGCTTTCTGAAATGAAATATAATTTATTCCAAGCACAACTTAAAATATAAATCTAAGGATATGGATAGAGCGTACAAAGTGAACTTATAGACTTGTGTTTTAATTGAGCTAGGACATTTTGATAAGTGTTTGTTTAAGAATCTGATAATTGTAATTAAAGAAAAATCCTTTTCAAGTATTTTTGCTTTATTTTTATATTTTAAAAGAAACCCTTTTTTTTAAAAATAAAAACGTTTATAAAATGAAAATTCGAATAATTATAATAAGCAATCTTTTGACATAATTAAATACTTATTTAAGTTGACCTGACCATTCAAGCAAATACGACAAGTCATTCTTGATCCTTTTGGATTTAAGGATTTAACTATCATAACAACATATTTTTAAATCTCCTATTGCACTAAATTTCCCCTTTGGCAAACCTTTTTTAAAACAAAATTGTTCAATGCGAGTATAAACTTCATAATAATGTTCAAGTACATCGATTTCATTTTCTCTATGGTAAAAATTCCCTTGGGGAAAAGAACTCATAATATGTAGGACTTGTGCATTTATGTAAATGATAAAATATTTTCTTCTTTGAGAAACCAAAAAGACGGAATAAATATGTCATCATGATCTGATTGCCATTTCAACAAAGCTATAGTAAATATTGTAAATTCTTCTCAATTATGGAAAAATATACAAAACCTAGAAAAGAAAATCCCATCACAAGTTTGTGTGATTTTGTATGTAGTTCAAAAAGGGTCTCTACTGCACTCAATTTGTACGTTCTGTTTTGTAAGAATAAAGTTATGCAAAAAGAAGTGGAGTGGTGTAAAAAATCAACAAATCGGAGTTGGAGCTGCAATAATTTGAGCTTATTGCGGTTATAGGTGGAGGATTGAGCATGAAATCGCTTATTTAACGAGGTTTTTATATGGTCTGAATGCTTAAAGGTCAAGTTAGGTATATTTTTAGGCCAATATTTTTTTGATGGCATCTAAGCTTGGAACTTGTGTCAAATGCAGAAAAAGTTCGTACTTAAAATAAAAATATGCTTAAAAAGCTACTTAAAGCTTAGGGTGTTTTTTCATAAACGTCTGCCTAACTCATTATTAAGCTCTAAGTATAATTTTGACTTATTAAAATTGTATCTATGCAGCCCTGCACACTTTCTGCACAATTGCTGTTTTCATTAATACAACAAAGCAGAAAGTCTATTGCTTATTAATGCAGATTTTCGACGTTAGTGAAAACACTTTTAAAACCTGCATGTATCGGTACTTAAAAGTAAAGTGACATATGTAAGTAAAAATTATTGTTAGGAGACCTCTTTTTGCAGCGATTGGGGTATGTCAGCAATAACTCACATAAAATTGTCTTCCAAGACGTCAATCACTTCGGGCTTCTTTGCATAGACAAGTGACTTCACCTAAACCCACAAAAAACAGTAGAGCGGTGTTAAATCGCACGATCTTGGAAGCCACGTCACAGCCCCACGAAATAAATTTGCAAGATTTGCAAAGTTGTTCAAAAGTAAGTATGTTCATCATGTAATGGCAAACCAAACAAATTATCAAGTGACAGCTGTCAAAGAGGCCAGCTCCAAAAAAAGTATTGCCAGATTGAAAACCACATGTCTAAAAAAAAGGAATGTCAAAATAAATCAAATAAAAATAACGGGTTATCCATTTTGCGGTTTCAAAATTATAGGGATGGAATTCGACATCTGTCAAACTAAGTTGTTAAACCAATTTTTTTTCGGTTGAAAGTCTGACATTTACGAAAATGGATCGCGTAACTATCGCACAACGCATACAAATTGTTAAAATTTACTACAAAAAAGGTGATTCTTACACATATCGTGCTTTGAGAGGAGATTATGGTTTACATAATCGTCCAACTAAGTAAGCAACTAGAAGAAAGTAGTACCCATTGCATGATGGTTAGTGCGTTAGACTGTCATGCCAAAGGTCTTGGGTTCGATCCATGCCTATGCCATCTAAAGTTTTTTTCACCGGTACTGCCTCTTGCGAGGAATTGACAAATTCTTCAAGAGCAACTCTTGTTATGAAAAGTGCTTTCTCAAATAAGCCATTCGGACTCGGCTTGAAACTGTAAGGCCTGTGCATCATCGTTTCGCTCGTACCACTGAAGTTTCGCTGCTGTAAGTGAAAGGGTTGCCAGAGACACAAATGTGTTGATTCTTCCTCGTTCTCAGGAATTAGGACTGTCTTACGGCACATTATGGCGTATTTTGCATTTGGATCTACGACTTCATCCATATAAAGCCCAGCTCACGCAACAACTGAAGCCAGCTGACCATTCACAACGTGCGTCGTGGATACGTCGTCGGGTGCTTAAACAACAGGCGGTGGAAGTCGATTTTTCGAACAAAATTTTCTTCAGTGACGAAGCACATTTCTCACTCGGTGGGTATGTTAATAAACAAAAATGTCGTATTTGGGGTTCTGAGAATCCTCAAGTAATTGAAGAGTTGCCATTACATCCACAAAAAGTCACTGTTTAATACGCTCTTAGGTCCGGAGGTATGATTGGACCTTTCTTCTTCGAAAACGAGGATGGAATGACTGTCACCGTCAATTCGAAGCATTGGGGTCATATGAAAACCGACTTTTTTTGCCTACCATTGAAGAATAGGACTTAAAAATATGTGGTTTTAACAAAACGGTGTCACATGCCACGTGCCACGCAACTCGAGCGAATATGGCTTTATTGCAAGAGACATTTCCTGGACGCGTAATTTCTCGTTGTAGCGATATCAACTGGCCACCAAAATCATACCATTTGACACCGCTGGGCTTTTTTTTTGTGGGGCTACGCTAAAGACCGTGTTTATGTAGATAAACCTTTAACTCTTGAGCATTTTAAAACTCAACATTCGTCAAGTTATGTCTGAGATACCGCCCAACATGTGGTCGAAAATTACCTCAGCAGAATCGATGTTTGCATCAATTCGCGTGGTGGTCATTTAAATGAAGTAGTAATTCACACATAATGTCAACGTTCAAACTTTATAATAAAATGAAATACCATGAAGACAAATATTTTATATGTGTTTTATTTATATTTACTTTTGAAAACGCAAAAGGGATAACTCTTAACCTTAAGTATTAATGGCATATTTTTCGAGGTCTTTACATTAGAAACAAATTGACTTGGTTAAATGTCATTATATGAAAAGTTATAAGTGTATGGGTTGCAATCGAACCCTTTTTTAAAATATGGCTATTTCAAACCTTAGTCGATACACGAAAATGCTGTTTATAATTATTTTTTGAAGAAACATGTTATCACGTAGGTCTCGTCCAATTCATGAAAAAGAATGATTTAAATACTTTTGCCATTAAAAACAATAATTGTGTTGATACATACTTATAAAGAGACTAACGGCCCGTCCCGACTTCGCACGGGTAGACATAAATAGTACAGATATTTAAGTTATAAGCATGGTAATTAAAACGACCATGAATCACTAAATTAGAAAACATTTTTTTGTCCTATCATTACTACTCTTCACAGCGTATGTGATGAAAGACATTTTATGGCTAATTTTTTTACACCTTCGGTTGGTTTTAATAGGAATATCTAAAGATTTATATAGTAATCTAGTACTAAATATAGTCTATGTTACTCAGTGAAAATGTAGCTTTCTAATGAAAAAAGTACTATAAAAATCGGTCCAGTACTTTTTGAGTTTATTCGTTACATACAAAAATACAAATCTTTCCTCTTTATAATATTAGTGTAGATTTAATAAATACAAATATTTTTTCGACTTAAAAATAAAAATTATTCCCTAAACATTGTTAATAAAACTCCATTACTCAAATATAGCTTAAGTAAATTTGATCAACGTTTCTGCGTATGTCTTATTTAGTAGATACAACCTACCCATTTATGAAATATTTAAAGAAATGAAATTTAAATAAATATAAAATCAGATCAATCCAGTGGTTCAGCTATAATTTATTCATTCATAAATATCCAATATGCTTTAACCATAAGAGCATCAAAAATGTACCCCAAGCCACCCATTTTATTTATAACCCTTTTTACTTTTTTAACAACGAAAAATAATTTATCAAGTTGATTTATTATATGTTAATGGTAGAAAATTAATTCACAAGTTTTTATTGTATTATGGATTATAGTTGCATTTTTGAGTAGTACATGCTTTCTAGCATATTTATATTTTTGTAATAATGAAAATCCACTTAGTAGTGTGTCATTCTAAATAGATTAGATCGATTATCTATATCACAAACGTGACATGGAGAAATTAAGTTTCTCGCAACGTAGGTCAATCAACTTCAAAGGAAAAATCTCACAGTTCTGGGTTTTTTATTATTTTTGTAAGCCTATTTTATTGTAAGAAAAGCGAAACAAAAATCACAAATAAACATTTTTAAGAGCTTGGAAGAGAAGTTATGTCACAAAACACATAATCAACAGTCACAATATTCCATATGACATGAGCTCCGCTGTAAACTCAAGCCAAAATCACACACACAAAAAGTAAAAAAAGGATTTGTATGATGTAATGCACTTTTCTGTACAATGTAAATACAATTTTTTTATACTTTTGTACCTACAGATATAAATATACATGTGTTGTTAGTCCCCAAAGGTTTTGGGTAAACATTTGTGCCCACTGTACAAATATTATTTATTAAAATAAAGTTCAAACAAATTATTGCAACCAACCAAAAGTGGGCTAATGGTAGGTACACACAACCAAAATCAAGCACATGCACACCTTGTTTTTTAAATGTCAATATTAATGCCGCAGTTTTTGACTGCACTTTTTTTCTTGTATTTTTGTTACCCACTTTTCCAATTACTGTGTGCTATTATTTATTTTGTGGCAGCTTATCCGACCAGATCGTGATTCCATTTAGAAAGTTGCTTATAAATTGCCTTAAAATTATTCAACTGAACTGATTTATTTATTTTCACAAACACAAACAAAAATAAAAGTAGCATCAACCCACAGGATGAACAGTGATTTTTATCTTAGCTTGAAGAAAATTTGTTGCAATTATATCATACACATACGAAGAAATATTGGCCACTGTCCAAAAATATGAACCAAACCACAGAAACAGAGAGATGCACTAAATGTGCAATATAATAATCACAATCACAATAATCACTGATGTCCTTTTAGTCTAGAATTGCATTTTTAAACTGATACAAATCCACTGCTTTATTGTTCGGTCACCTGGGCGTATGAGTGTTTTTTTTTTGGGGTTTTGTAAAGTTTATGTTGGAAATAATAAAACTACTTCATTACACATTTTTGACGTTTTGACTCGTAGGTGTATATGCACTTGCAACGGGAAAGAGATAAATGCAACTATGCAACGTTTGAAAAAGTACAGAAAGCCGTATGCCTCTCAATGTCCTTTTTGTGGATGTGTTTTTGTTTTGATGAAAAACCTATACCACAGCTGTGAGTTTTTACTCCCTTTGTTATTTTCATCAAGATTTTTATTTAAGTTTCTCTTACTTTCTCTCATATAAAAGTCTCTCTTTTTAACAAGGATTTTCTTTTCACTAACGTGGGAAATATATTTTAAGTGACAACGCGAATGTGTTGCCATGTAATATTACTGGGAGCCTAAAAGTGGAAGTTTGCAGTAATAGTCCTTTTTTACTAAATATTACTATCAATCGAACTTTTCATTTGGAAAAGAGGAATCAGTTTACTTAATTTTGGAATGTTTCGAAAGTATGTATACATAAGTTCATTAGTTTTGTTTATGTACACATATGTATGAATGTTTGTTGAAATGAAAAGAGCATGCGGTATTTTTAAAGTCAATGAACTCGAAATAAAATTGAATGAAACAATATTCATATAATAAAAATAAGAGTAAAACATCAAACTTTTAAGATTTCATGTGTTTCTAACTCGGTTTTTGACCACTACTCTTCCAAAAAGTAATTACATATGTGTGTATATTCGAATCATTAAAGGATAATTTGATTTCACGGTTTGACAAAAATGTTTTGCTTCTCTAGAGTTATGTGAACTTTACACATTACTCGTTCAAATATTAAGAATTTTAAATATGTATGTATGTATGTATACATTATTTTTATTTCAGTATTATAATTTATAATTAAACATTATTCTACAAAATAGAAGCTTTTCGAAACCACACTCATATCCAGGCTTAAGGAATCTTTTAAACGATTTAAGTTTGTATCTTATAGAGGAATATATTTACTAAGGGATCTGCAACCATAAATAATAACATTAGAGCAATAGTGACATAACTGCAATTTTATCGATATTACCCGTGTTTTGTTGGCAAATCTATCCATAGTAAAGTAGGATTTTACACGAATAACAAAAAAAATATCCATAGTATGAATAACACCGATAAAAGTTAGAGTAGAATCTCACTATGGATAGGTTTTTGACATTTATACGAGCCTCGAATGGATCTTATGTGATTTCGTTCTCAAATGTTGGTATGATTGATATTGCATTTGTATTGTTCGTTGAGTAGTTGTGCATTTGGAATCATGTGTGTTTTCCATTGGGGAAAAAACCAATCTATTACTGTTGATATTATTTAGTTTTGTTAGTGAAAATGGACTAATTTAGCTTATTTTACAAGAGAAAACAATAGAAAAGATAATTAAGTTTTGCTTTGTTTCCACCAAAGGTTTATCTCACTTTAGATTAGATAAATCTAGGTAAATCTAGAAGATTTAAAAATGATTAAGTTTGACAGCACTTTCTAAAATGCAAATGGTGTTTCGATGTTTCTTACGAAGTGCAAGTGAGATAGTTTGATTCATGTTAATCTCCATGTGCATTTTTTTTCTTTTTAAATTTGATTAAAACAAAACTATATTTTTTGTACATAAACATTCAAATAAACAGACCATAACGCATTATCTTTAAAACCAACTCCCCACACAGGTTGTTCTTCGCAAATTTTGACTCAACTCCGATCCCCGACAGGAATCGAGGCGAATCAAGCCAATGGCGGATCCAGGGGGGGGGGGGGTCGTAGGGGTCATGACCCCCCCTGGGAGATAATTTTTTTTTATTTTCGTAGGAACTCCCTTGAATTTTCCAATAACGAAGCACAAATTCATCAACTTTTGACCAATGGACGATCCAGGGGGGGGTCATATGAGCCAAAAAGCTTATACAGTAAAGTTGTATAATTAAAGATTTCATCTAAAGATTTGTTAGTAATTTAATGACATTTTCCAAAAAGTGGTTTGTTGTCAAAAACAACCAAATTTTTTGTTTCCCGCAATTTGGAATTTGGAAAAACTTAAGTAATGCTATAAATTATTTTCATAAAATTTGTTTCTAAGAAAAAGAGCAAATATTTAGGTTCTTAACAAGAAACCTTGAATACAAGATCGTCAATTAAATTCCTGAACCTCGCTTTCAATTGAGTCTAAAAAATTCTTAATTCATATAAAATTAAAAACTTGAGCTTTTAATCAAACATGACATTACGATGATAGAAAAGTCGAAAAAAGTGGATCCTCTGATTCCGTCCGTCTGTCTATTTGTCCTGGCCTCTACATATTTCGATTGAGTTCAAACTGGGAAATTATGGTTTTAAGCCGATTACCGTAAGGCGTTTTTTTTTTAAATAAGAAAATTCGATTTTTTTTCAAAAATTAACCGATATTTTTTTTAAACTTTCTAATTTATTTTCTTAATTTGGTTCTTTGTACAAGAAAAACATAATTTCGGTATTGATTGAGAAGAGTACCCTTCCGTAAAACCGTTATTTTTTTAAGTTTTCTCAAGAATGTCATTGTATTTTTTTTTTATTTTTAAAAATATATTGATTTTTGTTTACAAAAGTCGACATCTCAGAAAGGGGTCACTATGTAAAATGTATATTTATAAGCACTTAACAACTGCATAAAAAATTTAAAAATTTGTACATGTTAAAATCAATTTAAAAAAAAAAACGCTCTATTGATTTTCCAAAAAAAAAATAAGTTAATCTAGGTTTTTTGAGAAATAAAATGCCAATTTGAATTTTTGAGCAAAACTTATTTTGCAGATACATGTTTAAATCTTAAAATATAATGAATATTTTTAAACAGACTTTTTGGAAACCATTAGCTAGTTCTAGCGACCCAGTCGCGCATTTTTTTTTTCAAAATTGATTTTTATTGAGTTTGAGTACAAAAACTTTTAAGATCTTAAAAAAATAAATAAATCTTCTTTTTAAAGTGAATTTGCTTTAGATGCTCTTGAACTGAGAATTAAACAGAAAATTTCAAAAATAAAAATGTCCCAAAAACAGCACAAGTGACACCTTTCTTAAACTAATGGCTAATTGAAAAACATAATGAACGTTTCATATCTGTTGAAAAAAAGGCTTCGAATCTCTTGAGATTTGAAGTGAAAAGAGATTCTGAAACGTGTAATTTGTGAGTGCTACAGAAAAGTTTTTTCCCAACTTATTTTTTTACCTTAATTTGTTTTTATTTAATGTTTAGAGAAATTATGTACTTTAATGCACCTATATCCATAAATTCAAGAACCACACATTTTTTTCTCTACAATTTTTAAGTTTTGTTGAATCCTTTAAGATCAAAATATTTTCCAGCATCTACGAGTAAGCAGACTGATAGCGATAGTAATAATAGACTCCCGAAAATTGAATTCAGAAAAACAACGTCAAAAAATCCCGAAAATCCTTCATATCAGATCCTCTCTCATTTTCTGAGTTTTTGAATTTCAATTACAATTTCTTACATTTTCTTACATTTCTGCGTGAAATGCACCAAAAACCTCTAAACTATTATGTTTAAGCTCTTAAATATGGCATATTTAGAAAACTGGATGGAATGCTTTCATATGTAGGGAGTCGTCAAAATTAAATAGTTAGACCATACCTTGCTGGACAACAGTGTTCTAAAATAATTTTATAACTAAAGTTGTCACTTTAGCCCTTGAAATGTGCAAATGTTAGGTTAAGATGCACATTATGTTTTTATAATTTGTCAGCATCCTTTACAGCACATTAAAAAACTTTTAAGTGGTGACTAAAAACGCATCTATATGTTAAGTGTGACCCCCCCCTGACTAAAAGTCTGGATCCGCCCTTGAATCAAGCTCATTTCAACTCGATTAAGGTATATAAAGAATTAAGGCGAGCTTCAAGCTCGCTTCAACACCACATGTTAATGTAGTAGTGTACGAACAAACCCCCTTCTTGAAGTTTTTATTTTATGTCAAATTGTTTGGTTAAAACTTTGAAATCGAATATCACAGACGTATTTTCTTGATTTTGATAGTCAACTATCAAAAATCAGCTTACACGATTTCGCCCCTGGCCTGAATTTCGCTATTTTTTTTTTGGAATTTTTTGATAAATTATTCTGGCAAATATTAAGTTGTATCAACTTTCAAATATAAAAACCGTACTACTGCGGATCGTTTTGTTGGCAATTTCTCACTTTACTATATATTAGTGGAGCGCCTGGGGGTTTTCACCTCGGATTACAGTTACAGTGAATGAATTAATATGATCGATGTGGGATATTGTTTTTTAAACTATAAATTGCAATGTTTACCCAAAATTTTTTTGTGCACTCCATTTTTTCATTGTTTAAACAAATTCTTATAAAAAATTAATGTTTGACCATATGTTTTTAGTTTAAACAGTAATTTTTTTGTATTTATATGTTAAATCTTACCTAAATAGACATATAGGAACATTTTTAAAAGATACCTGTGTATAAAAATAGCAGTAGAGATCTCGAACAGGTAGAAAAACGTGGAGGGGAGAGCGGAGCGACAGACACTATGTACAATGCAATTTCTCGGCTAGTTTAGTTGCAAGTAACACGTGTTCTGTGAATATCGTGCTTATATATTGGCTTTAAACGACTTTTATCTTTTAAAAAATATTATTGTCAACGTTCAGTAAAATTTTGAGAAAAATCGAATTGACAGATTTTTTACAAAAACTAAAAACCCAAGAAAAAAAACAATACTAAAACTTGGTAAAAATTTACTTACGACTCAAATAGCTTTTCAAAAAGTAAAAAAATTGTCTTTAAACTCTTTTTATTTCACAGAAAATATTGTTTTCAATATTCAGTAGTTTTTTTTATAAAAATCCAACAGACCGTTTTATCATAAAAAAATAAAATCTACAAAAAATAGTACGTAAATTTGGTAAAAATTGATGTTCTGTTCTTGATATCTCTCAAATTACTGTCAAAACTGTCAATTATATTTTTGTCAAAATTTGACTGAACGTTGACAATAATATTTTTAAAAGATAAAAGTAGTTTAAAGCCAATATCTCAAAGTTTTGAAAAGAAATTTGAGCCGAAAATCAATTTTTACCAACTTTTATTAATTTTTTTGTTTAGGTTTTAATTTTTTTATAAGAAAACTGTCCATTCGATTTTTCTCAAAATTTGTCCGAATGTTGAAAACAATATTTCTTATAAGTTAAAATTAGTTGGAAGCCAATATCTCAAAGTTTTGAAAAGATATTTGAATCAAAAATCAATGTTTACCAACTTTTGTTAAATTTTCTTTTAAGTTTTTATTTTTTTGTAAAAAAAACTGTCAATTCGATTTTTCTAAAAATTTTACTGAATGTTGACAACAATATTTTTTAAAAGATAAAAGTAGTTTAAAGCCAATATATAAGCACAATATTCACAGAACACGTGTTACTTGCAACTAAACTAGCCGAGAAATTGCATTGGACATAGTGTCTGTCGCTCCGCTCTCCCCTCCACGTTTTTCTACCTGTTCGAGATCTCTACTGCTATT
The DNA here is from genome assembly GCA_951509635.1 of Eupeodes luniger. Classification (NCBI taxonomy): domain Eukaryota; kingdom Metazoa; phylum Arthropoda; class Insecta; order Diptera; family Syrphidae; genus Eupeodes; species Eupeodes luniger. The sequence goes on from OX608073.1 coordinate 48,489,671, forward strand.
TTTTATCTTTTAAAAATGTTCTTATATGTCTATTCAGGTAAGATTTAACATATAAATAAAAAAAAATTACTGTTTAAAGTGAAAAAATATGGTCAAACATTAATTTTTTTATAAGAATTTGTTTAAACAATGAAAAAATGGAGTGCACAAAAAAATTTTGGGTAAACATTGCAATTTATAGTTTAAAAAACAATATCCCACATCGATCATATTAATTCATTCACTGTAACTCTACTCCGAGGTTTTACGGTTTTGAATGCTCCAGGCACTCCACTATATGGAATGCGAACAAAACGCATTTATTGAGTTTATATGAATTTGTATCTACTAACCAACAGATGGCCTTTTGTATCTACACAGATCAAACAAAACTAAATTTAAAACTTGAGTGTAAAACCCTGAAGGAAACCATAGGTTTCGGACTTATTTCAAGTAAAAAAAGGTATGACGTAATTTTCCTGCTGTCGTTTTTTTCAATTTACACATACAGGGTGTCCTGTAAAGCAAGTGTGGTGATAGGCCTTTCAAGTAACTGCTGTTTTTAAAAAAATTTGGAATAACACCTTATTTTATACGGGGTTCACACTCATTCTATCCATAAAAGATTTTAGTTTTTAATACTTTTGGCATTTTAAATCAACCAAATTGCGGGCCATTAATTTTTAGTATACAAAGTTTGATGCACAGTATCATTTTGCTAAGAATTAATAAATCCTTTGTGATTTAAATTGAATCCCATTTGGCTAATCAATCTTTAAAGTTTTAAGCTTACAAAAAAGTTGACTGTTTATCTCAAAAAAATGTTTTTGTATGTACTTTTTAAAAAGGTATGAATTGCTGAAGTGGAAAGCTACATATATCCATTTGAACCCGTAAAAAGATGGTTTTAAAAATAAAACACTTTTCCTTAAATGACCACTTCTTTTTTTTCTCTGGCATCCACTTCTTTTTTTTTCTTTGGTGGTGGATTTGGGGCATCCCATAGACAAAATATTGTTGGGCTATCTTAAAATATTGTTTTTTGTGCAGTAGGTTTTAAAATTTGGTAAATAGTGTTTTCAACAATCACAACTCTGTCATTTTTTCAGCATATTTCCGTCTTTTAAAACTAAAAGTGGTTGAAAATAACCTATTTCTTATTTCATTTATGTGATTAAAATCAATTGTTATTCTAAAACCTTTATTTAACCTCAATAAACACATTCTTAATTCCATATTAATTCCAACATTAATTTCTGTCATCTGTCAAAATTACTGTGACAAAAAAAAGTGTTGACAAATATCACGAAAAATATTGCAATACTATTTTTGTTACTAAAACAATTGAAAATATAGACTTAAAATTCTAGAAGTAATTTCGTTTTAGCTTTCCATAAGTAAATTATTGCAATTTATTTGGTAAGTAGAATTGTATTTAATTGAAACATTTTTGTCTATTTTATTGTTCTATTTAGATATCTTTGATTTCGTGGGTACTGGGGCCTGATTATGGGATTTGCGGCGAATCGTTTTGCTAGCGAGTTTGCCATTTTTCAATTATTGCTTTCGCCTTCTTCGTTTTAAATTCGACCAATTAACGAAAACCATCTCTGAAAACATTACTCGCACACAGGAATGGTTGAGAGTTGTAAGTCACTAGGCCCTGGTTCTCTACGGACTGTTGCGCCACCTAATTTATTTATTTTAATTAACGATTTCGAAGGCGAATTTGAAATGTCACAATGTTTGTTGGCGAGTTGAAATCCGACAGCTTTTTTTTGGCGGATTCACAGGCGAAAGAGTGTTTATTATTATTCACTGTTCGATTTCGTTGATTCTTTCTTGATTGTAATTTTATAAAAATGTAAGTTAGCTTCATTTTAATTTTCTTATAATTTATCCACAATCCACAATAAAATATAAAATTTTGAATAAATCACAGCAAATTTCATAAATTTAATCAAAACAAATCAAAATTTTTGAAAAGCTGTCAAATCACTGGAATATAGGAATAAAAAGTCAAACCAAAAGTGTCAAATCACTGGAATATAGGAAGAACTGTTTTCGCTTCGCCGCAAATTCGTTAATAAGGAAATATGATGCGAGTAGAATTAGAAAGGTCAAATTGAAAACGATCCGCCGCGAACCTTATAATCAGGTCACTGAGTTCTTACCTTTTGTCAATTTATTTGTTTTATATGAAATTTCCATGGATTATGGACTAGAATTCCCAGAAAATCACAGAAATGTTTATTGAAAGAATAGACCTCTAAAAATTCCACAAAGCCTTCATTTAAAGTAAAAAAAAAACTGTAGTTATTTCTTGGAGTTACTTTAACATAACCAAAAAATACCATTTTTGTGATGAAATCGTGGTGAAGATGAAAAATAAAGAGCAAATGAAAATATCCAGCAACTTTTTAAATTTTTCCGTTTGTTCTATTAAGTTTACTTTAAAGAGTTTGTTTTAATGAAAAATATAAAATTTTACTGAAAATATTTAAATATGTTAGGTACAGGTACTCGGATTTTTCTATCCCTGACATTACTTGTACACCAGGAATGTTTGAACGTTGGAAGTCACTAACACCTGGTAGTCTATAAGCTATTGCACCACCTAATTTATTTATTTATCCGAGTTTTTCACCTAAGCCAGTTTCACTTAAAATATGTGTTTTAAAGGTTATTTGTTGTCACCTGTTAAGATTCATTTGATTCTATTAGAAAATAGGAGTAAAAATAGCTTTAAGTCTAAAATTTTTTTCGACATGCGGATTCCTTCAATAATATTGACAATTTCTTCTTAACACCATGAAATTATATTAAAGTCCAATTTTTAAACACACTAACACAAGAAAGTAACCAATGTGGGCATTCTAGAAAAACATAAACACCTTTTAACAAACACTGCATTTTCTATAACTGTCTTATAAATATTTTAAATATTTTAATGCAAAATATCAGTTTAAGCAAATATACATATATCCATTTTTGATTGACATTTCCTAAAAATTTTAAATTTAATATCTTGCAAAACGTACATTTAATCTTTCATTTACTAGATTTTAAGAAATACTTAACAAACTCCAAACATTTTTATTTATTATAAAACTAGCAGCCCGTCCCGGCTTCGCACGGGTAGACATAAATAGGTACCTACAGATATTTAAGTTATAAGCATGCCAATTAAAACGACCATGAATCACTAAATCAGAAAACATTTTTTTGTCCTATCATTAATACTCTTCGCAGCGTATGTGATGAAAGACATTTTATGGCTAATTTTTGTACACCTTCGGTTGGTTTTAATAGGAATTTCTAAAGATTTCTATAGTAATCTAGTACTAAATATAGTCTATGTTACTCAGTGATAGTGTAGCTTTCTAATGAAAAAAGAATTATTAAAATCGTTACTTTTCGTTACATAAAAAAATACAAATCTTTCCTCTTTATAATATTAGTGTTGATAAGATAAAATCATCAATTTTACTTCTAGAAAACTAGTTTAATAATAAGACCTACATAGTTCCCTAGACACAATTCTTTTAAAGGCAGACAATTTTCAATTTACCTTTTATCATTAGATGCAATATATAGTTAAAAGTAGATATGGTAGGAAGCATAACGTATGGGGCTTAACAACCCCATTAGGTACTTATAAAATATAGAATTTCTGTTTTGTAAGCTCGCACAAAGATTAAAATCAACTAATTACCAGGTCAGCAAGCTACCTCAGGAACACCGCTGAGCAGCATTAGATTGAAATTGGTTATTTTTTTTATGATTGATTATAAAAAGTTCTCCGTATAGTTAACCTTTCAATTTCATTAAATTTTAATCGAGCACTTTCGTGTCATTACATAATTTTCCTGTAGGTTTCATGGATCTCTTCAAAATGTTTGTAGGCGTTTTGAAAATTAAAATAATTACTCTTTTTTTGCTTTGGTATTTTTTTCATTTATTACATTTTTTTAAAACTATAATTTACAATCACATTTTGTGGGTAATGAGTCCACAATTTTTGAATCTTTCTTGAGCTATTATACATACTATATAAATCATTTTTGAACAATTATCAAGTTGTTTTTATAGGTAGTATTTTCTTATAATAAATCGTATTTAAACAGAACAAAGTATATAGGTATACTATAATAAATCTCTTATAGAATAATTTTTCTACAGACACACAACTTTTTGAAATAAATGTTTTATTACATATTTTTGTTTAAAGCTAGGAATATACGAATTAACAAACAAAAACAATTTTAATTAATTAATAAATTTTACTAATTTTTATTATGTCTCTAATTAGATACTAATCGATTTTGGTTGTTAATATATTATGTTCGATAGTTTCCACTCCTTGGGTTTTATTTGATAGGATCTTTTTCACATGTGAACTTGATGATGAAGTCAATTCATCAGATTCAGGTCTATTGAATATTATGATTGTTAATTTATTGAGAATTGGACATAGAGTTGATTCGTGGAATAAGGCAGCTATACGATAGTTGTTGCCTTGGAAGGGATCTGCTATTGCTGCACACATCATATGACTAAGATTTACACCTGATAACTGTCGAGTAAAAAAAGAATTTGTTTGTTTTTGTTTTTTTTTGACAGTTCTCTATAGATGATATGCCATTCTGTCAAAATTTCTATAAATAAAAGTTCTAAAACTCCATTAATTTGATAAACAAAATGAGAAATCACAGATCACCAAGACGGTCCTGAAAATGCATTCTTTTGAAGAAACTCAGTTTGAAGTACCTTTAAAATTTCTTTCAAATTTTTCATCTCTTTTCAACTATGAATTGAGAGCAACATAAAGTGATAAGATGTCAATATTAGTCACCTTAAAACATTTAAACGAAAAATATAATTTTCCATCAAACTTTTAAACCACGATAGTTTCTTCAAACGTCATAATAATTTGACAGCTAATGATCAAGAGACATTCAATTGTGTTTGGCACTCTTTGCATAAATCTTACATGATCTTTTGCCAGTGTTGGCTTACTCGATATTTTTTTGAGCGGATAGGAATTATAGTTCCGTTTCGAAAAAAGTCCATATGTCAAATTTATTTCCTTAAATGAAATTAAACTACTATATGCTCTCTTCTAATAATATCGTACTTCACATTCATGAAAACAGTTCAGAAAAGTTTTTGTCATTCTGTTGTTCTTTCAGCTTATTAATTTTAAGAAACAAATGTCTGAAAGACTGACATCTGTCACAAATTAAAGATTTCGTTGTCCCTTTTTTGGGACAGTTTAAAACTATCAAATGGTGGTCTTTGTATCGCAATATGTTTGGCAAACTTTGACAGAAAGGTATAAGGCCTCTTTATGGCATTCTTACTATTTACGTAAAATATTTCTACTTACCACTGACATGTATGTCAGGAAATTGAAATGATAAAGAAACATTATAGCTACACCAATGGCGACCCAGTTAAAATCTTTTAACTTTTCCGCTTTGTACGCTCCTATATGAGATATATATATAAATTAGAAATTAAGTATTGGAAGCCATTTTGAGCAAGTCAAGCAAACAAATATCATCTACTGTCATTTAAAATCTTACCACTCCTTAACATATAAACTGGTATTAGATACAACAGAGCGTGTTGTATCCAATAGGTACACCTTTCAAAAGCATATGTTCTGCTTTCAACTTCAGGAAACAAAGAAGCCAAGAATGGTCCGTTTACATAACTCAATTGTATCCTAAACAAGGCTATTGTAAGTTTACTCGGCCTCGCTGCCAAGAGGTATATCTACAATAGGAAGTTTTGTAGTTTGAAATTCAAAAAAATATCCAACTTAAAAAAAAAAAATTAAAAATAATTGAATAACTCACTTGAATTATCGTTTGAATATGGCATGGATTGAGAACAAATATCACAGATTCTCCGGCCAATTTAAAACCCATTTCAACTCCAAATATAAAGCACATAAGAATAAGAAGGAAAAGCCTCATAGGCGAATGTGGTTCAGGTGGTCCGGCTGGTACTTCGATGGGATCCATACGTTTGTAGGCCCATCTTATTACCCATAGGCACAGAAATGTCACGATGATTGCTTCAATAATACGGCGTTGATTTGTCATGTAGTTAATGCAATCTGGACCAGCAGTTCGTGGTACTTCGTCGGTAATGCCGCCAATAGCCCAATTCCAGTCCATTGTGAATTTATTTTTGAGATATATTATGTATGTAGTTTGAAAAATTATTGTTTTATGTTTTCTTTTAGATAAGAAATATTTAGTAGTTAGATTAGAGATAAATCGTGAGCATCAAAGAAAATTAAATAGAATAGTACGAGAGAACAGATTGAAAGAATTTAGGATTTTTGAGTTTTCTAACGTCGTGATTTCCTGCAAAAAAAAATAAACAAAAATAGCATATTAATTTTAAAATATTGTGCCAATTATCAATAAAACTAAACTAACGGTTTTTTTGTAACACATTTGCATGCGGTGTTTGAGTAAAAGTAATAAGCAACTTAAAATAAAAGAATCTAATAAATATAAAGAATCTTCGTTCAGTTTTGGGCCTTTTTTTACAAAAATATTGGATATAACCTGAGATAGTTTCGAGATTCCGTGAATTAATAAATCTGAAGACTTAACGGTTTACCACTAGAAAAAAAATGGGGCTCAGATGGACGATTTACAAAATTTATTCGTTAAGGAGTAAATTTTTGTTGCTGAATTGATATCTCAAAAAGTTACTGGTTTTGGAGCTATATGACATCTTTCTTTTTGAACTACACGTATTTCAATCACCACGTTGAATCATACCGACAGCCAAAGACCACACCAAACAGTACGCTTTTACAGTGAAATTGAGAAAATTTCCCTTTTATTTCATAAATGTTTACGCAACTGTTTTATGAACATTTGGTTTTTTAAGTTTTTGACAGTCCTTCGTTATTTTTCGATTTTCGTTAAGTTCCTCTTTCATGAAATTAAGCATTGACAAACCAATGACATAAATATGTACTTGACATTTCAAAATCCAAACACTTTTTACCTAAATATTGAAATGTATTTTCAAGTTTCTTATTAATTATATCAATAGTATTCAAGCAACGTGCTAAGTTTACACAAAAGTTTGCAGAAACGTTCTTTTAATTAATTGCGTTAAGTGCTGTGCAATCAGCTGTTTGTTAATCGTTAAATATATAAACATATATATATATATGTATATACAACATCAAACATTGTTCTTGCGCTAATATAAATTATTTTATTTTTTTATAAGCATACAAAATTTGACAGTTCATTTACCAAATAGTAAACTTATCCAGTGTTCTTCATCATTGCCTGAATACCCTTATTAATTATTCAAAAAAACTATCGTGATTTAATTTAATTTTGTTTGCTTTTTTGAAAATTATACCTCAGGTTTTTACAACTTCTTCTAAATTCTAACTCACCTTTAACTACGGTTAAGTCTTACTTGACACGTGTTCAACAAAAAGGTCGTGTATTTCCGTTTTAATACCTTTTTAAACAGCTACATATATGTATATAAAAATTCTATATCAGCTTGACAAAAAAGAAGATTTTGTGATTATTATTGTATTAATTTCTTTCAAAAAGAAATAAAAAAAGTGACGAAAATTTAATTGCATTCCCAATCGAGAAGAAGACAAAATTTAACAATGAGTTGTCGGAAAATAGCTCAATGTGAACACCTTCTTGGAAATAAAACATTTCTGAACGAAAATTGCAGGTAATGAAAGATGCCAAACTGACATTTATGCCAAATTGTACACTATTGGATTTTCTTTAGCAATTCCAAAAAGTTGCTTAAGGCTAATGGGCGATAGAAATCAACTTGAAATCTCGCTGTTTACAATAACTTTGAGCAACTCTAAGCTTCTTCTTTTTAAATGATTGATAACAAATCAGTTGTGTCACAATGTCTATCGTAAATTATGTAAAGTTTTATTTTAGATGTTAGTATTTGTTTGTTTTGGTTTGGAAATTCATTTCACTCACATTTCGATGCAATTTCTGTGACAGCAGAATACTTAAAATTGGCAACACTGTTTTTTATGACAATGGATTTGACACTCCCTTGCTGAATAAAGGTTAGTTTGTTTTGGAAATTCGTAAGGTTTATGTTGGAGAAAAGTGTATTAACTAAACTGAACTAAAACTTTACAATAAAAAACAAATTTTATACCAATCGAGGCTTTCTCTATGTCTTACATTTTGAGAAAGTTATGAAAATGCGAATATTCAAATTGGTATTGCTGAATTGCAGCTTGGTGTTTGAAATCATAATGAAACATTTCCTTATGTCATTAAATTACTGTTTTTTATTAAAAGCCTATTGTACTTTCATCGTGGGTTTTAATGAGGGCGGAATCTAGTGGATACTTCCAACGCCACCTTGAGGCTACGGCGAACATAAACAAAAAACAGTTTCATAACAATACTATAGATTTTATATACAAAGATGACTGTCAAATAAATCTAATATCATGGTTATTAAAAACATTTGTCAATATTATAAATTAATTTAAAGTTTTTTCACTTAAAACCCTTTTAGTAGCAAGCTATTTATATTTTATTTCCCATCAAATCAGTTGAAGTATTTGTAAATGGGTCATTATTTTGACCCTTGATTGTTTATAATCACCAAAAAAAAAGACATTTTGAAATCGTGCCAATCAAATAAAATACCTCTGGGATAGAAATGTAATATAATTTTATTATACTAGGTACCCGCAACATAGTGCGAAGTCATAAAATTTCAATAAAATGAAGCAAGAGTCATTTTCAAAACAAATGTAGGTAGGTAGTTGGTGGTTGGCAGCAATCCAACAGAATCAAATATAAACTAAACCTATCTATTTACCTATGTATATTTAATATAATACAAAACACTAAAGTGATGGTCGATGAACTTTTGAATATATATGTATATCTTATTTATGTAAGGTAGGTTATTATGTACGTTCCGGCCATAAATGACTATATTTATTTTCGTTATATCAAAATAAACATATTCACATCGCCAAATAAGAGAGAAAATCAAATAAACAAACAACACTATAATATAATATGGCCTTGAACTTAACCAACTTGTCTGCTTACAGTCTGATGTTTTTTGTGGCAAATTAAACATTCGTAAATAAATTAGTATAGATTTAAATATAAACATTTTTTTTTTGGTTTTTGGCAAACCATGGATGCATTTATGAGATCCTAAAAACCTTCATGTAATCAAAAAAAAATATTAAGATCAAATCTGGGAGAGGGTTATTTTGGCATGTAATGTAACTTATATCTCTCTTCCTCATTTAAACTATATATGTATATTTATCTTGTTTTATCCACTCAAGTACCTTTTATTTGTTTTTGTTTTTGTTTATCTATTACTAGCCGACCCGTGCTCGCGTTGCTTCGCAAATTGTAACCACGAACATTTTTTGAATATTAGTATTAGCATATGAAAAAATTTCTCTATGGGACTGAGCATATTTTCTACAATAATATTAATTTTAGTTTATATGTATATACTTACCGTATCTAATTAGATTTCACACTTAAAAAAAAAAGAGTTTGTTCATGTTTGTGCATATTATAAATATTTTTTTTATTTTAAAGCCTCCGGATTTACAATATTTGCAGTTATATTACTGCGAGGAAGAAGTATGTATTGGTTGCTTTTTGAGCCTACCCTGGAAAGAGCAACATAAAGCTGACCATGAGAGAGAACTTTTTTTATTTTTAAATTGGAAGAATTATAATCTATTCACTTCTCGAACCAGAAAAATAAAAAAGATCTAATTTTTCTTTAGATAAATCGGCATTTCTTGTGCACGGCACTGTAGTTAATTAAATGTCCATAGTAACTTAAAAAAAGAGCCCACACCCCACACTGCTCAGCGATGTGACGATAATATTAGAGAAACCAAAAAGAGGCTGGGATGCGACCCACACTGATAACTTCCTATCCCGTCTGTCGATTTGTCTTGCTTAAAATTTTGTCTATATGTATCAATTTCTACCAAATTTGTTTTAGATATTATTTTTTTTATGAAAAAACGGACTGTTGCCATTTTATAAAAAAATTACTGAAAATCGAAAACAATATTTTCTGTGAAATAAAATAAGTTTGAAGCCAATATTTTTAATTTTTGAAAAGATATTGCGTCGAAAGTAAATGTTTACCAAGTTTTAGTATTGTTTTTTTTTGTTTTTTATTTTTTGTAAAAAAACTGTCAATTCGATTTTTTTCAAAATTTTATCGAATGTTAAAAACAATATTTCTTATTAGATAAAATTAGTTTGAAGCCATTATCTCAAATTTTTGAAAAGATATGTGAGGCGAAATCAATTTTTACCAGCTTTTGTTAAATTTTTTTTAGGTTTTTAATTTTTTGAAAAAAAACCTGTCAATTTGATTTTTATCAAAATTTTACAGAATGTTGACAACAATATTTGTTGAAAGATAAAAGTAGTTTTAAGGCAATATCTCAAGTTTTTGAAAAGATATTTGAGTCGAAATTCAATTTTTACCAACTTTGAGTTATATTTTTTTTCTAGATTTTTATTTTTTATAAAAAAACTGTCAATTCGATTTTTCTCAAAATTTTATCAGATGTCAAAAACATTATTTTTCGTTGCAAAAAATTATTTTGGTGATGAAATCATATTTCAGTCGTAAAATTTTCGAGGTAACAAATTTTTTTTTTCAGTTTTTTTGATTTATAAAAAAAAGCTTTAATTGGATTTTTTCAAAAAATATACTTGTTTTGTATCACGTTATAATATATAATACAAAATTTAATTCAAGTCTCTAGCGTCATTGGTTCATGAGATATTTAGGGTTAACCAAAATTTGCACCTTTTTTTTAAACTGCTATGGTAAAAAAAACACCCACGCAATTTTCTTGAGAGCCCTTGCTGCATCTTTCTGCCTTATTATCTGTATAACAAAATTTATTTGAAGTCGATACCTCTTCTGGTTCTTGAGCTATGGACGACGAAAAAAACGTCGCGAACGTACGGTTATACGGTCATACGGACATACGGACGTACGAACGTACGTATACACGCCATTACAATAACTTCATATGGGAAGTTAAAAAAGAGCCCACCTCACTGCTCAACGATGCATGTGACGCTGACGACTGACGATAGAATTAGAGAAACACAAAAATAATGTGTGTGTGTAGGTTAGTTGATGAATAACTATACAAAATACAATACAGAAAAATTGAATATGTATGTAGGTAGGTAGGTAAGAGAAAAAAGGTAACTATTAAATGGAACTATGGAACACATATTGAGAGAGAAAGAGCATGGGAAGAAAAGAAAATTAAAAATGTTGGAATGATAATGAAATGAAACAAAGCAGCGACCTCGCGATTGTGATGGAATCTAATTTCCTGGATAAAATAAATTCAAAAAGTTTATAATTTTATAATTTGTTTTTATTTATTTCTCAGGTTGTATGTTTAACTTAGAAGTGATTTTAGGCTTAAAATTTGCGCAACAATATTGACTTTATGAAGCAATGCTAATATTTGTCGATTATTGCATAGGTTTTAAGATATGAGTGGTTGTATAAGTCAACTAATGAAAAAAAATGGACAAAAAATGTAAAATTAATAATATTTAAGTTTGACAAATAATTAATGAAAAAAAGTTAAAGCCATAAAGACTCTCATAATAATATAGAAAATAATAAAATATATTTCAAATAAATCGGTTGACTACTTTCTGAGATCATGCGTTACAAACTTTAAAATGGTTTCGCTTTTATATAATAGTATAGATATAAAACATGATGTTCAAAAATTCAATTATTCATTACAAAAATGTGCTCTCTCGGAAGCCCACACTTCCTATAATAATAATAATCTCATCCGGAAAAAAAGCTTTTATTTACTCTCTTATTGAGATAAAAAAAAAGCTTCTTAGAGTCCACAGAGAGAAAAGAAGTATTGCAGCATTATCACGTGTGCCAAATTCAAAAGGATTTTTGTAAGTAAAAATTTGTAAACACGTGTCAAATATGGGTAAGTAAAAGTACTAGTGTAAATGTAAACGTCATTTCTGGTGCATAGTTACGCAATAGACTTTTATTTTTGTTTTTAAGTCGTTACATCATTTGTTGTAATTTTGCTATGTTTTGTTAAGTTAACCAATTAAAAACTTATTTAGTTATATATTGCGAGAGTTGATGAAGAAGACAAATCTCTTATCGAATTTATCATATAATATCATAATGAAGTATAGGTAATCATCATAATCACCATTTGTCTCTCTCTTAATGAACTCAGCGAATGTGATCCCTCAGAATGATGAAAATTAATGACATTTTTAGAAACGTTACACAAAGCTGTCATTTAAGGATGGTTCAGTCATTTATTTACTTTTAATCGGATTTATAGCAGTTTCTATAATATTAGTTTTTATTCTAATGCATACAATTAAAATTATAGCAGTCAAATTAATAAACGCGGAACAAAGGAGAGTTATGTCTTTTTCTTTTACAAATTGCAAATATTCCTAATAAAACCGACATTTCTATTAAAGGGCTTTTATCGGGTGATTTTTTAAGAGCTTGAGAACTTTTTTAAAAAAAAAAACGCATAAAATTTGCAAAATCTCATCGATTCTTTATTTGAAACGTTAGATTGGTCCATGACATTTACTTTTTGAAGATAATTTCATTTAAATGTTGACCGCGGCTGCGTCTTAGGTGGTCCATTCGGAAAGTCCTATTTTGGGTAACTTTTTCGAGCATTTCGGCCGGAATAGCCCGAATTTCTTCGGAAATGTTGTCTTCCAAAGCTGGAATAGTTGCTGGCTTATTTGTGTAGACTTTAGACTTGACGTAGCCCCACAAAAAATAGTCTAAAGGCGTCAAATCGCATGATCTTGGTGGCCAACTTACCGGTCCATTCCTTGAGATGAATTGTTCTCCGAAGTTTTCCCTCAAAATGGCCATAGAATCGCGAGCTGTGTGGCATGTAGCGCCATCTTGTTGAAACCACATGTTAACCAAGTTCAGTTCTTCCATTTTTGGCAACAAAAAGTTTGTTAGCATTGAACGATAGCGATCGCCATTCACCGTAACGTTGCGTCCAACAGCATCTTTGAAAAAATACGGTCCAATGATTCCACCAGCGTACAAACCACACCAAACAGTGCATTTTTCGGGATGCATGGGCAGTTCTTGAACGGCTTCTGGTTGCTCTTCACTCCAAATGCGGCAATTTTGCTTATTTACGTAGCCATTCAACCAGAAATGAGCCTCATCGCTGAACAAAATTTGTCGATAAACACATTTCGAACCGAACACTGATTTTGGTAATAAAATTCAATGATTTGCAAGCGTTGCTCGTTAGTAAGTCTATTCATGATGAAATGTCAAAGCATACTGAGCATCTTTCTCTTTGACACTATGTCTGAAATCCCGCGTGATCTGTCAAATACTAATGCATGAAAATCCTAACCTCAAAAAAATCACCCATTACTTAGTTAAACCACTAACAAAGGTTGTTGCAAATTTGTTTTCAAAATAAAAATGTACATTAGATAGTTTTGTAAATTTAGTTTTGAATAAAATTTGCATTTAGATTTATTATAAAATGTTTAAATCATTTGTAACAATTATTGGACTAAAAACAATGCAAAAAAACCAAGTTTCTTGGTGAATATTCAATCTGTCAAACAAGATATTCTTGATAAACGTCACTTATACTGGTCAGTAAATATTTCTAAGATTTCTGAGAATTTTATCAGATGGATTGACAGAGCAGGAGGATTAAATATACATAAACACAATTTTCTATATACATTCTCACCAAACAATCAAATTAACTTTGCATTTCTTTTTGTCCTTTGTGAATTGTGGGACAGAGAATTCTTGAGAAATCGAATCATAAAGATTCTGTTCTCAGATTTCTCACAGCAAAAGTGAGAAATTTCTATGATAAATTTTGTTTGTATTTCTGAGAATACTAGCCAATTCAATTTCACGAACATTTTGTTTGTATTAATTTCAATTGTTTAAATCTCTTTAGGGAGTCTTCGTTAAGTTATGACGCTAAGCTCCGGTTTGAAAGCCTGTTCGTTTTCATTCTTACTTACAATTTAAGCACAACATATGTAAGTTCTGTCAAAGTGCGCTATAGAAAAAAAATAAAACTGCAGTAAAGTTATAAGTTTCGAAAATTATTTCATTTAATGTTATACTGATTGCATAAACCTTGAAACTGGCATACATCTTTTATTATTTTAGGAAAAAAATAGATAGGTTTTCTGTTGAAGTTATTTCTGAGAAAATTTGAAAGATCATCGTTTTATGCGAGACATAGATGATTAGAGAGTGCAAGGGTAAGGTTTCGATCACACTAGATATAACTTCTTATTGAAAAAAACACAACTTTTTACTTAGATCATAGTTGTTTTTTTTTTTAAGTTTTTAACTCAAGAATTTGGGTAGTGCATCTATTTTCCCTTTATGGTGTGACAACCATCTCCCTCTTATTTTTTATATAGTGCAGTTTCACTTTATTTCTTTAAAATAATAAAACATCGCAATGAGCTTAAGGAGGTAACATAATGTGTGCACCAAATTTCATGATAATCGGTTTGTTCTTTTTGAATTTTAAACGAATTATTGTCAAGTCAAGACACGGACTGCATGGCAAGATTTATTCATATACATATGAAGAAGCTATTATTTGAATTATTCAAAGTACCTCCTCTTTAAAAAATCAAATACTACTACTGAGCAAATAAAGATACTTCAAACAAAGTTCACAATGAAACACGTAATGACAAGCAGCATGAAACGGTCAAGCTCAAGCTCACTTAGTTGCAACGATTTTTAAATGATATTTATACTATAAGTAAATAATAAGCTTACAAATATTTATGAGCACAACTCACCAACATTCCTCACAAATATGTACATACATACAAACATTTGTATATGTCATCTATTGCCTACCCAAATAATTATGAAAGTTAACAATAAAATGAAACTTGAACAAGAGCATGATTACACAATATGCTAAAAATATAACTGACCAAAAATAAAGAATACTCGATTAGATTTTTTAAGATCTTCTGTCCAAGCTTGGGAGATTCAATGTCAAAAAGAAAAAAAAAACTGAAAACAACAATATAAAATAATACAACAACTGTTTTGCAACGATTATTTAAAACAACCTACAATACTTTTCCTTTTTCTGAAGTATATTTAAAAAAAATAATAAATGCATATTAAGTTTTGACCTATTAAATGAAAACAAAAACAATAAGATATGTCCTTATTTGACTCATTTCTTTTTAATTAGTTGAGCAAAAAAAACAAAGAGTTGAAGTTAATTCCAAAAACTAACAACTGTCTTAACAGCCTTCAGCTGAACGCGTCTAGAACAGTTTGTAAACAATATATTTTTGACACTTCTTGTAAATTTCATACTATGATAATAGTTATGGACTAACTACAATTAAATTTTTTAACAAGAAAAGTTACTTAAAAGAAACATTTCCAATTACTTTGTTTCATTTTCAAAATGACTTTGAAGTTACCACAGTTATAGGAAACAAAATAGAAGAATAGAAGGAAAGCAATTTAAATTGACAAGTATGTAAAAAAATGTAATAGTCAACTTATCCACTGTACCTGCTTTCATTGAGGTCAAAACGTTACAAACTTTTAATCATGGCGTTTTAATTTAACATCACACACGCCTTGGAGTACAAAACCTCGATGCCATTTAGATTGGGCAGGTTCAGGCGACACAAGTGACTTGAAAGTAAGGCAAGTTTCTTGTATCAGATTGGCCAGCTGCCAAAAATTGCTTTCCAATTAAGGCAACATTAATGGAAAGTTGACTGGAAAGTGGAAAGCTAGTCAAGAAATATCTCCCTAAAGCCTAGTACATACTTCCTCGTGAAGTGAACGTTCGCCAGTGGAGAAAGTGAACTTTTGAAATTGCTCACTGGTACACACTTGTGAATACACGTTGTGAACATTTGTATTCTATTTCATATAAATGCATTTTAACTTTTTTTTTTAAAACCACACGCAAAGCAGCCACAAACTTTAAATGAGGAATCAGTATCAGTATTCAGTACAAATTGAAAACTGTCCTTTTTTTTGTAACCAAATGTCAAAGCTTCACCAACAGTTCCCGTACATTTTGCACGTGAATTGCCCGTGAACGAAAACTCTCCACTTTGTTCTCCACTCAGCTTCACGAGCACGTTCACGGGTGAACCAAAAACCGAAATTTGTATGGGTTCACGAGATGGTTCACAAGTATGTACTAGGCTTAACTATCAATCTAATCAAGTCAACAAATGTCAAAATGACAATTAATCATGATTTTTCATTATCTGAAAGCTGAACTTTATTTCTCTACGATTTATTTATTTTCTGTACAATTCCATTTAATCTTTTGTGTAAATGGGTTTCTTGAAATTGGAAAAGAAATAAGTAATATTTATTTAAAATACAAAATACAAGTCGAGATTTACTTGTAGCTTGCCTGAGGAGTTTTTTGAAGACATATATGTTTTTGGTAGTTTTCGCACGATCAACTGAACCTGCCCATTGAAAAAATTAAGATTTTGTTTGACTTAGCACAATGTCAAAGCTTTTTAATTCAAAACTTCAAATTAATTTAATGTTTTGTACCTCATATCTTTTGATCATATTTCTATATAACACTTTGACATTTAAAAATGTTAAAAGGGGTTCGTTTAGTAATTATGGGTAAGTTCATTAATGTAAAAATGCAGCAGTAATGCAAGATTTGAGTTCATAAATGTAAATACACTGCATTACTGCAGTCGGTAACTCTGTTCAAAAAAACAGTCTGACAGCTGAAATGCGATCAAACTTGCAGTCATTTTATTTCTGTTGCCGCTCTGCAGGAAAATGTTAGAACAAGATGAGTAGGTAAAATAATTGAATATTTATTAAATTTTTGGCAAAAAATAAAATGATTTGTTATTAATAAGTTGAAATATAATATTTATAATTCATAGAAATGAATGAATGAATGAATTTGTTCCATTCAAAACATTTAAAATAAGTCCTAATAAAGCATTTGTATTGGACATTTTGAAAGAATTTTGTTAAGACACTAAAAAACTAAAACCCGCGTAACTCAAAGAAAAGACTTAATTATTTCTGTCATACTTTTTTATAGGCGCATACTTTGATGACATTTATGAACTGGTTTTTTATATTGTATATCTGCCGCATTCTTGCAGTAGTTTTTCTGTTCATAAATGCATTACAAGAATTTTGTCGGCATGGCTTGTGCAACTAGTTGCATTTTTGAACTCAGCCTATTTATGGTAACTTCAGTTAAAATGTATTAAAATAATGGCGTTAGAATGATAATATTTGTAAATTGGTAAATTACTAGTAAATATGGTAATGAAGTTAAAAAACGTACATCTGTTTTTGTGGATTATTTTAAAGTAATAATAAGTTTCATTGAACTCAAACTTTTAAAACTATTTTTGAGAGAATGAAATTAATGATTGTTGACAAACACAAAAATCGCTATCACCAGTTGTCCCTTAAACTGCGCACTATGTAGCAACAAAGTCGTCTAAATTGGTGTAGATCTTAATTTGACAGGAGGATGGTTTACGTTAAGAAAACAAAATTAAGTCATCGGGAACGCAATGAGCGACTGAACGACTAGTCGCTGAGCGACGAATCTAAGCGATGGGTGGCCATTTACTAAACGATTACTTGGGAAAATGACATCGTCAAGTACGATTCGTTGTAGCTTATTAGTTGAAAGCCGCGTTCATATTTATAGATCTAAAAAAAGATCGAGAATCCGTAGATTTGGTGTACATCCTATAAATCGCAAAAGGGTATCATTTATGTCAAAATCTTCGAAGATTTCCAGATCGATTTTGAAAATATTGTCGTATGTCAGTACCATCTTTTGATTTGCTGTTGAAAAAAGTTTAACCAAAGTTAACAAGGCAAAAGAAAGCATTTAGTCCAGCACAACGGCTGCTTTTATGTTTAAGATTAACTTTCTCTGTCGCTCAGCCACCGCCTGAAAGATTAAAATAGATTTGATTGCAGAGCGATGTTACTCTGTCGCCTAAAAAATCGCTCAGTATAGTCGGTCTAGGTTTATACGATTTCATGCGTTTAGATTTTTACTTGCGACATATAGGAACTATATGGCAAGTTTTGCATTCGTGCAAAATTTCGAACTCGAGATTTTAATCAAACATGATATTACGATGGTAGAGAAGTCGAAAAAAGTGGGTCCCGCGATTCCGTCCGGTCAATTTTGTCTGTCTGTCCACGCTCCTACAGCCTAAACCATTGGGTCGATTGAGTTCAAACTTGGAAGTTAAGGTTTTGAGCAGATTTGCGTTAGGCGTTTTTTTCATTTTTTTTTAAGATCAAAACTAACAGTGGCCCCCATACTATTTTTTTGGTCAAAAAACGAAAATTCGAATTTTCTCAAAAACAAACCGATAGATTTTTTTTAAATTTTCTCTAAAATTTTATTTTTTAGCTTGGCTTCTTTTAATAAGAAAAACATATTTTTGTATTGCTCAGGAAAGGTACCGCTCATAGAACCGTTTTTTTGTTTTTTAATTTTCTCAGTCATTTTTGAACCGATTTCAATAATTTAACAATATTTGATTATCAAAAAAGCAATTTTTTATTGTTTGGATTTTTAAAAAAATATTGAAATTTTTTTTTTCAAAATTCTATATCTCAAAAACGGGTGAACATTTTTTTACGAAATTAAAATATAGAGCGTATATTTACAATCACTAAACAACTGCATACCAAAAATATTTTTAGAACAAAATTGAAAAATTTTATATATAAAAAATTAATTTTTAAAAAAACCGCTCTAACGATTTTCAAAAAAAAAATTTGAAAAATCAAGGGTTTTTTGATTTATAAAATGGCATTTAAATTTTTGAAGACAAACTTATTTTTCAGGTAAAATTTTGAATCTTACATTAGTTTTTTTTAAATTATTTTAACTGTATTAAATGTAACCCCCTCCCAAAAAATTGAAAAATGGAGGTTTTTTCGACGAATCAAATGGCATATACATATATCTTTGAAGACAAACTTATTTTACAGGTATATTTTTAAATATTATATAGATACTTTTTTAAACAGACTCTTTGCATACAGGAGCAAGTTCGTGCGACCCAGTCGTGCACTTTATTTTAAATAAACACGAAGAAGGAAATGAACAATAGTTGGATTAGATCAAGTGAAAAAAGTATATATTTTGGTATATAAGAACAGTTTAGAGCAATTGTCAAAATTACAGTAACGTCATTAAGGCCGATACAAATTTCATTTTAGAAAATAAAACAAGGACAAAGGACGTCATATTAAGCATTTAAGTATTACAATTATTGCACAAGTTTATACGAAGTAGATTTCATCACCGATTAGTAAACAGATATTTCTTTTAAAAGACATAGAAAGTATGTTTCAAAAGGAAACAAAAAAGAAATTATGTGATATGAACTTCCTAAACGAAAGTGAGTATGTACAGATAAAACACTTTTACAATTACTTTCTCAGGTCTATAATTTCCTTAAAAATAATTCAGAAATGTTATAAGTGCTTAAATTTAAAAATTGTCGGGGCACATATATGTATGTGCACATATTTTCTTTTCCGATAAATAAGAAAATCTCATTTGTCATGACAAAACATTGTTTATCAAAAAAAAAATAAAAGACAAAGATACATTTTTGCTTAGGTAAAAGAACCACTAGGTCAGATTGATTTATAATATAGAGACAGTGGCCAAGAAAGAAATCCCAAAGATACCTATGCATGCTATGCGTACATATATGTACATGTATAAATTCTTCTCTGACATATAAAATTTATTATTAACGTCAAAAAGTCTTACACAGCAACACTGATTTCTTTTTTTATTCATAAACGTTTTCCTTTTTCTTGATATTATGTATTTAGACACATTGGCCTTAAGGCTCAGCCACACACATGCAAATGCGCATCAAACATTGTGTTCCCCCCTCTTTATACTCTTTTCAACATTCACAGTTAGTTCTTCTTTTGGTACGTACCTTGATGTTCCTTATTTTCGTATCAGGCACACGTACCGTAAAATCGTTTGTAGTTACAACACTGGTAAATATGTTGTTTCAATCTACCCTATGATGGGTAAGGGTAAGTGGTAGGTATCATGAAACCAAAGTGTACTATGAAAAGGTTGTGTATCGCACAAGGTTAAGGTCGTCTTCCGGTAGCGACACAATTGCTTTTCACAAATTTAAACACAACAAAATTCTTATCCAGCTTGGGAAGAACGAAAAAAACCAACAAAAACAAAACTTTTCACTTATGTCATATTTTTGTCTGAACGGATATTTTTGTTTTTTAAAAAATTCTTCCTCTTTTTTTAAATTTTTATTTCGTTTCACCGAATGAATTTTAAAAGATTCAACTCAAAATGTGTAGGCTCAGTTATAACACCTTGAGTTGTGTTTTTAATGACAAGGATATTTCCGCTTTGCATCTTTTGCTTAGCTTTGCTCAGACCAGCTCAATCTTAGGTAGGTACATATAAATCACAACAACAACAACAAAAATCTATTCTCTCATAATTTTAATTTAAACGGAACTGAACATCAGCTACACAATTTGTAGTTTAATCACAATATGGTACACCATCATTATCATCATCATCAAAATCAACAACATCTATTGTCCTGCATCAAGGACTACAACAAAAATAAAGATTTTTATTTTTAGACCACAAAACAAATCAATTTTAACTTATTGAAGAACAACGGAAGAAGCTTTATTCCTCGAAAGCATAAAACTAATAAAATATGTATCAACCGAGGGCCCGAGGGGTTTCTTTTGGGAAGGTCCCCAGTAGGTATAGAGAGGTTGTGTATATTAAAAAATGTAAAACTCAAAAGAAGAAACAAAAACCATTTAGGGCACTTTAATGTCCTTGAAAGACCCACTAACTGCGAGGTAGGTTTGACTTTTGTTTGCTTAAAGATGCATTTTAATGTATTTAAAATGTTGATTTGATTTAAGTTTTATTGCAGATTTATATTTGTAACTTCTTTGGTGATTTATTTTTTGTTTTGTTTTCCTCTTTTTATGTTTGGCTTGAGCAAGGGAGGAAGAAAAGTCAAATAAAATATTAATCGCGATGAACAACAAAAGCAGACTGATTGCGATTGGTTTGGTATTTTTCAAATTATGCGACAAGAACAAGAAAAAAGCGTGCTTACTTTTTCTTTAAAATATAAGCAATTGCAGACGCAGAGCGCAACTTTCACTTTTTGTTATTGTTAAAAGCTTTTTTTCAAAGAAAATCAAATTTCTCTTAAAATCTTTACTCTCTCCTGGCACTATATTTGTTTAAATCGAGAATGAGAGAAAGAAAACAATAGATAAAAGAAGTGAGATAGAAATATAGAAAAGAGAAAGATAACATGGCATAGTTATAAAGAAAGAGAAGGTACACAGTATTTAAAGGAAATCCTGTAACATTTATATTAATTGTTTGCATGTTTGTCGATTTTATTTCTTGAGTTCACAGTTGACAGATGACAGGTTGTATGTAGTTATGATTTATGATTAACTGTGAGTGAATAGACTTGCGGATTTATTTTGTAAATACATACACCCACAGTTCTCATATTTAATTTTTTCGTGTTGTCCTGTCAAAAATGACATCGAAGTTGACATATTTGATTGTCACTTAAGGTAACGCCAGACATGCAAGCATATTGGTATGTTTATTTTTATACTTAAGGGCATCGTTAGATGAAGAACTTACATTATCCTTTTTAAAAATATAAAAATAAATTTTACTAATTTAGATGATTTTTTTGTTAGGAAAACGTTATTACGTATTAAATGCAAAGTTTGTTTTTTCTATTTTAGGAAAACGTTATTACGTATTAAATGCAAAGTTTGTTTTTTCTATTTTTAAACAACAGCTTAAACTTAAAACAAAAAGCATACTTATATCCAAAACCAATTTAAAATTTGTTAGGTGTGTTAAATTACAAACTAAATATTAAAATGGCATTTTCTGTTGCAAAAGATCCATATTTTAAGATTTAAAAAAAAACATCACTTGACAATCTTTTTGTTTTTTAAGATAAAAAGGATAAAAGTTGTGTTATTTTGCTGTTCATGCGAAAAGTTAACAAAAATGGGACTCTAAGTTTTTGATTTGTTGCAATAAATTCAAGAGAAAAACTTGTTAATCAGCGTATTTCTTGAAAAACAGTGTTGGAAAAAATAATAGAAACAAGTGTATTCATCTTTTTCAATACGCAATATTTTTTTTTAGCAATTATGTCTTTTGTTGTTATAGTCTTTCTATATTTTAATCGTACCTAATAATGCTCTCAAATGGTAAAATTGTTTTGTGGAAACAACATTTTGTTTTATTATGTATATTAAACCTCCTTTGAACGCGAAGTGATAAAAAAACTAAGACAAGCTGGAAAATCCATGGCTAAAATTTCAAAAACCTTAAACTGTTCGTAGTACCCGTGGCATGATGGTTAGTGTGTTGGACTGTCATGCGAGAGGTCTTGGGTTCGATCCCTGCCTATGCCACCTAAAGTTTTTTCACGGGCACTGCCTCTTGCGAGGAATTGACAAATTCTCCAAGAGTAATTCTTGTCATGAAAAGTGCTTTCTCAAATTTGCCGTTCGGATTCGGCTTAAAACTGTAGGTCCCTTCCATCCTTGACAACAGTACTCGCACACGGGAAGGGTTGAGAGTTGTTAGTCACTAGGCCCTAGTTCTCAAACGGACTGTTGCGCCACCCAATTTATTTTTTATTTAAACTGTTCGAAGAAAAAAGTATTTGAAACTCTACATTCAAGCCCAAAAGAAGAAACACGATGATGAAAAAGATAAATTTCTTCGCACTTTGATACACTTTTGGTAAGAATATGTAAGAAGAAACCATTCCTTTCTTTAAGAGAACTCAAAATGAATTAAACAAACTAGTGACAGTAAGAACAATAAGAAACCGATTGAAGTAAGTCTTCCTGGTATAGAAGTGAACGAAAAGTGCCGTTTTTGAGCAAAAAAAAACATTATACAAAGACTTTCCTTTGCAAACAAACACTTACACCGTTCTTATTGGAATAAAGTTTTGTGATCGGATGAAACAAAGATAAATTTGTTTTCTTCCGATGAAGAAATGTAGTAGTTTAAGTCAAAATACACAAAGAAGGCAGTGATTTGAGGATACTTTTCACCATCTGGTATAGGTCCAATGTTTTGGATGAAAGATAAGATGTGCGCTGTGGATTATGTCGACATCTTAAATTCAGTCATGGAACCATTTACTGAAGGGGAGGTGCCAATTAAATGGGAGTTCATGCAGGATAATGACAAAATCAATGTTATGGAAAAGCCATCACAATCCTTCGACCTAAACCCATTTGAGCATTTATGTGGTATCCTAAAGCGTAGGATCGGAGATTGTAAAACCACAAATAAAGACGAGTTGTGGTCGAAAATTCAAAGGGAATGGTACACAATACCCCTTGAGACATGTGCCAAATTGATGAATTCATTATTAAAAATAAGGGTGCCACAACAAAATACTCAAAGAATTTGAAATACTTTTACTGTTAAGTTACGTTCTCGCTTCCAAAAGAGTACCATTCTAATTTTGTTTCTATTATTTTTTCCAGGATGAAACAACATACTAATCACAAGTCTACTCTTTATCATTATTTTTAATTATTATATTTAAAAAAAAAATTGTTGCATTTAAGTAATAAATTATTAAAAATACCTTTTCATGTGTTAAGATGTTCATTAAGAATGAACACGACGAAGACTGTTTCTATTATTTTTTCCTTCACTGTATAATATTAGACTGAATTCGTTCACTTTTTGTGTATATTTTATCTGTTGGCAAGCAAAGAAACAGACCTGGGTACAGAACACAATGTCTTCTATCAACATTACAGTTACATCTCTACGATCGGTTGGCTACGTATAATTGTGACAACAACGAACCCAACCAGAAACGAAGCTATACATAACTCTTGTGAATGTATGTAGGTTCTTCTTTGGATTAAAAAGACAATTGATCTTTAAAGACATTGGAGCAA
This sequence comes from Eupeodes luniger, assembly GCA_951509635.1. Taxonomy (NCBI): domain Eukaryota; kingdom Metazoa; phylum Arthropoda; class Insecta; order Diptera; family Syrphidae; genus Eupeodes; species Eupeodes luniger. Next base: position 48,513,818 of record OX608073.1, read on the forward strand.
AATTTTAAACGATTTAGTAAATTTTAAATCCATTTTTGGCAATTACCTAGGCTAAAAAGGTGATTTAGCTAATTTTAAATGATTTAAACATCTTACTATCTCTTAACAATTTGCTAAAGTTAAAATCACGCAATCGCTATTTAAATCTTTAGCAATTTACTGAATCCATAAGACATCTGTTCAGTTATTCTTATAAGAGCAGTTGTGGTTGGAATGGTCCAGTCAACAGTTGGGAATTCCAAATAATAGGTCCGTTTAAGCGTAGTTGCTTTGTTTATTTTCACAAATTGTCACTTTAAGACATGTTTGGATGCTCATTTTTTAATAAAAGACAATTAGCAATTTACTAGTTAGCAAAGGTTTTAAATTTTAGACGCCCTTATTTAGTTGCTAAATATTTAGTAAATTGTTAACTAGTAAATTGTTAAGCCCTTAACAATAGGTAGTTGAAAATTTTGCGCCATTATCTAAAAAAAACTAAGAATATAACTTTCTATTCTAATCTTACACACCCTGCTGTAAGGTTCTGAGACATTGAAAAAATGTGGTTAACAGTCCTTAACGTTTAAATTGATCAAAATATTTCCGTTCCAGACTTTATTGAAATTAAAATATAAATAAAATTAAAAAACTTTTTAAAAAGTTCAAAGAAAATTGAACTCTTTAAGATTAAGTACATCCATGCTAGGCAGAAGTAAAATGATAATTCCGGTACCGGTTAGTACTAAAAATTAAAAAAAAAATCACTATGTTTTACTCAAATATTTTTTACAAAAATCTTTTTATGCTTACAAGACTTAAAACAAATTGATGATGATTAAAAACAATTAATATTGAATCTCATTTTTGTATATACGTAGGTACAAATTTAAGAACATTGTTGAATGATACAGAAACACTTTGTAATCACCTCAGCAAATTTTACGCGCGAAAACATTGGAAAAGAATTAACTCACCACTCTTCTTTAACGTTTTAAAAGAAAATCACACGTGGGGTAAAGATTTCAAACACATGTACTTTGAAAATCAAAAGTCTATTTTATATGATGAAAACAAATTTCTACTCAAATCTAAGTGATGGGTGTTGAAATGTATCTAGTGTTTAATAGGTATTTGTGCAGACAAACTGATAAACAAATTAAATTTTGGATTTCATTTGTATTATAATGTTTACATATTTCAAAGTTTCATCTCATACATTTCTTACACTCTTATCCCAAGTTGGAATCCGACAACTATTAATGTATTGAATAAACAGACAAATACAATTAATTGTGGTAATGATTTTTTTACAAATCGAATTATAATTCAATATTGACTTTTGCACACTAACCTGAATACATCATTAAAATAATGAAAAATACATAATTGAAAAGAAATAAAAAAAACACAAAATGTTGAATGTTTCTTTAGCATTAATAAACCCTCTACTTGCATATTATTATTAATAAACTTGAAACATTTATGAATATTTTATATTTTTTTAAATACTGTAAACACTTTATAAAAACGTTACGCATCACACAAAAATTAATGTATCAAACAAACACCATTATTTTTGTTTACTGTTTTAATACTAATGATTTTAATCTTTAGAACAATACTAAATGAACTGAAGATAACAAAATGATTGTGTGTTATCCGGTAACTTAATTATTTTAATATTAATAAACTTTAATAAAAATTCAAATGAAAGTGAAATTAATAATAAAAATCAAGTATAAATAAAATGCCGGTTCTCTTCACCATTATACAAACAAACATAAATTGTATCCCATCATAAGCTAACAATTTATTGAACTTAATTAGTTTAACACTATTTTGGCATTAAATACTTAAGCGAATTTATAAGTCAATTGTTTATCAAATATTATGCAACAACAAGTATTATTGTATTCTTGCCAGCCGGCTTGCAATATTCTGACTGACTGACTGACTCACTCACTTTATTATTGCTAACCGTTTCTTGTTTTTCTTTCACTGTATAATTCAATCAAAAACACTCCTCTCAGTCGGTTGCCGGTGAGATACTAAAACGACTATGCAACTATTAATTTAACTTATGGGTTTTACTAACTTGCGATATGGAAACATTCTAAGGTAGTGTAACAGATTCATAAAAAAAATTAACTTTATTTAAAAAGAGTTAAAATATATTTGTGGACATTTTTTAACGATTTAAGCCTAGTACGCTGCTGATGCGAAACGAAATTTCCCATACAAAAATGACATGACGAAATCATAAACGAAAAATTTCGCTGTGCTTTTCGTTTTTCAGTACGCTGCTGAACGACGAAATGTGTCATTTTAGTGGATAGCTGTACTAGATTTCTTAGTACAATTCTCCACTCTTTTCGTTCTCAATTTAATTGCCCGGTATATTAATTGCTTGCGAAATTTTAACGTTTAATTTATTTATTGAAAAATTTTTCGAAATTTTTCGTGTATGATTTCGTCATGTCATTTTTGTATGGGAATTTTCGTTTCGCATCAGCAGCGTACTAGGCTTAAAATTGAAAAAAATTGTTTACTCGTGACTTTCGGTGTTTTGATTTGGATTTATCTTTGATTTAATATTTAAAAAAAATGGATTTTTCTAATGAATCGGAAACTCAGGATGTTATTGGTGATGTGCAAGAAGTGATGAAGACAAGCAGTGGCCCTTCACTGCCAGTGAACTTCAACTTCCAGACAGAACTCTCCACAAATATTTTCCGCTGTGGTTTTCGTTTTCATTTCGCTCTGCACTTGGAGACCGCCGAAAAAATTCGTTTCACTTCAGTTGCGTACTAGGCTTTAAAGCGATTTCCTGTGTACGTTCCCCAGATTTAGGTTTGTTTGGTTTGTTTTCCTATTCATGAACTGTCACTATTTAAAAGGATCAACATTTTGGAGAACCTAGTAAATTGCTAAATATTTACAAAGCTGCTAAGTACTAAAATGCTTAGCACTTAACAAATTGTAAGTACACTTCGTGTCACATGAATAGGGACAAGCTTTTTTCGTTTTTTACTTACTTACTTACTTAAGGTGGCGCTACAGTCCTGTGTGAACTAGGGCCTCACCCAACAAACTTCTCCATCTAGCTCGGTCCCTAGCTAGATGTCTCCAGTTTCGCGCTCCGAGTTGGGTGAGGTCACATTCCACTTGTGCGCGCCACCTGATTCGCGGTCTTCCTCTACTGCGCTGTCCTGTAGGTGTGGATTCGAAGACTTTCCGGGTCGGAGCATTGGTTTCCATGCGCTCTACGTGACCCAGCCATCTTAGTCGTTGGACTTTTACCCTTCTGGCTAAGTCTACGTCGCTGTACAGCCCGTACAGTTCGTCGTTCCATCTTCTCCTCCACTCCCCTTCGATGCATACGGGACCGTAGATCACCCGAAGAATCTTTCTCTCGAAACGACCCAAGGTGCTTTCATCCGCTTTTATCATGGTCCATGCTTCTGCACCGTATAGCAGGACGGGGATGATTAGGGTCTTATATAGCGACACTTTGGTCTTTCGAGAGAGGATTTTACCACTCAATTGCTTTCTTAACCCAAAGAAACAGCGGTTAGCAAGAGTTATTCTTCGTTTGATCTCAGCGCTGGTGTTGTTGTCTGCGTTTACAGCGGAGCCTAGGTAGACGAAGTCCTTGACTACCTCAAAGTTACGTCTGTCGATGGTGACGTTTTGACCAAGACGTCGGTGTTGTAGGTCCTTTCTTGATGACAGCATGTACTTTGTTTTGCCCTCATTAACCGTTAAACCCATTTTTGCCGCCTCTGCCTCAATACTCACAAAAGCCCCATTGACATCACGCTGAGTTCTTCCGATTATGTCAATGTCATCAGCATATGCAAGTAATTGGACAGACTTTTGAAAGATAGTGCCTGATGTGCCTCTAGTGTTGACGTGTGAGCTTTGCACTATTCTTTCAAGTACGATGTTAAAAAAATCACATGACAGCGCATCACCTTGTCTAAAACCTTTTTTGACATCGAAAGGTTCTGTTAAGTTGTTTCCAACCTTTATGGAGCAGCGTGAATTCTCCATGGTCATCCTGCACAAACGGACGAGTTTGGCAGGGATGCCAAAACTAGACATGGCTCTATACAGTTCGTCCCTGTAGATACTGTCATATGCGGCCTTGAAATCGATGAAAAGATGGTGGGTGTCGATTTGGTGTTCTTGGGTTTTTTCCAGGATCTGCCGTAATGTGAATATTTGATCGACTGTGGACTTTCCTGGTCTAAAACCACACTGATAAGGACCTATCAGGTTGTCGACGATGGGCTTTAGACGTTCACATATTACGGCAGAGAAGATTTTGTAGGCGATGTTAAGTAGACTGATTCCTCTATAGTTGGTGCAGTTTAGAGGGTCTCCTTTTTTCAGGATCGGGCAAACAATACTGAGGTTCCATTCATCGGGCATGCTTTCTTCCGACCATATCTTACAGATAAGTTGGTGCATGCTCCTAACCAACTCATCTCCAGCTGCTTTAAAGAGCTCGGCATTCAGGTCATCCGCTCCAGCGGCTTTGTTAGACTTCAGCTTAGATATAGCAATCTTTACTTCGTCTAAGTCGGGAGGACGGGATTGTTGGCTTTCGTTGTCTATATTGAATGGATCATCCTGCCTGACAGCGGAATTCGGTTCGTCGTCGCCGTTATACAGTCTGCAGAAGTGGTCCTTCCATATCCTCAGCATTGACTGCGGTTCCACTATGATGTTTCCACTTTCGTCTTTGCAGCCTTCGGTTCTAGGTTTATGTACTTGTGAATTTCGTTTCACCTGTTCATAAAACTTTCGAACTTCATTCCTGTTTTTAAGCCTCTCAACATCTTCGACCGCACGCTTCTCATGCTCTCTCTTTTTCCTTCTGAGAAGTCGGTGTTCCTCTCGCCTCTTCTGCTCATAGAGCTCATGAGCAGCTCTCGTCCTTTTATACAGCGCCGCTTTGCGTGCCTGTTGTTTGGCTGCATTTGCCTGCCGACATTCCTCATCAAACCAGGGGTTCCTTGTTGGTGGTTGCTTGAAACCCAGCACGTCAGAGGCGGCTTCTCTGAGTGCGTCTTGGCAATGTTGCCACTGGTTTTCTATACATTGTGTTGGCGGCACAGAACTTCGAGAGAGGTTACTTGTAACTCGGTCGGAGAAGGAGTTGGCGATCTCTTGCGATTGTAGCCGTTCGACGTTGTACCTTCTCCCAGCATCTCCCTGTTTTGCCTTGGGCCTGGAAACCCGAAGTGCTACCTTGGCTACAACAAGGTAGTGGTCCGAGTCGATGTTAGCTCCTCGGAAAGTTCGGACATCCATGATGCTGGAAGCGTGTCTGGCGTCGATCGCAATGTGGTCAATCTGGTTGACGGTAGTTTGATCTGGAGATCTCCAAGTTCCTTTGTGGATGTTGAGGTGTGGATAACGCGTACTGGCTACCATGACGTTTCGCCCCGCAGCAAAATCTATGAGCCTGAATCCGTTGTCGGAAGTGTTGTCGTGCAGGCTGTTTTTCCCGATTATTGCACCAAAGATGTCTTCCCTTCCTAGCTTGGCATTAAAATCGCCTAGGACAATTTTAATATCGTAGCTAGGACACTTCTCATATGCTTTATCCAAGAGCTCGAAGAACATATCCTTGGTGTTATCATCCTTCTCTTCTGTGGGGGCGTGCGCGCATATCAGGCTAATGTTGCCGAATTTAGCCTTGATGCGGATGGTCATGAGGCGCTCATTGATGCACCTATAGCTCAAGACTTGTTGCCTAAGTCTGGCTCCAATGACAAAGCCGCAACCAAATAAGCGCTGTTGGTTTTCTTGGTAGCAGTCACCATAGTAAATATCGCAGTTTTTCATCCTCTTTTTGCCCGGCCCATCCCATCGTATTTCCTGGATGGCGGTGATGTCTGCTTTATAGCAGTCTAGGGCCTCCGCTAGTTCTTCGGCTGCACGTGGTCTGTTAAGGGACCTAACATTCCACGTACATATCCGAAGTTCGTTGTCCTTAATTCGTTTGCTTAGGTTGTCAACAGTAAATCCGTCCGTATCCGAGGCTTGTTGGTGCTTCGCAACTATGAAATTTTTAAGTGGTCAGGAAGTCACCCTGACGGCACAACCCCCAACCTGGAGGGCCAGATCCTTAGTATAACTCCAAGGACGGGGAGCCGGATAAACTGCTCCTTATAGGCCTGGGCTCCGAATAAGTCGTAGAAGCCCTATAAGGTGTTCACTAAGTAGTTCAACCTTACTGGAACTGTAGACGCCACCGTTGATTCCATCTCGAGAATTCGTCCGCTGCCGTCTGGATAAGGAGAGGTGCCTTAGTGGACGCACCTCTCCCCCCCTCTATCGTTTGCTGCCCCCAACAACTTTCCACTGGGGTTGGAACCCAATCTCCAGTTGAGGTACTAGGCACCCGATGTTCACCACGGGGAGGTGAGAGTAGGAGTTGATAGACAGAGGTTTGTTTTGAGAAAAACCTGTGGACGCTTGTGTCCTCTTGAATGCACATGTCTACCATTTGAACATCAATCGTTTTTCGTTTTTTATTTGACGATATTTTTCAAACCCTTAAGTTTTTTTGGAAAAACCCAAATATGGAATGAAAGTTTTTATTGTAAAAAAAAACATTTTGGAGCAAGTTGAAAAATAGGGGCAAGATCTAAATTTACCTAATAGCGTGTTTTAAAGCAGATAAAAGGATACTTTGATTGTTTGGGAGCTTTGGACGAGTTTGATAGAATCAGGAAGTATGGGAAGTGGGAAAAAATCACCATTGAACGCTGCACGGAAGAGCCAACTCCTTTGATTTGAAACAAATCACATCGGGTGGAATCAAGCTTGGCATACCGATGAACAATCTTTAGATTTTGAAAAACGGCACAGCAAAGAAGATGGTGTAATGGTATGGGGAGCAATCACCTATTAGGGGACCGTGGAGCTGGATTTTCAAAGCTCAAAAATTACGGCAATTACTCACAAATCGATTCTGGAACGAGCTTTTCCGCAATTTTCTAAATTATTTGGTGAGCAACGATGGACTTTCCGCAAGATAATGAACCAATACATACCGGAAGGCAATACCAAAAAACTGAAAAGATTACTGACGCCATAAAACGGTCCTGGGCCAAAATTTCCCTTAATTATTTGACAGCACTCTATGAATCCATACACCACATGTTACTTGAAGGAATTCAGAAATCAGGAGGCAGAACACATTACTAAAAATTATTTTAATCCATTCAATAGACGATTTTTTGATTTTTTGTTATTTTCTTTTCTTTAAAGGATCTTACATGCAAATTTAGATCTTGTCCCTATTCATGTGACAATAAAAAAATACACTAATTTGTATGACCTTCTTCGGAAAAACCGCCATAAAACTTGTATTTATCTTAAGTTGATAAACTTAACATTTTTGAAAAATATCGTCAAAAAAAAAAACGAAAAAAGCTTGTCCTTATTCATGTGACAGGAAGTATATAAAATGAAATGGATGAATCCAAATAGCTGAATTATGGGCTCACGGGTAATCCAGAATCTATTACAAAATGTCCTAAAAATTAAAAAAGTCCGGATACCCATTGTACGTAAATGTTTCTGAACGGGACCTTTCAAAATCACAATGACAATGAATGTACGACACGAAATTGTGTTCCTATTTAAAACCAAGTATTAATTAATTTTTACACAAGGAGATAATAACAAACTAGACTGAATCTGTTTATTGACAGATTTTCAAAACATAACCAAGCTCAGAATGCACCTTAAAAACTGTTATAAAAAAGGTTTTGAATCTACTGCCCTTTGTGTTACAAAATGACAGACGCGCTAAAAAAGAAAAAAAAACTATTTGACAGTTGACTGCTTACGTTGTCATATATTATGTTTTAGGAGCATATTTTGATTTTTCGAACTGTTTCTGAAAAACAGTATATCTTGGGATAGCTTATTCAACAATCAATATACAATTATTATATATTGTAGTTCCCACCTTAGTAACCCAAAATTGACAGCTGTCAAATTTGTGTTTTAAGAGCTTTCCAACATTTCACTATAGAATTTGTCATTAACTCAAACTGTGAGTAGATTGTGGGGGCATCATTTAAAAGTTTTCAACTTTCTAAAGAAATTATATAAATTTATAAATTGTTTTTTTTTGTATATTATATTTATAACCAAAAATAACAGCGTGAATGTACAACTTATTGATATCCTTTAATTTTAGCATATTTCTGATAGTTATGACTTATGAGTCTGGTGATTTTTGTTATTTTTATTTTCATTTGCAACCCCTCATTTGTGTTTTATCAGTTAACATTCGGCAAAAGATAACAAATGTATGTACATTCAAATTATTGTCTTTGAATTTAGATTGTTAAACAGAATAATAATCGTGAGCTTTTTTTTGAATGTTCAAGATCAAATTTCACTTTTATTTTCTCAAGTGGTTGAATTTTGTTATATCATTTTTATTTCTGACGGATATGTATGGTTTGTTTGTAAACAAATAACTTAAACACATGGGTATGGTATTTTTTTTAAAGATATTTTTATTTTCTAGTTTTCACACTTAAACAGCCAATGCAATTAAATAAATGTTATTTGAACTTTGTTGTTGATTTTTAACGGTAGTATTACAAAATACAATTATCTTATAATTAGCTTCAATAGGTTCTAATTATTTTTATTTAAAAGATCTTTCAAAAAGGTTCTACAATTTAGAGTGTCTATGTATGTAGTGATATATGTATATACATTTAGCTGATAAGTTCATTGAATATATAAAATTATAAGACATACAAAACAAATTTAAATTGGGTCAAGTGCGATATCAATATAATTTGATTAGGAAATCAACAGAATTTTATTGCGAAATGTAGACAGAAAAAACTTCAAGAAACCTAACAAATTTTTGGTAAGTACGTTCATATATGTACATATAAATATCATATCTAAGGAAAAGTTTGGAATAATTTAGTTAACATTTTGAAATTGTAAAAAATAAATTAAGTGACTCAAAAGCTTACAGAGAACTTGGGCCTAGCATCTAACAAATTTTAGGCAAAAATGTGTGCGAGTAATGTCAAAGGGAAGGAGGGGACCTACAGTTTTTATGCTGAATCCGAACAGCTAATTTGATGAAGCATTTACCATGAGAAGAGTTACTCTTGAAGAATTTGTCAATTCCTTGCAAGAGGTAGTACCCGTGACAAAACTTACAGGTGGCACAGGCAAGGCACGCCACTAGTACTATTTTTTAAAATTGTAGCAGTTTAAAAACGCAAAAAAAATAAAACATGTTACGTTGTTTTAAGGTTAATGTAACACATAGTACTTCACTTAATGTTCGGAAATTCTCATTAATTATGAAATGGCGTATGATTATTTTATTTGAATCTATGTACAATGTACATATATATAGGAAGTTTTGTAAAGCATTGAATATTATTAGGTATTATTTTGAGGGCCAATGTTGAATGTGGACCACACCTTAACGTCAAGCTTTTTTCTGCATTTCATTTGACATTTCTCAATTTCACCTTAACTCAATTTGAACTATGGACAGATACACATGCCGTCAATGGTGGTAAGAAATGTCAACAGTGGATGATCAATTTTGGAGGCACATTTTCACCTCAGTGGATTCGTCAATAAGCAGAACTGCCGCATTTGGCCGAATAATAATTCAAGAGTGAGTGTCGAAAAACAAACTTTTTTGCCCCGATTTAGAAGACATAGATGTGGACAACATGTGGTTTCAACAGTACGCTGCCACTTGCCACAGAGCAAACGAAACAATGGCTCTTTTGAGCGACAAATTCAATGGCCGTGTTATCTCACGTGGTGACGATGTCAATTGGCCGCCAAGATTATTTGACACCGTTGGACTTCTGTCTTTGGGATTATTTAAAAGAGAAGGTGAAGGTCGATAAGCCAGCAACAATTCAAGAGCTAAACGATGATAAAATGAACGGCATAGAACCATAATTATGCTTCAGCGTCATCGGATGGAGATGTGCCGCCGAGCTCGTGGTGACCATTTGGCCGATATTTTGCTCCATATATAATTGAACCACACCAATATTATCATAACAAAAGAGAAATGACAATAATTTGCTAAATAATTTGTGTTTTATTCAAAATCAACATCGGCCCTTTAAATTTAAAACCCCTTAGTTTCAAAAATATGTTCTGATTCGAATCCAAACTCTCATTTTAACTGCATGCTTGCATTTAAAAATAAGCGTTTTAACTTTATTTTTATATTTTTGGTCAATATACATCGTATACTTTCTTGTTAAAAACCGTTTAGAAAATGTGCTTCAGTCTTCCCCGTTTATGTGGGGCAGATAAAGACTAACATAACAGCTTATGAGGATTTTTTGAAAAAAAATGTTGAAGATAGGGATTATGAATTTTGAAAATGACGAATTTTATTGAATAAAAATAACTTCCACAACTAACACGGTTTTAAAAAGGTTTTTTTCGAAATGTAAAAGGTAACATCTCAAAAATTTGACGTAATTCGGTTTTGAATTACTAAGGCCAGATAAAGTAAATTTACCATAAATACCATTTAAAGTTTAAATAAGTATAAGAACCACAACATAGAATTATTTTTGGTATTTTGTTTATTGATGAAGATGATTTTGCGATGATACATTCATTATTGTTGAATATTTTGAAAGTTGGGGTGTTAGTTTAAGTATATTTTCACATTATAAAATTTGCATTTTTTAAGATAAATCAATGAATGTTTATTTCATTGTTAAGAGGAAGGAATGTCATTAACAATGAAAAACGATCTTTGGCCGCAGTTACGGTTGCAGTACCATATCCTTTTCATTAAATTTTTCATGTCCAATTCACAGATTTAGTGCCGTGAAATAAAGCCAAGTGAAATAAGGCCAAACTTCAAGAATTGGCTTTATTTTACTTTTGTAAAGTGTATTAAATCCAATTTCCACCGTTTGGCTTTGTTACACTTAAACAGAGTGAAATGAAGCCAAATTGGTTTTATTTCACTTTCAACAGAAACTCAAACTTTGCATACACTCAACCTCACACCTACCCCAAATCCTATAGTGTGCCCAAGCAGAGGGGTTGCAGGGGGGACAGCATGGCCCCCCTTACATACGTCGCAGTAAGAGTAAGTTGAGCTTATTTCTCAAAATAATTTGGCCTTAATTCGCTTTGTCAAAGTGTAATATGACTAACTGCTGAAAATTTGCCTTGTTTCACTTTTTTAAAGTGCAATAAGTTCGATTTTTAAAAGTTGGACTTATTTCACTTGGCCTTATTTAACAGCACCCACTGTTAACTTATTTAACAGTCTACTGCCAATTCGAATTACCTCTTCATTGCGATTGTTTCTTTTTGTAATAAATTTTAACAATTGCAGTGTGTTTTTGAAGCGTGTATTGTTGCATTTTTAATAATGGCGTCTTTGTTTACAAAATATAGTACTATCATCAACGGCGACATAAGCTATTGCAGTTTTTCTTTGCCTTAACTTTTTATACAAAACTTCCAACGCCACCTTGAGGCTACAGCAAACGTAAAAAAACCAGCTTCATGATAATATTTTTTATTTTATATACAAAGATGGCGTATTTCTTACTTGTCAAATGTCAGTGGATGACAAATTCAAAAGTTATCTTTGGAGAAGTATTTTGAAAAAAAAAAAATCATTACAATTGCAGTTATATATTTTAAAATGAAAATGAAATGCAATGACAACAGATGTAGACGGACCTTAATAAATTTTGTATTATTTCAACGCAAAGAGTTTTGCATTACTATTAATGTCAATATTTGGCACATGAATAAGACCTTCAAGTCTACGAGTAATTTATGATTTATGAACAAATGTTTATATTTAAATTTCTATAAGTGAACTTAAAAAAAAACTTTAAAGCTATTTCTCAGAAGTAAATCAACAAAGTTGATTTGTGTTTTGTATACTCAAAAAAGTCAATTTAACCAAATTAAATTGGGGTGTGTGTCATTTGTTTTAACTTCCAGTTCAAAATTGGAATAATTTTATAAAGACATTTTTAAACATAATATCGCAACTCAAATATTGATACACCATTTTACTACCTATACAATAATATATCAGCCACCCCAATAAAACTTGCTAAGGTTTCACGGACTTCTGATAAATAATTACATTCTCTTCTGCCAAATTGGTATATATAAAGAAGCCACTTTACAGTGATGTAAGGACCAAGGACACTGGACACAATATAAAAATTGCTCTCCATATGACACATAAGTCTTAAACTTGACGACACACAATTCAGATTCAGATACATAAATCACAAAAAAAGACACACTTAGCATTTATTATCGTTGCAAATTGATTTAAATTTACCAAATTATAACAACAAAAACAATAAATAGAAATTCTAATGAAGATTTAACGGTTGAGATATGTTTATACAAGGCAAACACACTTAACTTAAAACACCTCAATTTAAAATTATGAACAATAAATAACCTAATTTGCAAATTTCCTTAAATGTCAAAGTCACTTTCAATTCACAAGTACAACATTATTTGATAAAAGTGACAAGTGTGTTGTTGATTTTCGAAACATTTTAAAAAAAGATCTACAAGTTACTTTATTTCCGAACTTTACTTACATTGGAAGAAAATAAACAGGTAACAGTAATTTAAAACAAAACAATCCGATTAAAAAATACAACTAAAAAAGAACAACTTATAATTGAGACATTATACGAACATACGAACGGTCGTAATGGAAACGTTTTGTAGCAAAACAAACCCCGGAAAATACATAAAATAGACTGAAAAGCTAATAAATTAAAAGTTTCCTTTTCACCTTACTTTGATTCTTCGATATGGAAAGCCCACAAGTGGAATGTTTTATTTTTCTTTATTATGTTACGATATTATACGAATTACGACGCTCGCCCGCTATCCGACAGCTGTTCGTACTGATGACAATACGTTTCGTCAGAGAACGGATGATGGTTTTGGAAAAGCTTATGAAAACATGCATAATTAGTCTATGTCTCCTTGCATTGAATATCTTCATTTTTATTTAAGAGACCTTGTAAATTTTGTATTAGGGTCATCCGCACTATAATACAATGTTTCAATTTTAACTGTTTTTCTTCTTATTTCCCTTTTGATATTTTCGAAATATAAGTCAAGAAATTCTTTAGAAGTACTGCAAAAATTACAAAACTATAGATAGGCACATACATATGTATAAACAATTATAAATCGGCTTTGTCCTTGGCATTGGAACATTGACCCTATATGTTACCCTGGATAGAGCGACATCATGTTGTGTTGTGTAGCCACACATTCAATTCATGATTTATACACAGCACTTGGCAATAGGGTAAGCTATGTATATACTGCATCATTTATGCTTTTATATAAAATATAATAAACTAACAATAAACTAAAAACTTTAAAAATAATTTCTAAATTTCAATTGAAGACTTAAACCTATCACTGTGATGTGAATACACCCTTAAAATAATGACGAAACTGTCAATGGCAAACATTTCAGAAGACATTAAACCTATGATTTAAAATAAGTCGCTATCATTTTGCATGTTTTATTAATTTTTATATAAAAAGGTATGTTTTAAGCTTATTCAATGGATATTAATTTTATTATAAAGAAGAAGGTACGTATACCATTACCAATGGAAAACGATATCAGCCAAATAACCAACAATTTCGCAAATTTGTCGTCTATAAGTCCTTGATAGCTTCAAAAAATTCCATTTTTAACGTTTTAAATCTAAAGTAGCTTCTAAAGTTTATAGGTGATATGTCACAAGATGTCGATATCCTATAATGATCACTTCTTCTAAAAAAACGCTGTTAGAATATCTTTGTTGCAAAATTGGTTGTTTCAAAAATTTTCAATGCGTTTTATGTGAGAGCGTACGGTTCCATAATTTGAAATTGCGTTGTTCTTACTTGTCAAAAATCAAAAGATGACAACTTCAATAGAGACATCTGTCAAGATAGCAAACAAGTCAGTGTTTCACAGAGTGCACGCTTCAGACAAGAGTGTTGTGAAAATTTAAAAAAGACATCGAATATAATTTAAAAAAAAAAAGTTTCATTGTGATTAAACTAATTAAAAATTGTTTAAAAATCTCAAATCCCATCATTGTTGATCTTTAAATTCAATTAAAGCATTATTGAGCGGAATTCTGATAAAATAATATCTCGCCTGAGATCGCTTATGGCTTTATAGAATTATGTCTTGTTATTATCTTGCTTTTCAGATTTATTTTCACTTTTTGACATGAAAGTCAGTGAAATGCCCAAAAATAGCTATAAATTTACTTTTCATTGATAATGTTTTAAGTTTAAATGTCCTTAACCAAACATTTATAAATGTTTTCAATTGTTATTCTTGCTGAATGGCGCCATCTAAATGCAAGATCTGAACGCACCCTAAGGCCCCTTTCAAACCAATCGAATCCGAATCAATCTGGATCACTCCGAATCAAGTTGAATCTGATTCGTCATCTCCACTCTTTCACACCAGCTGAATCAACCTGAATCTATAAAAATCCTTTCATCTTCTTTTTGTTTTCCTTCTTTTAGTTGCTCTCTCTCTCTCGTATGGTTGTTGATTCAAGATTGACCGGACGAGGAATTTGACAGGTTGAATCAAGTGCGACCTCGAATCAAACCAGAATTGAACCAGATTCGTCCGGTCTGAAGGCGGGAAAGGAATCCCTTCACATTTAAACGGAGCGCTCAAAGGCGAATCTTGGTCAATCAGATTCAACTTGATTCGGAGTGATTCTGATTGATTCGGATTCGTTTGGTGTGAAAGGGGCCTAAACTTGAATTTGATTTGATTTTTTCGCATCCCTAAACAAATTACGTTACTTTTTATGGATTTTAATTTTCTTGTATTATGGAATGACAAATTCTAGAATTCTGCAACTTTTTAGCGTTATTAGAGATTTGATTTCTTTGTAATACTTAGGTTGTAATAATCAACGGATCAAATTGTGTCAGAAGTTTGTGAGTTTAAAAACAAATTATTTTTAACCTGTTTGATTCTCCACTTGTGTTTGTGCTGAAGACTCAGGAAAAGGCAGTAAGCCTATGAGAATTTATGCAGCCTATAAATGTTAAATGTACCCTATTGTTTCAAATAGCTTTGAAATCGAATCTAAATCCAGAAAACCCATGTTCAGTTGATGGCCTTTATATGCTTCCATATAGTTTCCTACAGCTTTTATGAGGGTGGAGGTTACTGTTTTATGCAGGTACATATATTATTATTATAAGTATTGCGGAATTGGGTGGGGGTTGTTTTACTTAGGCAGCAGTGTGTCGGGCGCCAAGTAAAAACAACACCATGTATTTTAAATATTCGATAATCGATATAGCAATTAGGAACATATGACTAAAGAAAAAAAATCATACTACTTTCTTGCTTGCTGTACTTAAAAGAACATGTTCCTATATGAAATAAATTGGTCTCCACGAGTTTGTTTTTTTTTTAAATGTTTTATGGCAAGTTTCCGATGAAAATATGAATTCTTTGATGAATATTTTGCACTGTATATATGGAAATCGCATGTTTTTTAAGAACATGTAAGCAAGGTAAGTCTACTATATCGAACGAAGGCTTAAGGGCATGTGGCATGTAAAAAAATTGATTGGTGCTTTGCGCTTAGCTTTGTAGCGTTCACATTTTTTTAAATATTTAAACGAAATAAACGGATTTTGATTGAAAATATATTGGGCTAAATATTTATAAAGGAATCCAAAATTAAAAAAAATTTTTTGTTCCTTAACAACACTAGAATCACTAAAAAATCATTAAATTCAGGTAGTTACTTGGGAAAATCAATGGGGCAGTGTGTTAAATATAATTTTTTATTTTTTTTATATTTTTTTCCAAAAAACAATACATTTTTATACATAGTGTCGATCTTTTTTTTTTTTTAATTTATTTATTTATTCCAAGAAAAATTCTAGAAAACTATGAAAAATAGGGCAAATTTGCATTGTGGCATAGGTGCAATAATTGATAGAACTTCCAAAGTATAACAGCCAGCTAAGTCAATTCAACTTTTTTTCAAATTCTAAATATATGTGCAGATATTTGCTTTTTAATTTTTTTTTTTTTAAATAGTTATAGTAACTTTTTTAGACAAAAAATCCAAAATGCTTTCTTTTTTTCCCAATTTTTTTTGGTAATTCATGGGGCGAACTCATTTTTTTTTTTTTAGTTTTAACTTTTTTTTTTAAAAAAAGGTCCATATATATTACACATAGCGTGGATTTTGAAAAAAAAAAATATTTGTCGCAACATAATTAAAAATGCATTTCAAAATAACAACATTTGTGGTGCAATTGTGAGGGATTGGGAGCTTATATAATTCCAAAATATTTTTTTTATTTTTTTTTGGCATTTTGTTTATTCTATTTAAAAAAGTAAAAAGTTCTTGCGCCCACTATTTATTTAATTTAATTTTTATAAAAGAGGTCTATTTTGCATTTTTTAACAACAAATTTCTTTGTAAACGCACACAATGAAGTTTCCAGTTCCCAAGAATGCCGCTGCAATACACAGCGCTTAGGAAGAGAATTCTTTGCAAAAGAATTTCGCCCGCCCATTCTCTCTCAGATTTTTTTTGTTGTTGTTGGTCTCATGGCTCATTTAGTTTTTTATTCTTTGTTTTGTAGGCTTGCGGTACACAATAACTGAAAATATCAAAAAAAACTTTTCTTAGACATATTTTTTTATTTCTAGTATGTGCTATGATGTAAGGTCATGGAATCGTGATTTGGGTGTTACGTAGTCAATCGTATAAGCAGAATTTGATTTTTGGTTCAACTTTCGGCAAGTTTTGTTGTTGCACATTGTAGTGTAGGTATAAAAAAGGGTAAATAGGTATTGTAGTGTAGGTATCGTGAATTCGCTGTCATATATTTTGTTTTCTTGATTTTTTTGCGTACTATCACTCCTGGATATTGCTTTTTTTTGTGATTTTGTTCATGGTCAGCTGCTTTCCTTAGATAAAGGAAAAAGGCAGAAGTCATATAAAAAAGGAAGGCAGCTAAGTAGGTATGTACACAATATGTCCTTTTTTTCCAACGCGTATGTAATACACCTACCTACTTGATGGAATTTGGTAATTTTCAATTTTCTCAAGAACTAGAAGACATAAAGACATCTAGTTTTCAGTTTTTGATCAAAAACAAAAAAAAACAATAATTTCTAAAAAAAATAGTAGATAATCTGAAAGTTTTGAAAAATTACTCTTTAAACCTTTTTTTTAACTTTGTTTTGCACAAATTTTGACTTTAAAACAATTTTTTTCAAAAACTATGCATAGCTTTGACTTGATTTAAAAACAAGCTAATAGACAAAAGTGTTGGCTTTAAAAAAAGGTATAATACTTAATTGAGGGTATTACCGTTATTTTTAATTATTTTTTTTTCCATTTAATGTACATATTTTTTTAAACTGCCCCTACCGCCTAAACGGGGGGAGATAGACCCCCCCTCCCATAGTAAAAAAATGCTTGTTTTTAACTGTTCTATACAAATCCGTCATTAAACTTTGTCGCCAAAGTTATCGTACTCTCCCCGTAGATTGTGTTTTTTTTATGAAAAAACTGACTGTTGGATTTTTATAAAAAAATTACTGAATATCGAAAACAATATTTTCTGTGAAATAAAATAAGTTTGAAGCCAATATTTTTAATTTTTGAAAAGCTATTTGAGTCGAAAGTATATTTTTACCAAGCTTTAGTATTAATGTTTTTTTAGGTTTTTAGTTTTTGTAAAAAAACTGTCAAATCGATTTTTCTCAAAATTTTATCGAATGTTGAAAAGAATATTCCTTATAACATAAAATTAGTTTAAAGCAAATATCTCAAATTTTTGAAAAGATATTTGAGTCGAAAATCAATTTTTACCAACTTTTATTAATTTTTTTTTTTAGGTTTTTATTTTTTGTAAAGAAACCGTCACTTAGATTTTTCTCAAAATTTTATCAGATGTCAAAAACATTATTCTTCGTTGCACAAAATTATTTTGGAGGTGAAATCATATTTTAGTCGTAAAATTTTCGAGGTGACAATTTTTTTTTCAGTTTTTTTGATTTATAAAAAAAACCGTTAATTGTATTTTTTTCCAAAAATATATTTGTTTTGTATCACATTGCAATATATAACATAAAATTTAATTCAAGTCTCTAGCGTCATTGGTTCATGAGATATTTAGGGTTAACCAAAATTTTCACCTTTTTTTTAAACTGCTATGGTAAAAAAACCACCCACGCAATTTTCTTGAGAGCCCTTTCTGCATCTTTCTGCCTTATTATCTGTATAACAAAATTTATTTGAAGTCTTCTGCGGGAGACATGCCCTTAAGGGCATGTCTCCCGCAGAAGCGAACTCAGAACTCATGTAAATGTATTTGAATGTATTAGTGAAAGAACAATTACTCTCTTCATTATCAAATTCAAAATTCGAATTTCCAATTGCCTCTTGATCTTTTTTGTCTCTCAGAGCGAGGGATATATTTCCGCACAAGCACTCAAGCAGCCAATCAAAGAAATAAGAAATAGATATCCACATTCACACAACAAGATATATGGATGAACAACGTTGCATGATAAACCGGTTTTTTTTTGTATTTCTAGTTAGGTAGATTTGTTGTTGTCTTTTGCATATGGTTCGAATTTTACAAAGCAAATGGGTAGGTATTTCTGCTGTCCATGGAAATGTTTTTTCTTGAATTTGTTTGGAAATAGGTTCTTGCTTTCTACCTAGATATTTTGTTGTTGTGTTTTCCATATGGTTCGAATCTTATAAAGCAAGTGGGTATTTTGTTATCGATGGAGATGTTTTTTTCTTGAATTTCTTTTGTTGGTCGACATTTTCTAATTATTGAAAATACTTATTTTGTTTTAATATTTTTAACTTCCCATAGGAAGTTATTGTAATGGTCCGATTTGTCAAATTGAAAATTTTGACATTTCTCGACGTTTCAAGGTCCCTAGAGTCGAAATAAAAGATTTTTAGAAAGACGTCTGTGCGTGCGTTCGTACGTCCGTACGTTCGCGACGTTTTTTCGTCGTCCATAGCTCAAGAACCAGAAGAGATATCGACTTCAAATAAATTTTGTTATACAGATAATAAGGCAGAAAGATGCAGAAAGGGCTCTCAAGAAAATTGCGTGGGTGGTTTTTTTTACCATAGCAGTTTAAAAAAAAGGTGAAAATTTTGGTTAACCCTAAATATCTCATGAACCAATGACGCTAGAGACTTGAATTAAATTTTATGTTATATATTGCAATGTGATACAAAACAAATATATTTTTGGAAAAAAATACAATTAACGGTTTTTTTTATAAATCAAAAAAACTGAAAAAAAAATTGTCACCTCGTAAATTTTACGACTAAAATATGATTTCACCTCCAAAATAATTTTGTGCAACGAAGAATAATGTTTTTGACATCTGATAAAATTTTGAGAAAAATCTAAGTGACGGTTTCTTTACAAAAAATAAAAACCTAAAAAAAAAAATTAATAAAAGTTGGTAAAAATTGATTTTCGACTCAAATATCTTTTCAAAAATTTGAGATATTTGCTTTAAACTAATTTTATGTTATAAGAAATATTCTTTTCAACATTCGATAAAATTTTGAGAAAAATCGATTTGACAGTTTTTTTACAAAAACTAAAAACCTAAAAAAACATTAATACTAAAGCTTGGTAAAAATATACTTTCGACTCAAATAGCTTTTCAAAAATTAAAAATATTGGCTTCAAACTTATTCTATTTCACAGAAAATATTGTTTTCGATATTCAGTAATTTTTTTATAAAAATCCAACAGTCAGTTTTTTCATAAAAAAAACACAATCTACGGGGAGAGTACGATAACTTTGGCGACAAAGTTTAATGACGGATTTGTATAGAACAGTTAAAAACAAGCATTTTTTTACTATGGGAGGGGGGGTCTATCTCCCCCCGTTTAGGCGGTAGGGGCAGTTTAAAAAAATATGTACATTAAATGGAAAAAAAAATAATTAAAAATAACGGTAATACCCTCAATTAAGTATTATACCTTTTTTTAAAGCCAACACTTTTGTCTATTAGCTTGTTTTTAAATCAAGTCAAAGCTATGCATAGTTTTTGAAAAAAATTGTTTTAAAGTCAAAATTTGTGCAAAAAAAAGTTAAAAAAAAGGTTTAAAGAGTAATTTTTCAAAACTTTCAGATTATCTACTATTTTTTTTTAGAAATTATTGCTTTTATTTGTTTTTGATCAAAAACTGAAAACTAGTTCTTGAGAAAATTGAAAATTACCAAATTCCATCAAGTAGGTAGGTGTATTACATACGCGTTGGAAAAAAAGGACATATTGTGTACATACCTACTTAGCTGCCTTCCTTTTTTATATGACTTCTGCCTTTTTCCTTTATCTAAGGAAAGCAGCTGACCATGAACAAAATCACAAAAAAAAGCAATATCCAGGAGTGATAGTACGCAAAAAAATCAAGAAAACAAAATATATGACAGCGAATTCACGATACCTACAATACCTATTTACCCTTTTTTATACCTACACTACAATGTGCAACAACAAAACTTGCCGAAAGTTGAACCAAAAATCAAATTCTGCTTATACGATTGACTACGTAACACCCAAATCACGATTCCATGACCTTACATCATAGCACATACTAGAAATAAAAAAATATGTCTAAGAAAAGTTTTTTTTGATATTTTCTGTTATTGTGTACCGCAAGCCTACAAAACAAAGAATAAAAAACTAAATGAGCCATGAGACCAACAACAACAAAAAAAATCTGAGAGAGAATGGGCGGGCGAAATTCTTTTGCAAAGAATTCTCTTCCTAAGCGCTGTGTATTGCAGCGGCATTCTTGGGAACTGGAAACTTCATTGTGTGCGTTTACAAAGAAATTTGTTGTTAAAAAATGCAAAATAGACCTCTTTTATAAAAATTAAATTAAATAAATAGTGGGCGCAAGAACTTTTTACTTTTTTAAATAGAATAAACAAAATGCCAAAAAAAAATAAAAAAAATATTTTGGAATTATATAAGCTCCCAATCCCTCACAATTGCACCACAAATGTTGTTATTTTGAAATGCATTTTTAATTATGTTGCGACAAATATTTTTTTTTTTCAAAATCCACACTATGTGTAATATATATGGACCTTTTTTTTAAAAAAAAAGTTAAAACTAAAAAAGAAAAAATCAGTTCGCCCCATGAATTACCAAAAAAAATTGGGAAAAAAAGAAAGCATTTTGGATTTTTTGTCTAAAAAAGTTACTATAACTATTTAAAAAAAAAAAAATTAAAAAGCAAATATCTGCACATATATTTAGAATTTGAAAAAAAGTTGAATTGACTTAGCTGGCTGTTATACTTTGGAAGTTCTATCAATTATTGCACCTATGCCACAATGCAAATTTGCCCTATTTTTCATAGTTTTCTAGAATTTTTCTTGGAATAAATAAATAAATTAAAAAAAAAAAAGATCGACACTATGTATAAAAATGTATTGTTTTTTGGAAAAAAATATAAAAAAAATAAAAAATTATATTTAACACACTGCCCCATTGATTTTCCCAAGTAACTACCTGAATTTAATGATTTTTTAGTGATTCTAGTGCTGTTAAGGAACAAAAAAATTTTTTTAATTTTGGATTCCTTTATAAATATTTAGCCCAATATATTTTCAATCAAAATCCGTTTATTTCGTTTAAATATTTAAAAAAATGTGAACGCTACAAAGCTAAGCGCAAAGCACCAATCAATTTTTTTACATGCCACATGCCCTTAACACTCAACAGTCGTTATTCTGAGGAAGTATTCATACAAGTACTGACGAAAGTAAGTTTAAAACTTATTTTACCTTCGCACAGATTTAACCCTTTCGGTACGAGAGTGGGACAGAACAAAGAATATTTTTTATATGTAAACGTACCACTCCCGTCCCGAAAGGATCAACATAGAAATTACTCATGACTCGCGAGAATTCGTGCAATAGGTGAACTCATTGAGAAACCCAGTTCCAGCATATACATATACATATATATAATTCAAATAAATGAAAACTAATTAATAAAAGGACTACCAAGTGATTTATTTTAAGGATCTCTTAGAATTTTTTAAAAATTGTTTTTTTTTTTATTAATACAAATGGTCCCCTATAGGACCTGAAAAAGTATATCCCAACAAATTATGACCTGGAAAAATCTTTTAGTATACTTACTTTTTTGAAGTTAGTATGAAAGGTCTTGGTTGCAAAATTAACCTTTATGTTCTATTTTTCAATGTTGGCCGGTCTCATAATTCAGACAATTTTCGATCGATTGACTTGAAATTTGTATTATGTTTTAAAAAATGCATTCATATCATATTGGAAGTACGTTGAATTCTTTTTTATATTATTTTATAGGAAAGTTTTTCACTTCCGCTTTAAATGCGCCATTTGTCCAAAAATGAATGTGTCACAAAATTCTGAGTACTTTTATAGATAATGAAAAAAAAAATCATTCTTATTAAATTAAATTAAAAAGTTAAAGATTACATAAGCCCGGCTACAAAATTTCAAAAACGCTGCAATATTGAAATAATTCTCTTCAAAAATCAATTATTGTGTCTGTAATCTCAATTTATTTTAAAGTATTTCTGAAAAAATCCCCTTAAATACTTTTTCACTACAATAACTTACATTGGGAGTTTTTATAATAGTACTTACATATTTAAAAAATGAGGTAAATAAGTTATAAATATTTATGTTTTTTCCTTAAATAAAGTACAAAATCAGCATATAAATGTTTTAATACAACACAAAATTTGTAATCATTAGTTCCAGTAGTTCTTATATCTTTTATTTTTAACATTATTTTAAAATTTAGTTTGAAAATTATCGTTAAGTGCCAGGAAGTCGTTAAATCTTCCGGAAGTTCTAAAGAAGAAGATGAATAGTGCCATCTATACGTTAAATCTTGAACAATCTATGGAACAAGTTACAATGATTGTTGTACTGACTAAAAATGAAAATTATATCCAGTATTGCTATATCGTTATTTTTAAATTTGTTTTTGAAACAGAAAGTTATGCTAATTTATTCGAAAATAGCGAGATATTCGCTCGGAGCTGACAATTCTCAAGGTTCAAGTCGCATTCGAACTACACAAATGTTCAGTTTTCATGGAAACACAAATTCATGAATAAGTATTGTTTTTTACCTAATTCTGACAATTTATTAGTTTTTTTAATTTGTTTCACGAAGAACTTGTGTAGGAGAAATTCGGAAAAACAACTGCATTTTACAAAGAATGCACAATGCACCTACTTGCACTTCACCACATCTTTCGAAGCAAAACGACTCCGAATAGTGTAAAAGGAAAGAATGTTTCGCTGCAAACGGATATCTTTCTAAGGCCGATTGTGTTACCTATGTATATTTGTTTGTCCCATGTTTTCTTTTTCTTAAAATTGAAGATACAAAACATAATTTTTCTGGAACCTTAACACAAATGGATAAATCTGGAGACAATTGCACTGATCAATAAGGTTTTGTAACTGGAAATCAAATTATAATTTTTCTAAGGTTTTCGATGGCCTTATAGTTTGAATAATATTTTTACATTCTAAAAAACCCCATATATAAGGGTTTTTAGGGCTAAATAAATTTAATAAGTGGATTGTTTTTAACAAAATTCTTGATGATTTCCCAAATTCGTTTGAAAATTTCTAGTGCTTTATTTACTGTTCAAAGAATCCTCATAAGATCTTAGTCTTCAACTGACCTAAATATATATGTATGTACATTTTAAAGGAACGCTGACTCAAATGTATTTTTAACAGAAAAACTCAGAGCAGTATAAAAGTAATTTTTGTTTTTATAAATTTATCACATTAGGGCATATTCATGGTCATATTAGAACGTCAATTATGTATAAACTTGGCAGTATCTTTATCGAATCCATATCTTTCAAAGAAATTGTCGTCATCCATTTCAAAGTATTCGAAACATCTAGGACAATATTAAAATCTTGATGGATTCTAAAGTCTAATGACATTTCAATTTTTGTTATTTTATCAAATAAAATGGCTCGTAATGTAATTTTCTAAATAAGTTTGTTTATTTGTTAGGTTGTATACAGTCAAAAACGGCTTAAACATATAGATTCTGTCCTGTTTATTTTTAGACTCTGGGCTTTCCCTTGAAAATGGGTATAAATTGTCTATGAATAATATAAACTGAAGTTTAGTTTAGCAAAGACAAAACTTATCAAAGAACTATAAATATGGCCCATTATGTTTAAAAACATATTGAAACAGATATAAAAATACTGTTGAAAATGGATATTTTTAAATAAAAGCTAAAATCAGTGCTTGAAATCAGCTCCAACACTATTTCAAAACCATCAAAGCATAACTTTCAAGGGTTCTCATATTTGAAGAGAGTTTCCAGAAACTAAGTGAGATACTAAAAAGATTTAAATTTCATTAGAGGCAATTATGTGTAATTTGCAAAATCAACACAAAATTTTTGTTAAGAGCTGTTTTCTTCGTTCGATCCAAGCCAAAAAACACCCTTATGTTTGTTTTTGCTTTTTTAACCCTTAAATGCATGATTTTCTATTTTCTACAAATTTTTTTTTTGGACGGGAACATGTTTACGAATGATGAAAAAAAATATTTTAAAATTCCTGTTGATAAAATAATTTTTTTTTTTTTTTAAATGTTTGTATCATTTTTGATACAACATGCATTTAGGACTTCATTGCGACCTGGAAATTGCTAGACAAAAAATAATGTAAACATTTTTGACTATTTCATTTATTAGACAAAATTAAGAATGGAATTTATTGAAACAATCAGCATTTTTTTTTTGAACATAAGTAAACTTTACATTTTTCACACATAATTCTACTTAGGAGTTTACATCCTGGCATCATGCATCGCATACGGTTGCTCTGTCTTTTTTGTTTGTGATCGGTTCCATCATGTATGACATCACTGGATGGCACAACCTGCAACACATTCCTCCGCTTTGGGGCTGGTTCCTCAGAAAAACTGCTACTGCTGCTGGGTTGACCCCTAGTTGGCTGAAGGTGGACTTTATACTTACAGAGCGTATCAGCAAGTTCGCTTCTGAAATCAACCAAATTCAGGATTTCTTTCGGTGGTTTTCCTTTTTTAGCCAAAACTTGCTTATATAAGACCCATGAATTTATCACCGTTAGATCCAGGAGATGATGGAAAAGCCTCATATACCATTTTCTGCTCTTCATGCGGATTCGGTATCGACCCAAGTATGAATCCATCAAATCCACTCCACCCATATGGGCGTTGTACTCTTTGACTATTTTTGTACATTTGATGTTTTTCCTTCTTTTGTCAGCCTTGTCGTACCTTTCAATTGTAGTTACAGGTTCTGCTCCTACATAAGTTGACAAGAGAGTTACCTGTTTGTTGTACTTCCAACTTACAGTAGTCATCTAAACACCGTCGTAAGTTGTGAGGTATTCGTCGTAGTATCCTCTTTCCACAGATTTTGCCATTACCTCTTGCTTCGTTGGAAGCTTAGTTTTTTCCGAGGCGGTTTCTTTGTACTGTCCCTAGGCAGAAAATTCCTTCCTTGGCCATATGGTACATTAGTGGCAAGGAGCTATAAAAATTGTCGAAGTACACGATATGGTTCACTCTCCGTTCAATTGCTCGCGAGAGTTTTATCACAACGTTTCCAACCGCTCCAACGTCCATCTCATTTTTTAACATCGGTTCGTTGTCCTTGCCCGAATATATGATAAATTTGTACACATACCCTGCCAGTGAGCAGAGTACGTAAAGTTTGAAACCCCACTTATGTGGTTTCAAGGGCAAATATTGTTTCATAAAGTGCCCTATTTTTGTTGTACACATTTGTTCGTCAATGGAAAGGCGTTGATCCATTGGTACGCTAGCATACCTTTCGTTGAGGTGGTCTATTATAGGGCGGAGTTTATGGAGCCTGTCATGGTAAGGGTCGTTTACCGGTCTGTCTTTGTCGTTGTCGTTAAAATGGAGAACTCGCCTTATTTTTTCAAAGCGGTTTACGGTCATTGTATCTTTTATGCCCTGAAATCCATGTGCTTTATTCCAATAAGAACGAACGCTTGGGTAATGATAAACTGACATAAAAATCAATATTCCCATATACTTCCGCAATTCACAGGCTGTGACATAGTCAGGGTGATCAGGCTGCTTTTGAACAGAGAATCTGTTAGTTTCTTCAGCTATTTTGTCGATAAGATCCGGAGTAAAAAAATAAGAAAAAAAATGGAAAGGAGTTTCAAAATCCATCAAATTTTATGGAAAGGTGTTGCAACCTTGAAATTTGATCTTTTCCTCATCAAAGACAAGAGATTTTTTTTCCATCTAAGCCGTTGCATATCAAAGGGCTTAGGAATAGATCCACGAGAAGTAGATGGCCTGGATCATTGACTATTACCGGCGATGCGTCTTTATCTTCAACCAGCAGGGCATTCTGCTCATGGGTTTTAGTGAAAAGCTCCTCATTTACAATTTCATTTTGAATTTCATTTTCAATTTCAATTTCATTTTCTATTTCATCTTCAAGGAGCGCTTCCAACTGCGCGCGAGTCAACAACTCCCCAAGGTCATCTTCATCTATGTCATCATCCTCGGAAAAATACCCATTTTCCAATTGTCTTAAATAATGAACGATATCCCTATCAGTATCCGACATTGGTCTTCGGTCCATTCTAAAAAAAATGCAAGAAATCACATCTCCGACCAAACTAATCATACTTCAAAACAAGTCCTAAATGCATGAAGTATCATTTTTGATACAGACAAAAAAGCACTTGTTTTTCACATCCAAAGTTAAAACAAACAAAAAATTACCACGCATTTACATAAACAAAATACTAACCTTTGTTGGTAAATTTTTTTTTTAAGTTTTAACCACACAATTGATTATTAACAAAAAAAGAAAACTTTAGATTTCACTCTATTGCAAAATTGCCGCCTACGAGTCAACGATATCGTACAAATCACCAATAACAGATCGATCGTGATTTTTTTTTTTTTTAGTTTGGTTAAGAAATAGTTGTTCTCATTAAAAAAAACAACCGTTAGTTACTAACCAAAACAAAAACATTTTAAGAGCGAGTAAAAGTTATTGTATCATTTTTGATACAAGATGCATTTAAGGGAGTTAAAGAGAAGTCTTTCAAAACCCGGCTAGGCACGCACATAGCGGCTAGGCTTTGTGACCAGCCGCAGCGGCCAATAAGCTTTTCTACAAAACATGCAGGTGCGCGCATTCGGCGCCCAGTGGCCACAGTCTAACCGCGCGGCAAACACACGGCCACGTGGCCACCATTTTATGTGAAATGCTATCAGTAATCAGTATGCTCGCACTAGTCACAGCGGCCACAAGTTTTGTTTTGTATTTTTTTTTTTATAAAAGATGGCTTTCGATACGGAACACTTAATCATTGAAATTCAAAATAGAACTGGTATTTGAGACCAATCTTCCGATGATTATTCCAATATAAATTTAAAGAGGTCATTATGGCTGGAGGTATTAACCGATATCTTTGGTGGACAGAATTTTCCAGAAAAAGAAGAACTTGGTAAGTAGTTTTCTTTTATTAACAAAAGTTGCCGCTTCAATATTATAGACATCTTACCTCAGAGTTATAACTAGTTTTTCTTCAGTAGAGATACACTCCCGAAAACGACTAAATCCAGAAATTTGTGGTTGTATTGTGTTTAATATCTCATAGAACATAATAATTTCTTCTTCTACGTCCATTTCACAGCACTATGTAAATCAAACTGATGTATCTGGTCTGGCCGCCGGGTGAGCGGCATTTTTCGGCGCATATAACAATTGGCCGGTGCGGCCTGGCAGCTAAGTGCGCGCCTAGCCATAGCTTCTTAGCAAATTTTAATAAGAGATATCAATTTAGGCAGAAATGGAAGAACTAAGTATTATGCCAGAAATTTAAAAAATAAATTTATATAAAGGGGTTACTCTTGAAAAAGTTGCCGAAGAGGCAGTGCCTATGAAAAAACATAGATACTTCTGGAGAGATTACTCTAAAACCGAAGTTGTCTTTTTATGTTCAAGAATTACCCAACAAATTTTAAAGCCGTGCATCTCAAGCATTTTGAAATTTTATTTTTAATGTTATGCATTTTAATTCACAATCATTGTTTGTGATAGTTTTTTTTTCTAAACATTATACTTTATGTTTTTACTCTATCATTTTCAGTGATGACTCCGGGCAAAAGGAACTTTGGCGAAAATTAAATTAAATTAAAAAATAAAAAAACCATTTCATAAAAGACATTTTTCTTTTTTATTTGTATTTAATAAATAGCATTATTTTGCTTTTTTTGTAGATAAATGTATATCACCCAATTAAATTGTGTAAAACCCACCTATTCTACGTAATAATACATCGTAATAATAATTATTATAATAAATATAAATGTACGCTAAATTGTATATAAAATGTGTATTGGATTGCTATTTTAAGCTTATAATTATAATATATAATTAAAATTTAAAAAAAATTAAAACATTTTTAAATAATAAAAAATAATTATTATTTAAAATTAAAAAAAAAAAAAAAAGCTGCCATTGCCAGTGCATTTTTTTTACAATTGTTTTACAATAAAATGCTTAGTAAAGTATGTTTAAATATATAATGTATAATAAATATGTATGTATATAGAGCTAGTGCTGTTTAAAATGAATAAATAGAATTAGAAAAAAATATCATAGTTAGTTATGTATATTGCATAAGCCATTAGGAATCACAATAAACAGCATACAATATTATTTATGTTTCATTTAATAATTCTTTGATGCATTTTATACAATGTTTTGAGCCATCCATTGCTTCACTAGAGAGCTAGAAAATAAAATAAAAAATTTAAATTGTTTTTATTTTTTGTTTTATATTAAATACTAAAAAATACTTACCATTGTAAAATTAAGAAAACCATGCGGGAGACCTTTAAGGATGTCCAATGAAACAGGCCTGCCTAGGCTCTTCAGTTTTTTGGCAAACATAACACAGTCATCAAGGCATGGATCCATATCAAGAGTCTGCAACAAAAATATAAGCATTTGAATTAGATTGGATACATTGACATTGAATTAATTAAATTTAAATTTTCACGTTCAATTACATAGTTAGCAGGAAATCATAGTCGTATAAGTTACAAAAATGCCATATTTTCAAAATGGATAGATAAGATGCCCAATTGATGTTTAGTAATTATTTAAATTAATACGTTTAAACAATGAACGACAATATACAGAACACTATTTTTATATACGATAAACATGAACTATTCTGACATGTAACTTACCTTACACAAGTAGTAATTATTATTAATTTAGTCTTGAGTCTATATTATAAGCCAGTGTTCATTAAAATATCGCGTGGCATTAAATCAATGTATTTTTGCTATGACAGATTTAAGATTTTAAATTAAAACCCATACGTATGTATGTATTTCTAGTTTTTTCCAATTTAATTATAATTGAGTACCTTTCAATCAAAAACTAATAAGTAATACAAAATATTGAATTTTGAATAGCAACTTCATTTAAAAAAAAAACACAGAGGGTTTTATAGTATCAAGTATTTATTAAAAACTTCTCTGTTGAAACATTATTATTGCTTAATTATTCACTTACTCTTTATAGAAAAAGCTTAGTGTGTTACTCAGTAACAATATAAAACAAATAATTGCAAAAAATCACATGTGGCGTGATGGTTAGTGCGTAAGATTGTCGTGCCAGAGGTTGTGGGTTCAATACTTGGCTTTGTCATCTAAAGTTTATGTCACGGCTACTGAAAACTGAAAAATCCTCCAAGATTAATACTTGTCATGAAAAGTACTTTCTCAAATTAGTCGTTCGGCATAAAACTGTAGGTCCCTCCATCCCTGGCAACATAATTTGCTTGATCATTTTTTAAAGTCACTTATGTACATTTTAAAGAGTTACATCGTAGGGCTTTTTATTGAATGAATGTTATATCAGTATTCCTCAAAAATTGATAAAGCTGAGTTTATTGTAGAATTAATTAATTCAATTAATGTGCGTTTCTTACCTTTAAGAAGTGTAAAACGGAATTTCTAAAAGTCAGTTAAATATCAGTTAGTAATTATCAGAGATCAAAAGTAAATCTCAACCTTTTGAAAGGTCTCTTAAATTACTCTCACTTGTTGAGATTTACAAAAATGATCACTTAATAACCAGTTTACTCAATTTTTCTTTTTTTTTCGGTTTCTGAGAGAGAAACTTTTATTTTGACTTCTTTTTAGGTTTTGGTTAACCGGTGACCACTTATTGCTGAGAGAAAAAAATAAATCTCTTTTGGAGTGACGTCAGTAATAACGAAAAACTTTCAAAATTATACGTGGACATCGAAAATTTTGATTCGGTCTACCCTCGTTTGCTGTTGGACACAAACATTCTTTCATTTTTTCAAAATCTCAAATTAAAATCTCCTAACATTTTTGAGATCGCTCTGGTTGTACTGGGCGTTCCAGCAACGCAAGTATCAGTGGAAAGGGCGTTTTCTTCTCTAAGTTTTATACTTAGTGAATCTTATAATTTAAATCCAAAAACTCTTGAGAGTTTACTTTTAGTTAGGCTTAATAATTAAGAATTAACTTTTTTGACTTGCAAAATAAAGAAAATCATATAATTTATCATTTTAACCATTTTTGATTTATTTTCTATGGAAAAGGTTTAAGGTTAACCATTTCCATTTATTTTTAGTTAAATAAGTCAACAGATAAGAGATATTTGCGAACTTAAATGATAAATCTCACACAAAGACCTAAAAAATAAATTTTTAAAAATAAATCACAGACCAAGACCAAAATGAAATTGGCGAATTAAATAAATCTCAGTGAGAAACCGATTGAAAATAAAGGTCAACGGTTATTTTGGATCTCTGGTAATTATTCTTCAAATGAGGCTTAAATTTGCTGTTATAACTTTTATATTTCATCATTTAAATTTTATTTCGAGATTGAAAATAGTGTTATAGAATTTTTTTACTTAAAATAGCTATCAGTAAAATCCATCAGTACATTTTTTCCATGTACAGTGTTGGCCAAAATAAAAGCAACTTTAGTTGCCTTGATTATTAAATAATTAAAAAACAAATTAAGGTTTAAATTATTGCATATTTTGTTTTTAAAATTTAAATAAATATTAACAGTTTCTAAGGAAAATAAGTCTTACTAAAATATTGCTAGTTTTTGCATGTTTTAAATCACTTCAGCACATCTTCAAAGCATGGAGTCAATTAAATTGCTTGTAATGCTGTTTGTGATACTTTCCCAAGCCAATTAGTTTAATTTGATCATTTGATCATTTTTTTTTTAGTCCTTACAATTCATCGATCTACAACTTCCCATACATTTTCTTTGGGGTTGAGATGTGGGGACTGTGCTGGCCATTGTAATACGTCAATACGGTTTTCTTGAAAACATGTCTTAACCGCTTATTGGACGTGTGCTTTGGGTCGTTGTTATGCTGAAATATCCATTTCAAAGGCAACCGATCCTCAGCGTTTAGCAGCATTATATTTTGTAAAATGTCACGGTACATAAAACGATCCATTGTTCCAAACTTTTTGATGAATCGGTTCGAGACCATGACCTGAAAAAACAATCCCCACACCATTACGTTACCTCCTTCGTGTTTTACAGTAGCTTTGGTGTAACGTGGATTTAAAGACTCTTTGAATGGTCTGCGAACACTACGGAAACCATTGGAAACCTTGAAATTGAATTTGGAATCGTCCGAAAAGAGTACGTTCCTCAATTTTTTAATGGTCCAGTTGATGTGGTCATGAGGAAATTTTAATCTCGCTAATTTGTTTTTGGTGGAAGTATAAGTTTTTTTACAGCTTTGAAAGATTTTAGTCCGCCATCAACAGCTCGTCTCCGAATTGTTCTCGCGCTTACGTTCAGGTCGAGTTGGGTTCGTATTTCTCTTGATGCTATAAAAAGTTCTTTTTTTAATTGATTTTACTATAGCAGAATCCTGTCGTTTTGTTGTTTTTCTTCGTCTGCCACCTCGATGAATCGTTTGGAATGACTTTTTGGATTTGTAAAATTTTATTAATGGGCAAATCACTGATTTTTGAATGGAATATTTTTCAGATATTTTAATTTGACACATTCCACTTTTACATTCTTTTATAATTTTTTCTTTTATTTCGTTAGAGTATTTGTTTCCGGCCATTTTACAAAAGTTTACTAAGAACAGTTATTAACTTGCCTGTGATCTAAATAATACCTAATAAATAGATTAAACTGCACTCGTTTGCCAACACCTTTAATGCGCAATTGATTTTGTAGTTAACGGACTAACTTTTCTGTATTAATAAGAAAAAGTGAGATAGCAATACAAAGTTGCTTTTGTTTTGACCAACAAAAAATTGGGTTAACTGGCCTATTTATGTCATATTTAAATGGACCGTTATGAAAACTATATATTTAAGTTATTAATTTTTGAATGACATAAAGATGGAGGTAGTTTTAGTTGCTAATGTTTTGGCCAACACTGTATGTCAAAGTTTTTTTTTCAACCGTTGTGTTTTTTTTTTTTTTTTTAATGAAGTTGCTATTATTAATTCAATACTTTGTATTACTTATTAGTTTTTTAATTGAAAGTTCCTTATTCATAATTTTATTAGAAAAAAAAACAAAAATTATTTGTTTTAATTTAAAATTTTAAATGTGCCATAGCAAAAACACATTCATTTAATGTCATGCGATATTGAAATAAACACTAGCTTATAGACTCAAGAATAAATTAATAATGAGTACCCGTGACATGATGGTTAACTATAATTGGCTCTTTACTAACCAGCTGACTGCAAAATGCCAAGAAAATTCAATTTTGTTGAACTGATGGTGTTTCATTTTTTACTGTTCCGATGGCTTCAGCAAAAATATTACTGATAAAATCAGCATGAAGAAGGAAATTTCAATTTCCTATTTATTTAATATCTCTAATTTAATGACGGAATTTTACGGATTGCTATAAGCGCCCATCAGTAAAACACTTCAGATTCCTCCTATTTTAATTTTTATTGATGGATTTTACTGATAGCTATAACCAAACCAGCCCTTATTAAACCAATTTTATTTGTATCTTTGCTCCATCAAGTTATCAAACAATTGTTGTGACGTCGCTTCTTTTAAAGGGCATATGAATGCTAGTTAATTTTCAGCTTAATAATTATCTTGAAGAGGAACAAAAGTTTCTTAACTACCGGCATTACGTCTTTTGTATGGAAATTTAAACTAGTGATCCCATTGTTTAACTTCCCGAACAGTGAAACAAATCTTTACATCCTTTTAAATAGTTAAGGTTATTGCACTTCATATTTCAAAGGCATTTGATATAGTCTTA
Organism: Eupeodes luniger; assembly: GCA_951509635.1. Lineage (NCBI taxonomy): Eukaryota > Metazoa > Arthropoda > Insecta > Diptera > Syrphidae > Eupeodes > Eupeodes luniger. The sequence goes on from OX608073.1 coordinate 48,547,308, forward strand.
AATTTGTCTCTTTAATCAAAAATGGTTACTTTCGTTGTAGACGAATCCTTCCTTGGTTCGATTCGAAATTTTTCTTTCGAACCCTCGAATATAATTCGGATTAGACTGAATTCCATAATATAAATGCTGGCGTGCCCAATACACTTCATTGTAGCACCATCGTAAATCGTAATGTTTTATCAGTCCTATTATGGCTATCAACTATCAATTATTTGATAACTGATAACTTCTATCAATTTATTGATAATTTGGTATTATGAGTATCAAATGATAATTTTTCACCCATTGTGAATACTAATCAATATACGATTGTGAATAGGTTTTGTTTGGTGTTTGGTGTTTGGTGTTTGACGTTTGTCATTTGTGTTGAGTTCTTGTGTTTTGGTCTACAAATAATTTCGGCGGAATAATGTAAGTTGTTTTCATTAAATAAATTTCTCTTTTTTCTTAATAATATTTTGTTTATTAAGGAGTAGAATAGTAAGCAACAGAAAACAAATAGAAAGGCTTGTGGAACTAATGGAGGAAAATCCTGAGGTTGCAAAAGGCACTTGTGCATAAATCTCTGAGCGCTCAGTTGATCGTACATGCCTATTTATCAACGAAGAATTTGTGGCTGATAGAAAATTTGATGGATATCATAATTTTTGACAGCCGTAATACCAAGTTTAATTTGCTTATTTTAATTCATGAATTTATAATTTGTCCAGTGGGTTTGAAGCATCTCGTAATACTGTTTATTTTAGCTTGCACGATAAACCTTTCATTCCTCAGTACAATTGCCTTCAAACAACAATTCTAGTGAAGGCATTTCGTTCTTCAATTTGTATATTCAATAAAAACTACAAAAAAAACTTTTATAAATCGTATTTAAATTACAATTCTTTACCATTTACGAATATTTGATACATTTGTCAACGAAAATTTTGTAGCTAATAGAATATTTGATGGGTATCAATATGTTTGATAGCCGTAATACCGAGTTTATCAATAAAGCTATTCACAATAGATCTTTTAATTTATTATTTATCAAAAATATTGATAATTGATCAACATAATACCGATTCATTAATTTTGTTGATAATTATCAACTATTATCAAATATCGTGTTGATATTTGATAACCATAATAGGGCTGTTCTAGTTATGTTCTAGTCTAGTTCTAGTTATGTTCTAGTCAAATAGCAACCTGCATTCCTTTCCTTAATTAGTATACTTTCAAGCTCAACTTCAGTCGTATGTATTGTCAAGTATAGATATTTGTTCCGTAGCCGTAGTACGCAATTTGGAATGCCTTATAACGATCTGTCTTTCCCTGTCATTGTTATGATCAAAATTACAATATCAATATACATTCACATCTACTTTTTAACCCCTCTCATTTTTCCTAAAGCAAGGACTGTGTCTCTGGCATATTTAGGGTATACAAAAAAAAATATTGCTTATTAATAATAAATTAGTAATATGAATAGGCGACATTATAATAAGCTCGACGAACAACTCCATGCAATTCCATGCCGATTGCGATTTAATGTCAACTATTTTTGCACCGCTTTAAAAACTTTCAAATTATAAATATCGTGTCCAAAAAATCTATCAATCTTTTCGGAAATTGTACTAAGGCTGTTCATCGTTTTGTTATAAACCGAGTTGTTACTCGTTATATCTACAGTGATAACGGACTCAAATTAATAGGCACCACTCACCGGTTGAGTGAGTACGCAGCAAAATATAAAGGAAAAGTATATTCTCCATGGATGGGAGGCGAATGTAAGCGATTGATACAATCTATCAAGAAGAGTACCAATTTCATATTGGAGGGAATAACTCCTAATGAAGACGTGTTGCGAAACACTCTCTATTATAAGCTCAGGCTCAAATTAATCAACGTCCTTTAACACATCTTCCTGTGAACACCGAAGACCCAAAACCACTGACACCAAATTTGATGCTTTTTGGAGAAAACGATAGAGAAATAACTGCTTCGGGAATTTTTACAGAAAGTGATATCTACAGCAGGCTCCACAGTAGAAGGTCTCAACATTTGATGTTTCAACTTGTGAAGTGGTTGCATAAAGAATATTTTGCAAGATATTACGAGAAGGATGAAATGGAACCAGAATACAACACAAATTCGAATCGATGACATAGTGGTGCTTTTTGAACCAGATGAGATTCGATCAGCTTGACAATTGGGACGTGTGGTTAAGGTATACCCAGGAACAGATAATATTGTTAGGATTGCTGATGTTAAATTGCCCAACGGAACAATCAAACACAAGAGATTTAGATTTAAAGGCTTCAACGTAGTTTTCAGACGGTCCCGGGAATGTCATCAAGCCAAATTCTTATGTTTCATTCGTTTTTTAATCTTTTGCTTATTAGTTTTTAAATCTTAAATTTAATTTCTTCTTATTCAAAACCTACTTGTTTTTCCAGTCATAATCCTTTTTCTATTTTACGAAATTTTCAGGAATATCAACCAGTTTCTAACTTCAAAGTTTAAAGACCCCTGGTCTACACTACCTTTGTCTCGTAAGCAGGGTCTGCCAAACTGTCGTATACCTTGATTGTGCTGCAAGGAACTTTGCGTTTATCTTAGCTATGGGATATAATTCACCTGTAAATTCTAATTAAGCGAGCTTAATTGTTGTTCCAATATTTGCTTCGAGGTAATAATAAAGTTTCCGTAATCGATCCTAACACACAGGATCAACAATTCTTTATAAGATTTTTCTCTGCCTTTTACTAAGCACCCAAATTGAGGATCTAAATTTGATATGAGAACTGATAAGTTCATAGTCATATAAAGCAGTAGCTAAGAACTTATGATTAGGTTCCTTGATCACAAAAAAACTTTGACACAATACAGTAGGTTCTGTTTGATTTGATCAGTCGCCTGCATATTTTGTTCCATCCATGTTGTTAAAGCCCTTCCCTACTTCTGATCCAGGCTATTTAAAGGATTGTACTACTTTCAATTCATATTTCGCTCAACAAATTTTTTCGACAAACTGTTCTTCTCGTAGTCGATGAAACAATAAACAACGTTTTTGCTTAACGGAATTGCAGCTTCAAAGTACATATCTGCTACCATTCTTTATGTAAATGTTCTTTTTTTGATAGACCTAAATTTCTGAGATCTTGGATTTCTAAACAATGTTTTTTTAAAGCTATTATGTCATATAGGCAGCGACAAAAATATGTTTCCGAGAATGATAATACCTTTTATAATTGTTCTTACGTCAAAAATTCAAATGTTTGCTTTAAAAGTTAAAAACAAAAACAAAAATTGCCCAAAGCTTAAAGCGAATTCATTTACATAAAACTCAGAGTACAGATGAATAACATACGCGACCAGATGGACGCACATAAAAGTCCAGACCATTGAAAAGCTCTTAATTATTATAAAAATATAAACAACAACAACAAACATACACAAATATGTATTTCCTTATAGAGGTTAGTACTATTAATCATAGTGATCGTATTAATAAGGCTGTACTCTAATCTATGATGTAATTTTTGTTTTTGTTTGTATTTGGTTAAAAAGAGAAAAAATTATCTTCTAAATCAAATTACCGAATATCCATTTGGTAAAAAAAAAATCGATTTAAAACTAATTTGAATTTAATCTCGATAAAATATGCTAAACTTCATCAAAATTTTAAACTGTTACAACCTTGAAGTTGATAAACAAACCATAAAAATATCTTGCTTGTTTTCGTAGAATACCTACAAAAGTCTCACTTGAGTCATGGAAGATACAAAGGTTGTTTATTTGGTTTGTTCGTTCATTCGAGCAGGGAACAGGTTATGCTGAAAAACTTTTCCATAACCTACTTTATTGATTCTTTGTACTTTCCATTTGGTATTAAACTATTTTTTATTTTTTTTTTTCATTTTCGTAAAAATGCCTTGAGTTTCGATTAAAGTAAACTTGACTTTGACATTGTCTGATAACTCAAAAAGCTCCATCAGACTTTGAGAACAAGAATAACAACTGCAAAATTTGCCGACAAAGCTTAACCATCATCTTCATACTTGATTTGTTGAAGTTGTGTTCAAAAAAATCAAAAATCCATTAAATGCCCAATTGCTTTTTAACTTTTTTTTTTTAAGTTCAGATTTTGCTGAGTTATGCATGCACTTCACTTTGATGGTCAATGTCGCAAAACAAAAACCAAATAAAAGATTTAACTTTGTTTTGTTTTAATTTTTTTAACCGGCTTGTAATTTATATAAACCAAGGTCGACTTTAAATATACACCACCTACCTGTTCGAATAATTGGGAATGAGTATTTTTTCCAGACAACGATTAAAAATAAATACCTACATATTTAAAAAAAAAAATGTTTTTTGATTTAAATTATACGTCATGGTAATGCGAAGCATTGTTACCAGATCAGTTATCGATAGTTTATTTTAAAACAACAAATAAAGAATAACCTATTTTTGATAAGCACAAATGATATAACCAAATTAGTTATACAACATTAAGTACAAAGTTTAAAAACAACAATTATAGCTTAGCCAAAAACTATGACAAATAATTATTGTTATACAACAACAAACATCCAAAATCTTTTTTTCTTGTATTTGTTCATCAGTTGTTGGGGGATAGCAATCCAAAATATTTTCTTATATTTTTTAATTCGCGTCATTATGCTAATAAACTGACGTATACTACGTATACTAACCCTAGTCACTATGTTAATTTTGTTTGATATGTAAATGTTTATATATATACCTACATTATATAGAAATAGCGCAAATATTATAATTACCTACGAGCATTTGAATTGTTTAGCCCCTATGGTACACTTTTTTAGTTAAAAAAAAACAACATTATAAGAAAAATTAATGAAAGCAATGAACTTAAGTGTGCACTTAAATTGCGTTGATTCATTAATGAATTGGTAGACGTTTAGTGTTTTAGATTATAAAATATGTGCATATTAATAAAATACGAGTTGATAAGAATGTTTTGTTTATAGTAGGTAGACAGATACAGTTGATAGGTAGTAATCATCCACGTGATGATTAAGTTTGATATCAAATCTTAATCTTCTAAGGTTTATTGACTTAAAAAAACACACAAAATATAAATACTTGAATTGCAGCTGCATGTAAGAAAAACCCTGGACATAAGGGACTCCATATGCTGCCAACTGCATTTTTGAACCAAAGGAACGAATTTTCTTTTCACATTTCATTAATTTAGAACTTTTCTTCACAACCCTCTAACTTAAGCTGTTCGAGCTAAAAGTATTAGAAACTAAACTTCAAATTTGTCATAAGGTCTTTGTTGTTATTTTAATGAAATATTTAGTACTTACATATATCATTTTGCAATTTACGATTCAATTATGTAAATCTATAAACGAAATTGTGGAAAAAATAAATAAGTCACTGAGTGATGAACTGTACATAGTTCCGCTTACAGTTGAGCTTTTTTAGCTAGTAATTTCAAGCAAACTTGAAAAGTAATTAAGTATATTCGCATTTACAGTGCGGTTCACATGGTTAGACGCACCATTTTTCTCTGAATGAATTGTAGTTTTTCTGTTTGTTTTTTTTTTTCATGAACTACCAAATAATGCATTTATATGAAAGGTTATTAAATTCTCTTCGAAAAAAAACTAAATCCAAGATTAGTGAGACGAACTCAACGGTTGTTTTGATCTCTTTCTTTCCACTAGTGCAAAAAAGCTCAAATAAATCGGTTCACTTGGTTAGACGCACCTGTTAAAATTTAAAAAAAAAAAGAAGTTGATCGATTTATAACATTTTTTTTTGCTTTTTATTATTTTTATAGTTATTTTTCACAGTTCTAATACTTCGTACAACCTCCACGACTCGAAATGACATCAAAAATTTTACTTTTAAGAAATTCGTACAATTTTTTTTTTAAATCCAATGAAATCTTAGACTAGGCTTCTTTTATTGCGGCAATAAACTCCTCACAGCTTTCATACTGCTTGCCTCCTTCATAAATTTGACGCGTCAGCCATCCCCAAAGGTTTTCTATGATGTTAAGATCAGGTGAGTATGGTGGCGATGGCAACAATTCCACATTTTCACTAGCGAGAAATGCTTTTACAACGTGCACGTGTGGATTGGGGCATTGTCTTGTTGTAAGATCCACTGGATAGGTCCAAAAAGCTCTCATATGGTTGGAAAAGCTGTTTGTAAAAGAGCTTTATAAGAAATTCTTGCCATTTTATGAGACACAAAAACCAACTCAAAGGCTCAGTAGCAGGGTTGGAACCTCAGTAACAAAATTTCGGAGCAGATTTGCAGCAAAAGTGAAGTAAATCATAAATTTCCGAAGTAGATTTGAAAATGAAAGAAAAACTCAAGTTTTCAAAAACTGTATTTTTAACAAAAATTTATTTAACGGAAATAAATAGGTATTTTTAACAAAAAAATCACATAAATTCATTCAGACTTCAATACCTTAAACTTAATATCTTATACACTAAATTAAATAAGAAATTAGAGCTGAAAACAAAAAAACTATATTTTTAACAAAAATATTAATTTTTTTAAACAAAAAATGAATCACAAACGGGCTTAGACTTCAGAAACTAAAAACTATTCATAATACATACTATAAATATTTTTGGTTTTTATTGATTTTATTTTAGAATGTATTTGCCTTGGACAAATTTCAATTCTCTTATAAATTTAATCAATTCAAGCGGTGATTCAAAAATTTGTTTTCCATCTGCTATTAATGATCGTGAAAACATTAAATTTTCAACTGTATTGACATGCAAACTTATTTTAGTTTTCAATAAATTCATTTCGGAAAACTTTCTCTCAGCTGCGGCGCTGCTGTGTGGTAAAACGGCTAGAGTTAACATATAGTCAGATAAGTTTTGGAACATAAGTTCTTCCATTTTATTAGTGGTTGTTTTTAATGAGTACCAATAAAGCTAACTAAATCTTGCTGATCTATGTTGCTTATATTATAAGAAAAATTACGATTCCGTTCAGAGACAGAGACAGAGAGTCAGAGCAGAGTTGTTTGGAGAATACACGGTGCTGTCATTTAATTTCATTTGGTTTGCCTTCACAATTGTTTAGTGTGGAAAAAAGGAGCAGATCTGAAAAAAGCGGAGTGGCGAAGTAGATTTGTTTTCTCCCTCAAAACTGGAGTAGATTTGCTTCGATCGAAGTGAGGTTTGAACCCTGCTCAGTAGTATGAAATGGCCCCCCATGGCATTACTCCTCCTTTTTTGGAATGAATGCGATTCTAAAAGCATTCGTCTTTGCGGATATCATGGAAATAAAAATTATATCCATCAGGACCATCTAGGTTGCACTTTTTCTCACATTTCTCCGATTTAGTACACTCCCAAACTGCGTATCCCTTGTCATGTGAAGACGAGCAAATTCTAACCGATGTTCCTTTTTTACAGCAACGTTTAGTGGTAGCTTTTTTTTAACTTTTTAAATTTTAAGAATGGAGCACCTAAAATAGCTCGACGACCAGTAGATTTTCTACACTTACCCCCGCTGATTTTGTCTGATTTTCATCGTGGAGTGTGCTGAATTTGAGGCAATTCCAAATATTTTTCGCTTCTCGTGCGGTGTTAAGGCTGTTTTTGTCTTCCTTTGTTGTTTTTTCCGTAGGTGGCAGGGTTTGATAAAAAATTTCGAACTACTTTATAACGAAGTCCTATTTTATTTGCAATTTTCTGCATAGAATACCCTTCGGAGTAGTAGGCCTCAAAAAAACTACAATTTATTCAGAGAAAAATAGTGCGTCTAACCGCACTGTATGTACAATTCTTAGGAACCTACTTGAAGTCATCAAGAAAGGTAATTTTAATTTAGGTTTCGTTTTAGAGAAGTTTCAATAATTGTTGTTGTGGTCAAATATCTGTTCAGTTAGGTTTGGCAACTCATGCTTCCAAATTGTGGATACAAATTATAAATTGTTCACTGAGCTCATAAAGCACTTCGTTAATTTACATTTCTGTTTCGTCTATAAGCCGTATATAGAGCGAAGGCAATCCTCAAGCATCCATTAAAATAATTGATTGTTGGATACAGTTTACACGCTGACCACACATTGATTCTTGTTTCTTTCGTAATGTAGACGAAACAAAAAGAGCTGCCCTTACAATAACATACGTGGCAAGCGCTATTAGGCCATACTTACTGATTTTTTGTTTCTAAAAATCAATAAGCTAAACATCGACGAAATTTGGTTCCAACAAGAAGGCGAAACTTATGGATCAATTTATTGCAAAATCATTTGGACAACTTTATTTACAGAAGTGGTCCTGTTCGTGTAACTTAACGCATCTCGATTACTTTTTATGCGGATTCTTTAATACAACGGTATATGCTAACAAACCAGCAACTCAGATAAAAGTAGTGAAACATTTCACTGATCAAATAGAAAAAGTAACTCGTAGCGACGGAGGACTTATGTTATAAATCATATTTAATAAATGCCATAAAATTATATATTAAATAGTACAAAATTCTTTCCAACAATATTTTAGGATTGTATTATTTTATTATTCAAAGTTATCAAGCTCTCTAAAAAAACGCACGATGCTTTAATTCCTTTTCAAGTTCAAGTAATCAAAAGGAACAAGTACAAGTGAATGTACTGGAACTTAACATTTTCAAGTACAACTACAAAGGAATTGTAGTATTTAAAAAATGCAATTGTTAAAAGTTAAACTTGCCTTCCAGTTTCTTATGTCTGTCGTCTGAAACTGCCCATAAATATAAATAAATGAGTGATCTAGTGATCTTTTAACTGAGTGCAGCAATGTAGGTTTCGATCCATCTAGATCGCATCGTTAACTAAGGCTGTGGGCTATCCTATCAATCATCATTTTAATTGGAATGTGGAAAATTGCTATTCTTCAAGGTAATTTAAATCAAAATAAATAAAATATAATTACATATATTAAATAAAAAACCTGATGAATAAATTGCGGGTGGATTCGGATTCGGATGATTATTTGAACTATAAAATACAGTATAAATGTCAAAATCTACATTTAATTCCCTCATTGGATTATGCAATCGGTGTGATTTTTTTTAACTTAACACGTTTGTTTTTAGTATGAATAAATATCTTTTACGTTGGTAAATTAGAGTTTTAATAGAAACAATATTTATTGCATACATTTAAAATATTTCTTATATCTTTTATGACAATGTAGCTTTCAAATTTATACAAACTTGATACACTTTAGAAAACGAAAATCAGCTTGATATGTAAACCAAACTATTTAAACTTCTTAAATATTTTTAGCACAAGTTTCACGGTGGAACATATCAGGAACTATACTTTTCAAAATAACAAATCGTTTTTGTTTGGCAATGGATTTATCTTAACCTGTGGATTTTCTCTTTTTCAAATGTTGCCCAAACGCTGTTTGTTCCACACTTCACAAATTTGGTAGTTTTGAGAAGAAGAGAGTTAAATCATTTCCCCTGATGACAAGTTCTGCCCAAGAAATTTCTTTGAGCAGAAATTGTTGGTCTGCCAAATGTCATATAGGGTTTTCCTTGGGTAAATTCAGATTTCTGTCAAAAATTGATTTCTTTTCGTGGTGCATGGAACATGATTGGAGTTGTTTTTCATTTTTGTTATTGCATTAGTGCAACTTCGTGAACGTGTTAACGAGTGCGGTAGATCTGTCAAATTCCTATCTAAACATTTTTTTTTTAAATTATTAATAGGGAGCGTATCAGAATCCCGCCTTTAAAAAATCCCGTCTTCTAAAATACCGATTTTTTAAAATTCCGTCTTTTAAAATCCCGCTTATTCAAAATATCGATCAATTAGAATCCCGATATTTAAAATCCCGAAAAACTCAGATAATCCCGTTTTTTATTTACGTAATACGTGCATTAAACTTAATAACAAATAAAGTCAAAAGTTTTAATGTTAAATTAAGAAGCGTTTTGGAATCAAATTTTTTACAATGCAGGTTTTTTGCGTCGTATAGCCTACAGTATACAGTTCAACTAAAATAATTATGAAAACAGTATTCTTGAAAAAAGTATATTTTGTTTTTTGTTTTGTTTTAAAAGAATACTACTTTACTTTATATTATTTTTTTTTTGGTATCTTATATTTTTTACAAGAAAATGAATTTAAAAAATGACTCATTTTATTAATATAAACAAACAATATGTTTATAATTTCGATTTTGCAATCAAAACTAGTTGTTTAATTTTTAAAAAATCGCGCGATTCGGGATAATAAAAAACGGGTTTACAAAAAAGGTGGATTATAAAAAGCAGGATTTAAAAAAACGGGATTTTAAAATCGAAATTTTAAGAAACGGGAATATAAAAACCGGGATATCGAACCCAACCCGTATTAATATTAGCGCAAGATGGAAAAATTCAGATCTGCAGGTTTGATCTTAAATCAAAAATAAATCAATTTATTTTGCCCCAACGGAAATTTGTGTTTTTACAGATCTAGATCAAGAATAAATTGATTTACTTTACCTATGGAAAACCCTAATAATGTGGTAGGTAAATTGATTGATTGGCAGACAATTTTTGCCAATAAACCGTTCCATATTTTTTTGGCAGTTTCTCTCTCTGAGAAAACTTCATTCCCACTTCAAGATTTGACAGACCAACAATTTCTGACCAAAAATCTTGAGAACAAACTCATATAAAGTTCATGACTAATAATTTGCTGGCGATATTTGTATTTATTTCGAGCTAAAATTTGACAGTGGTTGAATCTCCTCAGAAATTTGTTTTAACATAAAAATGATATTTTGAATATAAATAGCTATATGCTAAAAGAAATAAAAAAAAAATATTTGAATTGTTTTCTTTTTTAATAAAAACAGTCTCAAAACGGCCCGCTCTTTAAATTCTGCAATAGGGACTCACTCGGATAGAAGAAAGATTTTTGTTTTCTATTAGCAACTATTGCAGCAATTTGCACAGCTGTCCGATAGTAATATTATGTATGTTCTTCCAATTCAGGATTTTACATATTGTTTTGTTGGATAGGCTATTTTGGATAGCTGTTTAGATTTCGAGGTCCAAAATTATTGTAAAATTCAACTTTTAATAGATAATTTTAATAATTCAATGGATTTTTACCAAAAAACATACGAATTTGAAATAAATGTTCTGGTTTTTTCAAGTTCAACGATTTGTTGAATTAGCTTTTCTGTCAGAAACCCACATCTACCAGAAATTCTTTTATAACTCGTTGTTTACATCCAGGCTATTTTGGATCAGTTTTTTTTTATACTTAAGACACTAACAAAAGGTATCCGGATACCTTATCTGTTTGAGATTGAACACAACTATTAAGTGAAATGTACTTGTGTCAAAATATTAGCTGATCATATTTTTTTCATTGGGCAGGTTCAGACGACATAAGTGACCAGAAATTAAGGCAACTTTATTGGAAAGTTGAGTGGAAAGTTAGTCAAGAAAAATCTCCCTAACTATCAAGTCAAGTTAACATACATAATATGTCAAAATGAAAATTAATCATGTTTTTTCATTGAACTGGGAGCTGAACTCTTATTAGTTTATGATTTAGCTTCATTTAATGTTTTGTGAAAAGTGTTCCTTGTCAAATTGAAAAAGACAGTATTTTTTACAATACAAAATGAAAATCGTTATTAACTTGTAGCTTGCCTGAGGAGTGTTTTGTAGAAAATAAAGTTTTTTGGACGATGAACTGAAGGTAGAGGTTAGTGAAGTAAAGTTCAAAATTTGAAATTTCTGACACTTAAAAAACTAACTAGCTGTCGTGGTCAAAATTTACGTTAACTGCAAATGAAGGCCCTTGTGTTGTCTGAACCTGCCCATTTAACTGAAAACTGAACGTCATTATTCTTTAAATTAAATTACTCTTTAATTAAAGTTTTGTACTAAAAGATTGCTTGTCAAATTGGAAAAGAAATAAGGACAACCTAACCATGAATTTGAAGCTTGTGAGAGAAATTTGTTAGAACAATAATGTTTTTTTTTTTTTTTTTGTGAGCAACTGACTTGCGAATTCAAAGATACAATTTACTAGGTATGAAGATCCCTATGTCACCTGAACGTGCCCATTTTTAAAATATGTTCAACACAATTTTCAAACGGACAGATAATAAAACAAAATAAATCAATATATTTTAACCAATGTGTTAACCAAATCAATTTTGATCTAGATCTGTCAAAACACAAAATTTCTCCTCTTTTTGTATTCCATGAGATAAAATAAATTGATTTTTTTTTTTGATTTAAGATAAAATCTGCAGATCTATATTATTTGGCAGATTTACGAATACAAACATAATTAAAAAAAAAAACAATAATGTTTAGCTAGGAATTTGACAGCACTAACAAACAAATACACAAATACAATGATAAACAAAAAAAAGGTAAAATTTTGTTCCTTTAGCCACGACAATAAATCAATTTTTGAAGGAAACCTGAATTTACCCATGGAAAACCCTTGTATAATGAAAACATGGTAAATAAGATTTTTGACAGATTAAGATAAAAAGTAACTTGATTCATTTTAACTAAAAGTTATGAACATTAAATGCAATACTTCTATTTACCTAATTTTTGTATGAATACTTTGTGCATTTTTGATATCAAAAACTGATATTCAAATATGCATACATAACATACATACATATGTATGTAACTATATACATTTTATTTTGTATTACTGAGAAACACAAATAGATAGATAGAATTATATTTAGAAAAAAGATTATATTGATTCTAGTTGATTCTTCATTCATACCTATGTATCTTGCGAAATCAACAATAACTTTAAAGTTTCAACTCACACCTGCCTTGACTGCCTTACCTACCTACCTTTAAGTATTTTTAACTCATTCAATAAATGAGACAGTGATGTCATGTTTAACTTGCATAAATAAAACAAAAACAACAAAGCTAGCAGCTACAATGTTTGAGCGTTGATGTTGATTGTTTTTCTTTTTTTTTAATTTAATTGTTGACAGGGAATGTAAAAAGTTTCTCTTGTCAATGCCATGGACCAAGATAAAATATGTACCTACCTAGACCTACCTACCAGAGATACACTTATCACATCTTATCAGTTCGGAAAATGCAAACAAAAAGTGTCCTTTCGATTCACTTTAATGAATAAACGATTTTTACAGGTAAAATAGTAATACCTTGAGAAACTACTCTTTAATATGATTAGGGCGTTTTTGTCTCATTCAATGAAATTTAAAAAACTCACATCATGACCTCATTTTTATTAAGGGCCTCTTATTTTAAATCTATTATCTGCTAATAAGTAATAACATTGAAAAAAGGATTACATATTATGTATGTATGTTTTTATAAGAAAAAGAAAAGAAACAAACTCACCAAAATTTTTGTAGCTGGAAATTTAGCCAACCACTCGTCCTTAGCCCAATACGGCGATAAAAATGGATCCTTCGGCACATCAAATTGAAACTCAACACTCGGACTTCTCGCTATCAAAGCGTCTAAATTCCTTAAGTCTTGTATGCGATTTCTATTGTGTCCAGTTTTTATTTCACTGGATGTGATGTATTTACTTAGAGTCGATGAAATACTATTTACGGCATTATTTAGCTTTCCATGAATACTCTCGACAGCAATAACTTCTTTGCCAGTTTCGATCATTAGGTTTTCTTCGGAGGAAGTTTTTGGAGGACTTTTCTTCAAAATCGGATAACTGCCATTCTCTTTAGCTTCAATGCCATTCGTGTCGACAACGTATTTGTCTACAAAACGATCGATGTAATGTTCCGAATCGGACTTCTCCATGTCTGCCGATGTGAGTAGAGCAGGCTTGCCATTTCCATTTGCCACAATGGCCGGGGGCATATGGACAATTGGTTGGGAGTCTGATTCGAAGGACACACATGAACTGTTATCTTCTGGGGATAGTAAATCGGTTCGTTCGACTGTCTGACTGTGGTAGGATGCACTAGCGAAGGTATCACTGCTCTCATCAGTACCCGAGGTCGTTGCATTTATTGGAGTTCCATCGCGAATCTCTCCGGCTTTTATGTTCTCCCAGTTCGAGTTCTCAGCTACCGAGGAGACTGGACTCTTGGTCGATGAGGTGCGGCGACTGGTCTGCGAACTGGCGTAGGGGTTGACATTGCTGTCTAGGTAGTAGGTGATGTTGTTTAGTGATGCATTTGTGATGCTGTTGAGGATTTGGGTTTTCTTCTTGTTCTCATCGATGATTTTTTTACTCGGCGAAGCATAGGCCTGAAGACAACGCATCATAAAGCCGAAGGGTAGGAGAGGATCCATTAAACAGAGTAATCTTGCAGGACTCGGAACAAAACTCACCAAAGTCGGCGAGTATGCGAGGAATATCCCGTCGGGCACTCGGATTCCATACTCGATGCACTTGAGAGCGACACCGATGCACAGATTCGCTCCAGCTGAATCTCCTGCGCAGACAATTCTTTCAGCTGTTGTACCTAGTGAAGCGGCATTTTTGACCATCCAACAGTAGGCGTAGAAAACCTCTTCCAATGCTCTCGGAAACGGAGCTTCTGGAGCCAGACTATAGTCCACCGAAAGAATAGGGGTATTTAGACTCACAGCCCAATCACGCAGATACAGTTCATGAGATTTAGAACTCTGTGCGACAAATCCCCCTCCATGACAATGGAACAGGATGCTATTGCTTGGAGGAAGTAGCTTCCTCCAACGATTGCCCTCACCAATCATTCCCTGACGACGATTATAGCTAAGGAGGCGAACCGAAACGGTTCCTGGTCCCACATGGCTCTTAGGCACTGGTATATCGATGTACGCCTCGTCTGCTTCGGCTTTTGCCACCAATGGCAGTTCCAGCGGTTCCGATGGAATTTCGATGATTCTATTTACTTTTATTGAACTCCCAACAATGCTGGGAATTTTGTGCATCAGTTCGCTTTCGGCCAAGAACCAAAAGGACTTGCAAAAGTCCACATTGGCGTTTTGTGATATATTCACTATTCTCCGAGCTCGCAACTCTGGATTCAGGAAATACTTGCTTCCAGTCCAAACGGACCGTGTGGTCTTTGCAATTGGTCCATCGGCATCTTCGCTGTAGAAGGACTCCGAAAATCCAGCCATACTGATGGAAATAAACCTCAACACGCCCCTAATCGAGTCGGTATACTGAAATCCCAGACATCTACCGTAGAAGCAATACTGATTGATTGTGTCACCCATTTCGAAGAGTTCCTCGGCAGAGTGCTCCCCCTTGGCGAATAGATCCCCATCTGGTGACCATTCGCGGAGTATTAACAAATATTTGAGGCACGTACAAAGGCTCAGCAGTAGCTGACTACACGACTCCACTTCCTTCATGTAGAATTTCTTCCTAAAGAACATCGTACTTCGAGTCGCAGTGAGATTCTTCACGATTTTCAGTCCATACTCGATGCAAGCACTGGTCACTGTCACGAAACTTCGATACCCATTGCCAGGAGTGTGCTCGTCAAAATCATATTCATGCATAAATACGCGCACCTTTCCTACCAGCTCTTTCGCCAAATGAATCCAATCGACCCAGGCCAACAATGCCGCATGCAGACGTTGTCCCCTCTCCGATGGGTCATCTTTAAAAAACACCCCATTCTGCAAACAGAGATTCTCTAGATCGTGGTAAGATTTGTAATAAATATTATCGATTGATGATGTGATGTCAGCCGTCAAAGAAGCCGACGTAGTTTCTTCGATTTTCATGGGAGACCCATTACCATTGACGGAATTTGCGGAAGCGGCCGCAATGACTACGGTGGCGGTGGGTGGTTGAGCGAATTGCATTGCAGCAAAATTCAATTGTTCTTCCCCGATTTCTCAACAAACAACAAAAGAAAAAAAACGAAAAGAAAATTCCAACAACAACAAACAAAACTTTATTTCTCGGGTTCGTGAAAACTTTCACTTTGAATATTTAGAATTCTCTTCGTCTTGAACGATGCCCGCAAACATTTCTTTTTCTTGTTCTCCTAAAAAACAGGTCTTGAGCTCTGGCCAGAGGATGAATGACACACGGCCTTGTCTATATTATTACAACAACCCTAGAAGTTCCTATTTGGGTGTATTTTTTGGTCAACCTTTACCTAATTAACTAGCCACTATTGAGAATACTGACGACGGTGACGGCGACGACGACGAATCGAAGACGGTAGCGATGACAATTGCTTAATGTTCCGAATGCTATTGGAGCTGAAGTTCTACTGTTGTTGGGTTTTATAAATTCGAATTTGCAAGCACTCACTCAGTAAGTAGTCAAGCACGCCGACTGCCGATGATATTATACGACACAAGATTATTTTTAATTCATTTTTCAATTGAATTGAAACAAAAATTTAATTGTTAAATGGGCTTTTCAACACAAACTATCTCCGTCTTCTCTCTTCCAAGTTTATGTACAAATATATAGAACCAGAGCCAGAGCTTTTTTGTGTTTTGTTTTCTTCTTCGGTGAAAAACTGAATAATGAGAATGGGAAGGGAATGCGAGTGAATCACCACGGTTGCCGTTGAACAAAGCAAGTAGGTAGTTTATGTTTTTGTTTTCCTAGTTTTTCAAGACGATTGAATATGAGAAGTCTTTTTCAGAATATGTTTGATATCGTGAAATTTCCCTCACAAAACGCATTGATAGATTTTCTTTGTATTCTAAGATGATAACATTATATATGTATCTTTTATAAAATCAAGATTAAAGCACAGAGAGATATCGTTAAGATAATAAAAGAAAGTAAGTCTCCATAACATTTTATATCAACATAAATAAACCTCATTATTATCTCAGTTATTAATATTTCAATCAAAAGAATAATAAAAATGAGATTTTATGCTAACATTTACAAAAAACCTTATTTAAAATTTTGCTACTATTTCAAATCTCTCAGCGGCAACACTAGAATTCGTTGAATAATAAAACGGAATACCGTTGACATGCGGGTGGACGCGGAAGAGTAATAAAAAGGAATACAAATGACGTTTAGTTGTTTTCATTTTTTTGTTGTTGTTTATTCGGATTTATTTTTGAAATTTGCTTTTGTTTGTGATTCGTGAAATTGTTAAAGCTTGGTTTGTTGATTATAATGTGATGGATGCGTTCAAAAAACTACTTGAAAAGCCGCTGTACAATGATTAAAGTTATGAAGTTAAAATATATATTTTTTCGATATACACAAAATGATAACCAAAAATTCTTAAAAATTTGTATGACTTTTTGCATTTATTAATTTAAAGATCAACTAAATATGACTTTACGTTTAATTATTACAACACTGAATTACCAAAATAGCATTTGTAAACTATTTAGTCTCCTCAGGTAAAAGTCTTGAAATTTTATTAGGCTCATGACTTTATGTGAATTGATCTGAACTAGAAATGAAAGAATTACATTTTTGTTTGGAATTGCGGTATTTTTTCTTTGATATACATAAAATAATAACTAACAAAAAGCATTAACGTGTATAAAAGGCAAAATAAAATACACATTCGTTTTTCGATCTCTATGATTAAGTTAAATAAAACAAATCTACTGATTTATATTGAAAGTATATTTTATTTCATTATAAAGTTTGGACATTGCCATAAGGTGTGAAAAGCGATATAATTCAAATGGTGGACAGAGGAAGTGGCATGCGTTGATTTTAAGGTACTTTTAAACCATTTTTTTTTTATATTTCTGCCAGTAGCTTGGCCATACCATCAGTAATGTTGGGTTTTAAAACGTCTACAATCTTATTTAAAAACGCTGTTTAGAGCCTACATAAAGTCATGTAATATCTATAATGCCTCTACACGCAAAAATGCTATTTAAAAAATTATGCAAGGTTGCATAGTCCCATAATAAGCTTAACGCGTTTTGAGGTTGAATAGAGCCTACAAAAGGAAATTATTGTTATTATTATTATTTCCTAAATGTCATTTTAATTTCTCTCCATTATTGAAGTTAAAAAGAAAACAATAATACCCTTCCAGTTTAGCTCTTATATTAATGATTTTAATAATTTAAATCGCGTTTTACCAACTCCGAGAAGGCGGAAAGTTTATAAAAAAATGTTAAGCCCAATGAGCCTATGAAACGAAGTATTTTTAAAAAAATATAGATTTTCGAAAGAGAATATCATCAAAATAATTAGAATTATCCGTTCGGATCTCAGCAGCGACAATAGAGGAGGCCACATCCCCATAGATATCCGAGTAATGGCTACAATAAGATTTTGGGGACGGAACGAGGTAAGTTTGTACTAAATGTTCACACTAATTCGAAATTTGTACCTTTTAAGCATTATTCACATGAGCACGACCAACGACCAACGAATGAACGAATATTCGTCGATTTTGACATTTCTTTCACATGAGAGTTTTTAATTCGTCGCGAATGAAGTTTGACATTCACCACCGAAACCAAAACAAGAATGATTTTTTTAGGTTAAGTACGCGCGATTATTTTATTCGTTGCGAGTGTGGATGATGTGGAACGCGAATAAAGTTTGATAGTTCGTATCAACTAAAATTTTGTTCGCGACGAATAAATTTGTTTTCTTAAATTTATTAATATTTGATATTGAAAAGTAAAAGTATGCATCATAAATCAAATAGAAACTATATTGCTATCGTTTTGTTAAGATTTTGTGTGGAAATATGTCTTTAAACGTATATAAACTCACATATTGTAATTCATTCGTCGTTCGTTGGTCGCGCTCATGTGAATGCTGCTTTATGATTTGTTTATAGATTCAAGACGATGAAGCAGAAGCATAAATGACTACATTTGAATCACCACTTTTTTAGCGAGTTTTAATGATTTTAACTGGCTGGTCGTTAAATGACTTAAGGGACTTGAGAATAAGGCCAGTTTGTTTAGTTTCTGATTGGCTAGCTGCCAAAAAAATTTCTTCCATTTAAAGCAACTTTATTGGGAAATTAACTGGAAAGATAATCAAGAAAAATATCTGATCATTGAGCACAAATACATTCTATATAAAGACCGGAAACCAATCTGTCATTCTGGTTTGCCTACAAGCTCAAACGTCAATTCTTAACAATTTCACTATAATTTAAGTTTTTCAAATTAAAAACAAAACTCATAAAGCCTAGTACATACTTCCTCGTGAAGTGAACGTTCGCCAGTGGAGAAAGTGAACTTTTGAAATTGCTCACTGGTACACACTTGTGAATACACGTTGTGAACATTTGTATTCTATTTCATATAAATGCATTTTAACTTTTTTTTTAAAACCACACGCAAAGCAGCCACAAACTTTAAATGAGGAATCAGTATCAGTATTCAGTACAAAATGAAAACTGTCCTTTTTTTGTAACCAAAACCGTAACCGTACATTTTGCACGTGAATTGCCCGTGAACGAAAACTCTCCACTTTGTTCTCCACTCAGCTTCACGAGCACGTTCACGGGTGAACCAAAAACCAAAATTTGTATGGGTTCACGAGATGGTTCACAAGTATGTACTAGGCTTAAAAGTGTGACATCACCTGAATTAAGAAAATTTAAAACACATCCCACAAAATATAACTGTTTATTTTTTCGAGGTGAGTTCGAAAACGTCAACAAAAATTCTGATTTTTTAAATCTCTCAAATAGCAAAGATTCGTTTTTGAATTTGTTAATTTAAAAAATTATAATATCCTTTCAAAGATCCCAAAATTGTTTTTTTTTTGAAAACAAATTTATATAACTTACATACATACATTTAATTTCATTTTTGATTGTTGCCCAAAGCAATACTAATATTAATTTTAACCAAAATCGCCTAAAGGAGAGTTCAAATAAATTTAATTTCAGAAACTATGGACAAGAAAAGCTCTGCGCGCTGTTTTACTTTCAGCCGCGCTTCAATTCAAAAGTAAGTTGATACAAAATGTTATAATCTTTTCCTCATTTTAGCCATATTCCACACCACATTCGTATTTATTTGGTCGTGTGCTTATCAGTTTCTTCGATTTTAATTAAAAAGTGAGAATGCAATGTTCTTACTCACACTTCAAGGACTCCAGGAAGGTATAAACCATTCCTGTAGGAATATTATTGTACCAAGGACAGTATATTACAGTGAGAATGGACTCTATGCAAAGCCAAACCTAATAATACTAAAGTGTGAAACAATTATATCTGCCAAGTTCAAGATTAGAAATGTATGCTTAAATTACAATTATATTTTGTCCTATTTATATTCAATTATTTTAATTTATCTTTTTAAATAATACCAAATCTTGCAGAAAATAGTAAACTCAACTATAAAATCAATTTTATATGTTTCTTCATTTGACAATAATTAAAACAATCTCATTTTGTATCAAATGTGGTTAGCTCCAGGCACCTTTTTTATTGATTAAAAATAATATAAAACAATATAGAAAATTCAACAAGAATTATTAACAAATTTAAAACATTTACTTATAAAGCTTAGCCAGATTCTTGGGCTTGACGATATTCAAAAACACTTCCTCTTTCTATAAACTGTTGATTCTCATCAACATCATCAATATTCACAATGGCATCTTTGGGAGTTCCATAGCCACCTCCACCAGGAGTTTTCATTGAGAAAATATCCTAATTCAAAAAAAGAACGTGAAAATCGGTACAAAAATGAACGGTTTAAATTCTTACCCCAGTATCAACATCAACTGCGGTCTTTCCACCCAAACACACAATCTTTCCATCATTCTTCACCAACAAGTTCAATCCCCTCTTAGCCGGGTGTCCACCATTCAAACCATACGGCTGCAAGGTACGACGTTCGGTGAGAACTGACAAAGTCAGTGGCTTCCTGAAGAGCAACTCCCGATGAACACCTTCACCACCTCGGAAGGCACCATTTCCACCCGATTGATCATCTCTTAAACAGAATTTATTCAAAATCATCGGATAGCGTAGTTCCATGATTTCGGGATCGGTAATTCGGGTATTGGTCATGTGTGTGTGAACACCACCGCAACCATGCCAAGTGGGTCCAGCTCCACTGCCTCCGGCAACGGTTTCATAGTAACCCCAATCTTCATCACCAATGGTGACGTTGTTCATGCAGCCCTGAGAAGCGGCACACACACGGAATGCCTTCAAAACTGTGTCTACAACTCGTTGTGAAGTCTGCACATTGCCTCCAACTACAGCAGCACCATCTGAGGGATCGAGAATAGAGTTCTTCTCGATGATAATTTTGATCGGAGCCAGACATCCTTGATTCAGGGGAACATCATGCCCAACCATGCACCGAAGACAATAGATAAGAGCTGAAAGAGTGATGGCTCTGGGGGCATTGCAGTTACCCCACACTTCATAGCCAGATCCTGAGAAATCACACAAAGCTGAGCCTTCGTTCTCATCGATGGTTACACGAAGTCGAATTGGAGATCCATCGTCCATTCGCTCTTCGGCTTCCAGAACTGTGGAACCTGTTCGTGCTTTGGCGTCCTTGG
Source organism: Eupeodes luniger (assembly GCA_951509635.1). Taxonomy (NCBI): domain Eukaryota; kingdom Metazoa; phylum Arthropoda; class Insecta; order Diptera; family Syrphidae; genus Eupeodes; species Eupeodes luniger. The sequence continues at coordinate 48,568,756 of OX608073.1, forward strand.
CAATTTGCTTCAACATATCCCTCACAGCCAGTTCGGCGTTTTGTTGGATGAAGCTCATGTACGCTTGGACCACGTTGAGTCCATATGAGTCAATCAGTTCCGAGACAAGTTGTATGCCTCTATGATTGGCAGCGATTTGAGCCTTCAAGTCCGAAAGATTATCGGAGAGATTTCGAGTTCCGGTTGCACCCTTAGCACCAGTTGGAGTCGTTAGACGCTCAACAACTTTCTCCTCCTGGAAGGCTCCCTTCTCGACTATCAAGAACGACTTGAATGCCGTTCCCTCTTGAGCCAGAGTCGTGGAATGGGGTGGCATTGAACCGGGCGTGATACCACCGATATCAGCGTGATGTCCACGCGATGCAACAAAGAACACTGGTTTAGATTCCCCTCTAAGAGACAAGACACAAATTTAAAATGGATGAATCTCTAAAAAATGGACATGAAACTTACTTGTAGAAAACTGGAGTGATGACAGTCAAATCAGGAAGATGTGAGCCTCCAGCTTGAGGATGGTTGGACAGCAGAACATCGCCATCCTTCAAAGTTCCTCCTCGGACTTTCAACTGATACTGGACCGTCTCCTGCATAGCTCCAAGATGAACTGGAATGTGTGGAGCATTACTGACCAAACCTCCATCAGGGCCGAAAAGAGCACACGAGAAATCCAATCGTTCCTTGATGTTGGTCGATATCGACGTTCGCTGGAGGACTCTGTGGGACAATTAAAATAAGATTTCCATTTCCAGAAATTGGAATTTGAGCCTTACCGTCCCATTTGCTCTGCAATACTCATGAACCTATGACTGAAGATACTCAACTGGACAGCATCTAACTTATCATCGACCTCTTTCTTTGATCCCGAACCAATGTGGATTACCAAATCGCCACATTTGGTCACTTCAGCTTCACAATTTGGTTCAAGGAGGACAGTTGACAGCTTGTCGATGAAGATAGCCGGTCCTTTTACTTTGTGTCCTGCCAATAGCTGAGAAGTTAGGTAGATTGGTGAATCAAAAGCACCTTGGTCGAAGAAGATTTTCGTAGTTCCTTGGGATTCAGGACTAACACTGCTGGCCTTGGCGATCTCCAGCTCTGGAGGGGTTCTGTTCTTGCCTGATCCTCTCACTCGAATGTCATCGACGATGATCTTTCGATTTTGCAGAACGAATCCGAATTCGGTTTTGTAGCGTTGCAAAAATGTGGCATTAAAATCGCCGTAATTGGCGAGGAGGACATCACTGGATTGAGCTGCGTTCTCTAGAGCAGTAGCTGAGCACATCAACGCACAGTCAGTGCCTTCATAACGCAAGTGAAGGAAAGGCTCTAGCACGATTTCTTTGTATCCTTGCGCTTCCAAATGGGAACGACACTTGGATGAAAGTTCATCGAGGCGTTTCTTAAGCAGAACAGAGTTCTTGTCGTGGAATTCAAGTCCGCATGGCTCTTGAACTTCTTGGACAACATCAGCTAGGGCGATACCATAAGCCGAAAGGATACCAGCGTACTTGTGTATCAAGACCTTGGACATTCCCAATTCACGGGCAATACTGCAAGCATGTTGTCCGCCAGCTCCTCCAAAGCAAGACAGCACGTGTCTTGAAGTGTCAAGACCTCGAGATTGGGTGAGGGCACGAATCGGCCTACACATGGCCTCGTTAGCAACTCGAATGAAACCCAAAGCAATTTCTTCCAAAGTCAGAGACTTGTTCAAACTGGTGTTGATCTCTTTCTGCATTATTTCAAAGTTCTTCTTGGTGGCTTCATAGTCAAGGGCTTCCTTCTCAGTTGGTCCGAAGATTTTTGGGAAATACTGGGGAAGTAAGCGACCCAGAATCAAATTTGCATCAGTTACAGTCAAGGGACCACCTTTTTTGTAACAAGTCGGACCGGGATGAGCTCCAGCCGACTCAGGCCCCACAACAAAGAGACCCGATCGGAAGAACAGCTGCGATCCACCACCAGCTGCGACGGTGTTAATGTCTAATTGTGGTGCCTGAATAGTCACGCCGGCTGTCGTCGACTCAATAACATGGGAATAACTCCCAGCGAATCGAGAAACATCTGTGGAGGTACCACCCATGTCGAAGCCAATCAAAGCCTGATCGGTTTCTCGTGTTCCAGTTACAGCATAACCTACCACACCTCCCGCTGGCCCACTCAAGATAGCTCGAGCACCACGGAAATTTTCCATCTGCGTCAATCCACCATCAGACTGCATGAACAAAACATCGACGCCTTCCAATTGATTTTCAAAACCTGATTTGAAACTATTTTTGGAACAAAATATTAAGATTAGTTTTTTTTGTGCGAAGTTGTAAATAAAAGATCGATAGTGTCTACCTTGCCAGATAACGTTCTACGTGCGGAGTTAGATAAGCTTCAGCACAGGCGGTATACCCTCTAGCAACTAATCGACACATTGGCATCGCTTGATGGGACAAAGTCACCTGAGAGAATCCCACTTCTTTGGCAATTGCCCCAATTTCCAGTTCATGTTCTGGACATGCATAGCTGTGAGCTAGAACTACTGACACTGATGTGATTCCCTCAGCAAGGACCTTTTTCAAGTCTTCTCTTATGGCTTCTCGATTGATAGGAGATTTTTCTAGATATTTAGCACCGGCAGCTCCTTCCAGAACTCTCCAGGAATTTTCTATAGTTAGACAAAAGTTAGAAGGTATTTGAGTTAGGTTAATTGTGGAATCTTACTCAGCTGACAGCGTCCTTTCTGCTCGGGAACAATACGACAATCAACTTCCACAACGGTTTTGTAGAGATTTGTTGGTTTTCGGATGTTAAGGTCAAAGATTTTGGGTCTAGCTTGGTTTCCGATGTACAACAAGTCCTTGAATCCCCGATTCACGACAAGAGCAACAGGATCTCCTTTGCGTTCTAAAAGAGCATTGGTAGCAACTGTGGTTCCCATACGCACCCAGCCAATAAGCGAAGTATCTACGAGTCCATCAGGTGTCAGGTCTTTACCAGTTTCCTAAAGTAATCGAAAAATTATATAAATATAAGTAGGTAGGTATGTGTATTTTGTCGTATTTATTTCAAGAGATAATAAAAGAGCTTATATGAAGTGGACAAGGTCGTTTGAATTGCGGAATCAAGTTTGCACAATCGACGACGACGATTAGGTACGTCACTGAAATGTGGTACGCAGAACTGATTAAATGTTCTTCGTGTCCGATTAAGAATTCTTATTTATATAGTGGTTCGTGATTTATCTAGAAAGTACCTGTTTTAAAATCCTTCGAATTCCTTCCCTGGGAGCATCACTATAACTAGCTGGATCCTCCGAGAGCAGTTTCATAGTTTTAACCTCGCCATTAGGGCAAATGCAGAGTACATCAGTGAAGGTACCACCACGGTCAATGGCAAAGCAATACTTTCCATTAGACGACATGACTGGAAAATTTTTCTTATACGAACTTAAGTTATGTAAATTAAAATTTGATTGGTTTGGGGGAAGATAAGATTCCAAAAGTGCTCAGCAACGACAACTAAACTGATAATTTAAATAAATCACTTGTTTGTTTTTCTCCTATGAGACACGACTATTCTCTTCGAAATCTCACAGAACTATGAGTTTTAATTTGTATGTATGGAATTTATATTAGCTTTTTGGTCAGAAAAATAAAATTGATAAAACAAAACAACTGATTAAATATTTGGCTATTGGATTTTTTAGCCATCAGAGATTGACATGAAGAAAGGAAACAATAATCTGGCCATATGGGGTAAAAATAGAATAAGCTAGTTAAAGGTAGACGAACAGCAGGAAATAGAATCAGAAGAAAAGTAAAACCTAGTTGATAAGATAAACAATACATATGATGTAGAATGCGATGTGTTAAAGATACGGTGGATATTTTTATAGTTCTATTCCAGTACTGACATACATAGGTACGTGGTTTGTATTTTTGTGGAATTTTATTGTTATTAGCTTTAATAAAAATAAGTGGGCGACATGCTGACTAAGGGAACTCTCGCGGCTTGCGGGGGGAGAGTTTTAAAATATTCTTTGCATTTTTCCATAATTTAAATAAACAAATAAATAATGACATTTATTAGTTCTGTCAAATGATTTGTTTTGACAATTCGAAAACAGATGTCAGTTGTTAAGAGCAGCGTTGCCATTATTAGATTTTTAGAAATGCTTTGAGTTATTTGAATGTATAACAGTTTCTAGATAATTATAAATTCTAGGGCAATAGTTGATTGGATTACAGTTTTGAGTTAATTATAGATATTTATCTTCATTCTTTTTTAGCAATGCGAGTAGAAACAAAACGATTCATATTTAAAACGTAACAACAACCATGCTTTGTAAGCAACGAGACATAATTATAGTTGTGTCAAGGTACGAAATTGGAGAGCTAAAATATTTGATTTAGGCTTTGAAACATAATATATGACTTCTAAAATCTGTTCTAAGAGCATGCAAACGGCCTATCAGATTATCTTCAGGGGATTTAAAGAATCTGTCGACTAAAAAATTACAGTTGACAACTACAGGAGCTCTCAAATAATTTTTAAAATTTTACAGCAAAAATATAATGACATTTACTTAAAAGCAGTTTTAATTTTAATAAAAGCAAATTTTTTAAAAGTTTTACAAAATATTAATAACAACATTTTGTGTCAGATACAAAATTTTAAAGTCTATATCTTTGTTCTGAAGATACTTGAGTCAAAAACCATTTCTTATAAGCTTTTAGCTGTTTTTGTAGGTTTTCGTTTTTTGTAAAAAAGTTGTCAATTTTATTTCCTAAAAATTTAACTTAAAGTTGAAAACAATATTTTGCATATGATAAAATGAGTTTGATTTCAATAACTTTTGTTCCCGAGATATCTTAGTCTAAAACCAATATTTACCAATTTTTAAAAGCATTTATTTCTTATGATTAAAGTTTTAATTTCTTATGATTAAAATTCCGATAAGATTTTTTTTAAAGAAAATTCCTTAAGTTAAACAAAATTAATAAAAACTTGTTAGTACCCGTGGCATGATGGTTAATACGTAAGACTGTCATGTCAGAATACTTGGGGTCACGTTCAATCTCTGAATGTGCCACCTAAAAAGTTTTTTCATGGGTTATGCCTCTTGCGAGGAATTGACAAATATTCCAAGGGTAATTCTTGTCAAATAAAATGCTTTCTCAAATTAGTCGTTCGGATTCTGCGCACAAATTTTATTTGGTAAGAACGTTTGAGAGTGATTGCTTTGTATATTTTCACTAAGGCCCCTTTCACACCAAACGAATCCGAATCAATCAGAATCACTCCGAATCAAGTTGAATCTGATTGATCAAGATTCGGCTTCGAGCGCTCCGTTTAAATGTGAAGGGATTCTTTTCCCGCCTTCAGACCGGACGAATCTGGTTCAATCAGGTTTGATTCGAGGTCGCACTTGATTCAACCTGTCAAATTCCTCGTCCGGTCAGTCTTGAATCAACAACCATACGAGAGAGAGAGCAACTAAAAGAAGGAAAACAAAAAGAAGATGAAAGGATTTTTATAGATCATGGTTGATTCAGCTGGTGTGAAAGAGTGGAGATGACGAATCAGATTCAACTTGATTCGGAGTAATTCTGATTGATTCGGATTCGTTTGGTGTAAAAGGGGCCTAACTGTCCCAGTTAAAGATGTAAGGATGACTGTTTTTTTAATAAAATGGAGTAAGCAATTTACTAGTTAGAAAAACGAAAAGAAAGGTTTACAATTTTGGAATAACTTAGGAAATTGATAAATATTTAAAAAATTTAAATGTTAAACCCTAAACAAAAAGTTTTAAATTGGTAGACTATAAAAAATAGTTTAAAGCCAATATTCTTATTTGTTGCCAAGATATTTGAGTTGGAAATTAATTTTTACCAATTTTTGGTATTTTTTAGTTTTTTATTATTTGTAAAAAACTGTCATTTTTGATTTTATAAAAAAAATTCCAGACGTGAAAAGCGTATTCTTTCATGCATACAATTATTTTGAATTTAATATCTTTTCTTGCCCGACAAATATTTGAGGTGACTAATATTTTTGTAGGTGTTTTCTATTTACAAAAAAGACTTCAGTTGAATTTTTTCGAATAAATACTACTTTGGTATAATATCACAATTTATAATGTAAAATTAAATTTGAGTGGCTAGTGACATTAGTTCTTGAGGTATTAGGGGTCAACAAATTTTTCACTTTTTTTAAAATTATATTTTATAAAAATTACTCAACAGATTTGTTTAAAGCCTTTTGAGCTCACCTTGTTATTATTATCTATAAAACAAGATTTTTCTTTGCTAGTTCTTGAGATATTGAGGACGGAAAAAAGTATCCCTAGCGTAAGAACGTACGGATTATGGAATATAACAGCTGAGAAGAGTTATTTGTCCTTTCAGTGAAAAGTTTTGGGAGAATTTTTGGACTTCGAAAGCATCTAAATTAGAGAAGGTTAAGACCACGTACAAATCGACTTAAATCAAGGGTAATTTATGGAGTCCTTGGGTTCGATCTCTGCCTATGCCATCTAAAGTTTTTTTCACGGGTACTGCCTCTTGCGAGGAATTGACAAATTCTCCAAGAGTAATTCTTGTCATGAAAAGTGCTTTCTCAAATTAGCCGTTCGGATTCGGCTTAAAACTGTAGGGCCCCTCCATCCTTGACAACAGTACTCGCACACAGGAATGGTTGAGAGTTGTAAGTCACTAGGCCCTTGTTCTCAACGGACTGTTGCGCCACCCAATTTTTTTTTTTTAATTTATGGCGAAGGTTTTCAAAATTATCAAAACATCAGATATTTAAAATAATGGGTGATTTTTTTGAGGTTAGGATTTTCATGCATTAGTATTTGACAGATCACGCGGGATTTCAGACATGGTGTCAAAGAGAAAGATGCTCAGTATGCTTTGACATTTCATCATGAATAGACTTACTAACGAGCAACGCTTGCAAATCATTGAATTTTATTACCAAAATCAGTATCGACAAATTTTGTTCAGCGATGAGGCTCATTTCTGGTTGAATGGGTACGTAAATAAGCAAAATTGCCGCATTTGGAGTGAAGAGCAACCAGAAGCCGTTCAAGAACTGCCCATGCATCCCGAAAAATGCACTGTTTGGTGTGGTTTGTACGCTGGTGGAATCATTGGACCGTATTTTTTCAAAGATGCTGTTGGACGCAACGTTACGGTGAATGGCGATCGCTATCGTTCAATGCTAACAAACTTTTTGTTGCCAAAAATGGAAGAACTGAACTTGGTTGACATGTGGTTTCAACAAGATGGCGCTACATGCCACACAGCTCGCGATTCTATGGCCATTTTTAGGGAAAACTTCGGAGAACAATTCATCTCAAAGAATAGACCGGTAAGTTGGCCACCAAGATCATGCGATTTGACGCCTTTAGACTATTTTTTGTGGGGCTACGTCAAGTCTAAAGTCTACACAAATAAGCCAGCAACTATTCCAGCTTTGGAAGACAACATTTCCGAAGAAATTCTGGCTATTCCGGCCGAAATGCTCGAAAAAGTTACCCAAAATTGGACTTCCGAATGGACCACCTAAGACGCAGCCGCGGTCAACATTTAAATGAAATTATCTTCAAAAAGTAAATGTCATGGACCAATCTAACGTTTCAAATAAAGAATCGATGAGATTTTGCAAATTTTATGCGTTTTTTTTTTTAAAAAAGTTCTCAAGCTCTTAAAAAATCACCCGATAGCTGCCCAATTTACTCTAAGTTGACAGCTGAGGAAAAAGAAAACAGTATTGATTTATAAATTCTCTGATTTTGATTCGTAGAAATGTATAGAAATGAAAAGTCTAATGAAATGGACCCTACATTTAAGCAAGCGATTTCTGTGTCTAAATTAGAAATTAAATAATAATTTGTTTTGTTGGTTGTTTTGGCTTGTTGGATTGTGAATTAGAGTAAAGAATGATTCATAAGTTGTGCAATTACGGTGAAAGGTCTTGGGAAGGTATTTTGGTTGGTGTATGTAAAAAGAGCCAATACAACAACCTTAAATGGATACATTTTACAGTCATGTTAAAAAGTAATACAATAAACGAAATAAAAAAATAATTATTACAAGAACATTTTTTTTCTACATATAGCATATCTTTTATTTCTTTTTTAAAACATCTGTTAACATTTTTAAACTTTGTTAGTAATACTTAGCCAAATAAATAACTTTTGGCATTGGTGGCGCTGTTGAATTTCACTGTATTTTCAATTGTACCAAAACAAATTCCTAAACATCTGTCTAGGTGTAGTTTCGGTTGTGCCTCTCCATGAGATTAACTGTTGGTTCCATAAAGTAACGGGTTCTCCATTTTGCGGTTTCAAAAGTATAGGGCTGGAATTTAACATCTGTCAAACTAAGTTTTTAAACCCAATTTTTTTTCAGTTGAAAGTGACATTTACGAAAATGGATCGCTCAACTATCGCAACGCATAAAAATTGTTAAAACCTACTACAAAAAAGGTTATAAGACAACAGCCACAACTACGCAAGCAATTGGAAAAATTGTGAAGACACTGGATTGTTTAAAGATATTGCAAGTACGTTTCGGTCGTACCACTCAAAATATCGCTGCTGTAAGAGAAAGTGTTGCCTAAGACCCGAATGTATCGATTTCTCATCGTTCTCAGGAATTAGGACACATTATGGCAGATTTTGCATTTGGATCTACACCTACATCCATATAAAGTCCAGCTCACACAACAACTGAAGCCAGCTGACCATTCCCAACGTGGTAGATACGTGGAATGGGTGCTTGAATAACAGGCGGACGGCGATTTTTCAAACAAAATTTTCTTCAGCGGCGAAGCACATTTCTCACTCAGTGGGTATGTTAATAAACAAAATTGTCGTATTTGGGGTTCTGTGAATCCTCAAGTAATTGAAGAGAGACCATTAAACCCACAAAAAGTCACTGTTTGGAGCTTTTTTTTTCCCGGAGGTGTGATTGGGCCTTACTTCTTCGAAAACGACTGTCACCCTCAATTCCGAGCGTTATGGTCTTTTTACCTGGATAATGAATAATACGACTTGGAGAATATGTGGTTTTAACAAGACGGTGCTACATGCGACACTACTCGAGCGAATATGGCTTTATTGCAAGAGACATTTCCTGGAAGATCATGCGATTTGACACCAGCGGTGTGGGACGACGCAAAAGACCGTGTTTATGCAGCAAGTCTTGAACACTTAAAAACCAACATTCGTCAAGTTATGGCTGAGATACCGCCCAATATGTGTCAAAAAGTGTTCGAAAATTACCTCAAACGAATCGATGCTTGCAACAATTCGCTTCGTATTCATTTAAATGATGTAACGTTTCACACAATATCAACGTTCAAACTTTACAATAAAAATAAAATATCATGAACAAAAATATTTTGCATGTGATTTACTTTTGAAGCCGCAAAATGGGTAACCCTGTATACTTTATTGTGAATATTACAGGGTAGTTCTTTTTTCTGTTTTGTTGTTGGTACAGCTAAATAAAACTCACATATTGATACATTTTTGTATGAACATTTTATTTAATTATAAAATTTGGATTTTGCGTTGGATGTGAAAAAAAAATATTATTCAAATGGATACCTCGGGAAGATTCAGAGCAATTGATTATTTTGACGTAATTTCAACCTATTTTGTTGCACATTTCGGGCAGTATCTCATCCAATATCGTAAATGCTTAATATTCAATTAATATTATGGCAATTCAAATGACAGCTGAGTTAGACAGTTGTCAACGCTGCCCACTTGAAACCACGAAATGAATTTCTCTATATTTTTATTTTATCACATTTTAAATCTTTTGAGGCGACTCGTTTTGACGTCTAATTATCGTATCTCACTTTCACTTGATGTATGCATGTTCAACGGCTACGTTTGTCGTGGAAAATTTATTGAATACAATTTGCGGTCTTGGATTTTGGTAAAACACCTGCTTTATCTAACCTTTATGTTTCTTGTGCCTGCTGAACTTTCATAATTTTGTAGTTTACTGTTTTGACATCAGTTTGGACATTGGCTTAAGGCTGCGTTTACATTAAAAGTTCAATGTTCAAGGAAACTCTACCAAAATTAATTGATATCGAAATCGTTCCATAAAGGTCCTCTTTAAGTATATTACAAGAAATACTTTAAGAACTGAGAAGATAGCCCATCTGGATCTTCATATTAATTTTACGAATAATTATTACCGTTGTACATTTTGACATCCTCTGTCACAAATTATCCAACCATCAATGACAATTTGAACTATTAATCAAAATTTTATGTTGGTAATCACGGAATTCTTTTGAAGTAAACATCAATTTTTACACAAAAGAACCTTCATTTCTATTTTCTTTCGCTTTGATTTTATTTCAATGAAATTCAATCGTAGACTCAAAAATGAAAGAAATCATCCTCTCCTCTTTTCAAATATTATCAATCCTGACAATAGTAGTCTTCCTGGACAACGGACAGTCGTCATGTAGTCATCCAACTGTAAGCAATAAGTTACCTACATATTTTTGTACTTACTAAAAGAAAACTGATAAAAAACATTTTCATTTATTATTAAGACAGGATTTTCTTTCCAAAAATTACACATACCCAACCCACTCCCACTCCCACTCCCACCTCCTCCTTATTCGTTATTGCTTGACTAGGAGCATCCGGTTGACAAAAATAATACACTCAATCATAATCCTTTTACAACATAATCTGTTATCCCAATCCACTTGACGAACACAGGACAATCACTGATGTACTTCAGTGAGAGAGTCAGTGTTTACACATCCTTATATGGAGAAATGCAAGCTAAAGTCGAAGTATACATACTTGTATATCCTGAATCCTGCTATAGAGGATCATATAAGTAGCGAATGCATTTTTACTTTACAAACGGAGACAACGATGGACAACGGACTAAGGACTAACGTTTATATATACAGAAGGAAGAAGGATAGGAGACTTTTAGTTCAACTTTTGCCTTCGGAATCAGCATCAGGATTTTCTTCTCTGTGGACTCTGTATGTGCTCCTTTGGCATTTACCCCTTGTGCAGCGTTGTACGAGTACGTCGTGCTGTTTATCTTCCACTGGGGAATTATTAAGGATAACACACCCGCATTTATCCTTACATATGGATCGAGAAAAAGGGATATAGCAGGGAGAGAAAAAGACACATATCATAAGGATATTAAAGTCATTGTTGTAGCATCGTTTTTCTTTCTTTTTTTTTATTTTGCATTATGAGAGGCGAGTATTTTTCTTTGATGCCAGAGGATCCTATCCTGAAAAAAACGTTATAAGAACCAAAGGGAAGCACACGATGGAGAGGATGTGGTCTTTCTACTCTATAGGTCTAATCCACTTAGAGGATGTTAAAAGTCAACCATTCAAACAGACCAAACCAAAGCAACCCACCAAACGTCCGACCTACTTTCCTATATATTCATCTTTCTGTCACATTAGGATGATACACAACACACACCCAATTTTCAACCCGAACCCAAACTCAAACCCAACACATATCCTTATTTTATCATCCAGAGCATTTATGTTTAAGGAAAATAGAGAGATATTAAACTGAATAACTGAAACGCATCATTCCATGAAAGAAGAACCAGACCTCAGGCACTTTTCCGTTGGTTTGCTAAGGAATCCCATGATATTTAATATCGTCCTTATACTCGTATTCTTATTCTTTTGCAAAAAGGAACAATGCGCCAAGGATCAACATGTGTGTATCAACTCAAGAAAAATATGCACACAGCATATCGTCGTCCTCGTCTTCATCGTGGTTGTCGTTTAGGTTTACGTTTACGTTTTGGCTTAAAATGCAAAGCATATTCCTACATCTACAAACATCACCCTGCATCTTCTCCAAACTGAAGCCGAAGCTAAAGCAAAGGATATATTGACAAGTCAATAAAGGACGATGAAGTACGAAGAAGACCATCAGGCAAAAGAAAGCAACAGCGAGCGGCAGATAAAAAGCATTTAAAAAAATCTGCCATAAAAGCATCGCATATATTCTTCTCCTGAATCTGAATACGAGCACACAAATATCGTGAAGCCTTTGGATCTGGATATGGAAAATAAAGTCTTCTGCCAGCGAGATTTCAAAAAATGTGCAAATAAAATTCCATCTTTTAGCTTGGCTCCACCGCCGCGCCGCCACCCTCCTTATACCATTTTTGAATACTTAAAGTATAGTCCCTTTGTTTTCTATGCAAATAACGTCACCCATAGAGCGAGTGAATGTCCTGAATGAATGAACAAACGGTGGGTGAGAGTGGGAGTGGGAGAGGATGATGCTGGCTGATGTGCATGATAATAATGTCAACACTGGTAATCCTTTTAAGGCGGAAAGTTTACTTTTCCCTTGCCTCTGTTTTATAATGTCCTTTTATGTTTCTTTTTGAATTTTTTGTTTTACCATTTTATGACTTTCGTCGTCGTTGTCCTGTGCCATCAGTGAGATGTGAAGACGAGAGCGAGCCTCCTTGATGAATCGGTCAATTTTGTAGAGTCCTCATTTCATGGGCGCAAAGTGTCCTTCTCCTTGAAAACTTAATTACTTCGTGGGGATTGCTCAATTTCTGCTCCCTCGCTGTGCATATTTATATATGGTGGGCCATATTCATGATAGTCATCGTCTACAGAGCATAGAGGTAGTGTAAACTTGGTTTTAGTTAGAGATCGGCAGGTAGCGACATCTTTCGGTTGGATGCCTCTTCTAGCTGATGCTTTGGTTCGGATAGAGAGAGAGAGAGAGAGAGAGAGAGAGAGAGAGAGGGATAAATGTTGTTTTTCTTTCATTTGGTTGAACGTTGAAATTGTACATCATCAGCGGTTGAGGTGGTGACGAGGTGATGACATCGACCGACTCGACGCGACGACAGCGCACGGTTCGACACGACGACGACGATAGCGGTGATGATGAGGATGACTATGATGGAATTTCTATATTGACATTTGGCAAGTGAGAGCAGAGAGTTTGGTTGAACGCGTTGACTTTTCTTTTAATGGAAAATTGGTTGTTTAATTTTTCATCACTTGCTGCTTGATAATTTATGTAGGTTGGTATTTTATTTTTTCTTTCGTTTTATTTTGTCTCCCCTCTTAGTATAGTTTCCGTCACAGGGTTCATGCTTTTTAATTTAACTTTTAGCACGAACGGAACTTAAAGTGGCAAGGCAAATGGAATTCGAATAACTACTGCGCTTGGTATTTAGATAAGATGTATAAAATGGATTCGTGTTGAAAGTGCATTTTTAGATTTAGGTTAAATAGATGGAGATTTATTTGAAATTAGGTAGGTCCCAAGTTTTTTTGTTTACAAAAATAAGAAATAAAAGGTATTTATTTTTGACATTTGTGTTTTGTGTTTAAAGTGGCTGCATCTTTAAAGCGGAAGAAACTTCAAAAAATGTTGTTTCCAAATTTGAGCACATAACTATGTCTAAAAACACCTAGTACCGCTGTTGAACTTTCAATTAATTTGCTTTTGCCGTACCATAAAGACGAATTGATCCTCCATGCTCTTATATTCTATTTTAAATATTTTTCAAAGAAAGTCCTCACCCAAGTTATCAAAAACTTAAAAGCTTATTCTTGGCGCCAAGACGAAAATTTTATTTTTCCAAAAATGTTCAAAGAGAAAAATGAACTTAACAACTTATTTACAATCTAATTGAGACGTTAAATGGTTAAAATTCTTGAACTTGATTGATGAACATAATTGTGAATTTGATTTGACTTTTGTTTTTTTTTTCCCTAAAAAATAGTCCTGCATACATTGGGTGAGGCCCTATTTGACACAGGACTGTAGCGGCACCTTAAGTAAGTAAATAAGTTTATATTGTGGATACATTTTTTAAATTTTCTTAGAGACTTCTCATTCTCTTAATAATCGATAAATCTTTGCTTGGTTCAATTTGCACTCTCACCTCCATCTCCATAATTCAATGGAATTTGACAAATGACGTAATAATGCTATCATCCGAAAGACGAGGACGAGGAGGAAACAGTTCTTAATCTTCTCTGTACATGCCCTGCACTAGCTCAAAAACGCAAGAATTACCTAGGAGAATTCTTCTATAACGATCTAAATCGTATTAGTATAATCTAATCAGCCTCTCCCGTTTCGTAAGGGACCCAAACTGGTTTCATTGAGCTAAGAAGAAAGCCTCAAGATTCATGTGGTATCACAATGGACCATTAAACTGGCCTAAGTGTGTCCTATTCCATCACGGACAGCCACTTTAACCTAACCTAACCCATCCGAAGTTCTAAACGACACCTTTTCATACCAACAACTATATTTTTAATCTGGATATCTGAATGTTCAGATGTGCGTTCATACATTAAGCCCCGGTTCACACTTACGTCATTTAAAGCGATGACATACGTGCTTTTTTTTCTCGCAGGAATCAAGTCTACTGAAAGATTAAATGCATGTGCGGTGAAGCAGCGATCTCGCAGAAACCTGTTAGTGTTATTTCCGCAGCGTCACCCTAAGTTAAAATGGCGCAAATGTGCACCGGGGGTAATACTTTATTGGATTTTGACAGCTTACTTTGAAATTAATATAATATTTCGTTTTTGATGCTATTTGAAGCTTTGAATGTAAAATCTGTTTCCAAAGCAAACAATTAAATCTGAAAAGTTCTTTAGAGAATTTTTAAATTGAAGGTATCAATGCAATTTCGCAAACCGTGTCCACGTGTGTTCTTTGTATTATGAATAATCTTCATTCACAAAAAATTCCAAATTGACGAGACTAACAAAACTGAGGAAACCAACGAGGCTGACAAGACTGAGGAGACTAAAGGCCCAACTATAATAGACTTAACCGAGCTTAAGCCAGCTTAAGGGAACGGACCAATACGCAGCCTTATATGTCACTAACCATAATAGACGTTCTGCTCAGTTTCGTTAAATTTCGCTAACTTTCGCGCAATTACGCAAGAGCCATTTAAATGGCTCGAGCTTAAGCAAATGTCAAATTTGCTTAAGTTACTTGAATCCATTATGGTTACTTTTTGTTTTCACGATAACTTCTGATAACTTTTCGTTCGGTTTTGACATTAGCTTACTTTCGGTTAAGTCTATTATAGTTGGGCCTTAACGATACAAACGAGACTCAATGCAAATATTGTTCAAAAATACAGGATAATTAATTTTTTGGTTTTGAAAGTAAAGTGAATGCAATCATAAATATCGTCTAAGTCATGATCTTCAGTCGCCGGCTAAAAAACATCATTCAGTTGCTAGAAAATCGATAAATTCAGATCTTCAGCAACATTTGAACTTGTAGCAGCAGCAGAAATATTGTCGACTGAGGGTGCATTACGATGATGCCTTACGACATTAGTTAGGCCTGTTTCGCAAAAGACGGTTACGTCAGTACGGTTAAAATCCGTAGAATCACTTCCACTGATAAAACGCTGTCACCACGCATCATGCTGTAACTTCCAATCCTTGTAATTAATAAAAGCAACTGAAGCTTTCACACTGAACGGAGAAATTTGTTTCTATACTTTCAAATTAAAATATTTGTTTCAATGATACTGGAATATACTGCAACCGTTCCTTCTCCTTTATATCTTAAAGCCTCTTTTATTAGTTTAATAATAATGGTTCATGTGAAACAGGCAACTTGCACCTCCACTTCCTTAAAATTTCCTTATAATTTTACCGATTACTTGACCAATCCAATCATCGACATCTACAAGTGGTCCATTTCAACCACCACTTTTGAAGTGAGATTGGATTAATTTTAACGGTATTTTAAATTATTAGACGATCTATAGCCAAATATTTCAATAACATTTCAAATAACAGCAGAGATTGACAGCTGTCAAATTACAATACAAAAGTACATCAGATTGTTTACATTTAGTTTCTGAGTAGTTATTATTTATATGGCTCAAAATAACCAAGGTGCAGAATTGGCTTCGCTAGCAATTTAATGTCTTAAATCTTGATTTAATTAAGAAAGAAAAATTAATAAAATACTAAAACTAACCTGTTTTGTTTATCTATCAAACAATATAATTTATTAATAAACTAAATTTTAAATGAAATCAATATACACGCATAGAAAATCATTTCGGGAACGCGTCCTAATCTACAATCTTCAATAACAAGTCCAAAATATAATTGAAAAATGTAAGGTATTCAACCCCGGTCATCACTTAATACACCGTATTTTTTATACAAATCTAGTTTTAGAAAGGATACTAATACATTATTTATTTTTAACTGTAAAAAATGCAAAAACAGTTTGTCCGATACCGCACAAGTCATTTCAGTGAACATATCGATAATCGATCAAAAATAATTTTAAGTGAACGTTCCCGGACATGATTTTTACGTATTTTGCTTGTAGAAGATTTTGTATGTATTGTTTTCATTATTGCTTATTTAATACACATACATAATATACCCATGTTATTAAACAAAGCTTAAATTATGTACTTTGTTTTTTTTTTGTTGATTTTATCAAACTTAGAAAAACGTTCCCGAATTGATGGTTTTCTGTATGATATTTAGTACTAAAAAATATTACTAAAAAAGTATACAATTCTGTGCGCTGCCCTGTCAAAATTTATTTATATACAATTTTTGCAACAGTATAAACTAAAATTCATCATTATAGCTTGCAATTTTTTTTGTCATAAAAAAAATTTGAAATTTGCAACCTTGGTGATTTTGAGCCATATATACTTTTTAAGCTCTCTTCCAAATTCCACTGAAAGAGCAAAAAATAAATGTCAAAATCATCACCTTCGAGAACTGACATTTAGTAATGTGTCATATAAACTTCCCATAGGAAGTTATTGTAATCGGTCCGATTTGTCGAATTGAAAATTTTGACATTTTTCTTTGTTTCAAGGTCTCTAGAGTCGAAATAAAAGATTTTTAGAGAGATGTCCGTACGTCCGTACGTTGGTGACGCGGACGGTTTTGTTCGTAGTCCATAGCTCAAGAACCAGTAGATATATCGACTTCAAATAAATTTTGTTATACAGATAATAATGCAGAAAGATGCAGAAAGGACTCTTAAGAAAATTGAGTGGATGGTTTTCACGAACCAATAACGCTAGAGACTTGGCTTACATTTTATATTATATATTATAATGTAATGTGATACCTAACAAATATATTTTTGGAAAAAATTCAAATTAAAGGTTTTTTTATAAATCAAAAAAACTGAACAAAAATATTTGTCACTTCGAAAATTTTACGAACAAAAAATTATTTTATCTCCAAAACAATTTTGTGCAACGAAGAATAATGTTTTTTACATCCGGTAAAATTTTAAGAAAAATCGAATTGACGGTTTTGTTTATAAAAAATAAAAACTTAAAAAAAAATTACTCGAAGTTGGTAAAAATTGAATTTCTACTCAAATATTTTTTTCAAAAATTTGAGATTATTTTGTCTTATAAGAAATATTGTTTTCAACATTCGGAAAAATTTGAGAAAAATCGAATTGACAGTTTTCTTAAAAAAAAAATAAAAACCTAAAAAAATATTAATAAAAGTTGATAGAAATTGATTTTCGGCTCAAATATCTTTTCAGAAACTTAAGATATTGGCTTTAAACTAATTTTATCTTTTAAAATATATTGTAGTTAACATTCACTAAAATTTTGAGAAAAATCGAATTGACAGTTTTTTTTACACAAAATAAAAATCTAAAAAAAAATTTAACAAAAGTTGGTAAAAATTGATTTTCGATTCAAATATCTTTTCAAGACTTTAAGATAAAAAATATAGTTGTCAACATTAAAAAAAAAAAAAAAACTAAAAAAAGCATTACTAAAAGTTTGTAAAAATTGATTTTTGAAAGATTTGATATAAGGGCTTCAAATTAATTTTATTTTATAAAAAGTATTGTTTTCAACATTCGGTAAAATGTTGAAAAAAATTGAATTAACAGTTTCTTACAAAAAATAAAAACCTAAAAAAAGCATTACTAAATTTTGGTACCTAAACATTGATTTTCGACTCAAATATCTTTTCAAAAATTAAAAATATTGGCTTCAAACTTATTTTATCTCACATAAAATATTGTTTTCGACATTCCGTTAATTTTTTATAAAAATCCAACTGTCAGTTTTTTCTTAAAAAAATAAAATCTACAAAAATTAGTACGCAAATTTGGTAAAAATTAATGTTCCGTTCTCGATATCTAGTGAACAATAGAAGATATTGACTTCAAATTAATTTCATTCTAATTTCTACTTGTTTATAGTACTTGTTTATAGAAATACAATTTTTTAAGAAATGCTACTAAAATTGGTAAAAATTGGTTTACAAATAAAAATCTCGTTAACAAAAATAAACATCGAAATCAAACTATTTCATTATATGCTGACAACTGACAACTTTTTTAACAAAACACGCAAACCTACAAACTTTTAAGCAAGACAAATCGACAGACCGGATGGGAAGTTATCATTGTGGGTCGCATCCCAGCCTCTTTTTTATATAATATATACTTTTTAAGCTCTCTGCCAAATTCCACTGAAAGAGCAAAAAATAAATGTCAAAATCATCACTTTCGAGAACTGACGTTTAGTTATGTGTCATATTCAATGTTTGAATGTAAATAAATACGCTGGAATTGTTTCTTTTAGTGGAAAACTTATCTTTTACAATAGAAACAAAACAAAGTTGGTACATTATTTTTCTGTTTGATCACATGATCTCTGTTTCTGTCAGTTCTTCAAAATGAAAGCTGTCATTTTTGATGTAGAGAGTCTCGTAACATGTGTTCTGTTCTTTTAATTGAGAATAATAATAATTGTAAGTTTTGTTTAATGTGCATATTTTTGATACCTTCATATACATATGTATGTATGTACGTTCATATATGTATGTTATTATAAAGTCACATTTATCATTTTATCCCCTGTTGAGTCTTTGGTTAAAATATATATGCATGCATATGAAAACTCATCTGCATTTGTAAGGTTATGTTTTCTTTTCTATGTTTAGATATATGTACATACATATGTATCCCTTATGGAATAAGAATTTGATAGCTTAAAATTTGTTATCTTCTACATTTTCTCTATGGATTGTAAAGTACCAGTTATAAATTATTTACTACCATCAAGAAAAATATTTGCTTATAATCACAAGGGAATACAAGAACCATTTTCTATTTTCTTATTATCCCTAACCCTTTTTTTGTTATACCCAAACCAACCCAAAAATTGAAGAACAGCTTATAATTTTTTAAATTTTCAAAAGTCTACAAACCTACGATCCAGGAACCCAGGGCCACTGCAAAAACAAAACAAAAAAGAAACTCCTGACAATTCACTTACAGAATTCCTCTCTGATGAATCTCTAAGGCATATACAATATACATATATAGAGGTCTAGAATTCGCTCCTGTCCACTTTCTTTAACCAAAGAAAGACACACGCTATATCACATAATATATAATGTATAGTTGGTATGTTTTAGGTAAGATGTCAAATGAGCTCCAATGTTGAAAAAAAAGATCTACTTCCTCTTGAAATGAAATTGTAAAGGTCCTTTATGTACGTGTAAATGTTGACGGAAAGGATAATAAATAAACTCAATTCATCTGTTCGTTATCATTTTGACACGCATCCGGAAAATTCTTCCATATGTATATAGAACACAGAAAACTCACTCTATTCAAAAATACATTTATCTCTGGCTTAAAACACATCTATGTATGTATATTATTTTGTGTGTTTCTTGCTTTTACTCAAATTTTTCTCTAACTTTTTATTGTTGTTTTGTAATCTCCTCCTTTAAAAAAAAGGACGATTGCAAACAATACACAAATCCAAAAGGCCTTAAAAAGGTAGGCAGGGTATGTATTCCTATAAAGCAAAAGCATAGCAACTAAGGATGATATACAAAAGCATCTCTCTCTTGATATCATTATTCAAAGGAATATGTCAGGATTCAAAGGGATTGCGTCCCTTTACAGAAACAGAAAGATAGACAAACAAAAAATAAAAAAATTAAATTTATTTTTTTTTTACAAAAGACAAAAAAAATATGAATGTCCTGAAAATTGTTCTACCGAGAAATGAAACAATGTCCTGTCTGTCCATCCATCGCATTGTAGGCAGGTGGGTAAGCATAGGAAAAAAAATCTCAAGATATCGCATTTCTTCAAGTTTAATTGTATCTATAACTTTCACAATGCACAATAGTAGGTACCTTAAGTACTCTATCTAGTGTCTAGAAGGCCCTGGCCCTGCTGTCTCTCTGTCTGTCTATATTATCTACCATTTATGTATGTAGGGTATAGAGGTACAAAGTTTTATTCTTATTCTGATCCTGCTGCTAACCCAATACGATAATTGTTTTGTTCGTTGGAATAATTGGATGGATGGCTGAAAGAAAATCTCCAATTAAGGTCACCATCGCTGCAACCAAACGCAGCTAGAGCTAGAGATGTGGGCTTTAAGGATATACACAGTTATACGAGTAGTATCTTCGATGTAGTATACGAGTAATATAATGGAAGAAAGAGGAACAATTTTATTACATTTTCAGCAAAAAGAGAAGACACACAATCATCATTATGTTTGTCGGGGCATCTTCATTATTATCATGTTCGTTGTCGTCTTCGTCTTCGTCGTCGCTAGTCGCTTTACTTAAGAACAATGTTAACAAGGTTTTTTTTTGTGTTTAAACTGGAGATTTTCCTTCAAAAATTAAGATCAAAAGTTGTCGCATGTAGTTGCTTCTTGAGGTTTAACTGCCTTTATAGAAAAACTCTCCTACTTTCAGTACTTTATAAAGTCCTTTACCCCGATAGGTCTTCAATAAAATATACCATTTGAATAAGTCTTGCTTTCACCTCACTTAATAGTTGCAGGAACGGAGATAGATGTGTCATTGGTCCACATTTTGTAAGAAAACAAAACATGTCCTTAATAGAGAATACCCTTTACATATGTATGTACATCCATCTCCTATATATCGTTAGTATAAAAAGGACTTATGTTACCATAGGAAGACAACGACAAAGTCAACGACGACAATGGCATCGCTCCTGAAGTTGACGACTGAACTGAAGAGACTCCAAATCACTGCCAGTTGGATGATTTTCAAACAGCAATTATTTTCAATTTTTGCTCCTTTCTTGGATTTTGTAACTCAAATTTCCACAAGACTCCCACGTAACTAACCGCCGCCGCCGACGCACTCCACCATCACCACACACCGTCTCATCCAATGCTACTTTATACCTAGTCTAAAATATGAATTTCCTTTCACCCATCATAATATGGCATCAGTCATTGACTGAACCATGAATAAGTAAAGGGTCTACCTACCCTACATATTAAATACATATATATGTATGTATGTAGATATACCTATCTTTTATAAGGAAAATTATTATAGTTTGAACAATGAAACCATTGGTGTGGTTTTATGTTTTCTTTTATCTGATGTTCACTTTAGGAAGTTAGTATAATTTTTTGTTGAAAATTTCTTGGAATAATAATTATAATGAAAATAGTTTTGATATCGAGATTCATTCTTAATTATATTTATGTTAATATGTACTTTCTCTCAGATCTAAAATTATGCTCCAGAATCCTGAATGAAAATGCATAGGAGATAACAGTGAAAGATACTTTGATTGAAGACATAGATTCGTGTAAAATTTCGGACTAGAACGACGTTAGTAACTTTTTGTTTACAATAAATCAACAATTTGGTAATTGTTTTTATTCATTGATTTTGTCTGAAAATTAACTCGAAAACTTGATTTTTTAGCTAAATTGCGAAACGAAAGAAAATCATTTATTCATGTCTCTTACATTAGTTATTTCATTATTTTGTTGTTTTTTATGAATTTTTATTACTGTTTCTTGGTTCTCGGAAATTGCAAGGAATACAAATTGTTTGCAAAATTTAATTTGGTGTGCTCCATTGTTAACAATGTTTTTATTTTTCTTTCTGGGGTTATTTTCATTTTTCATATATTATACATAGACCAATTTTTAATATTTGTGGTTTACTTTACTAAAAGGCCCTGTTTCATCAAAACGTTTTTACTTTGCAAACTTTGCACTTTTTCTTTGCAAGTTATGTTTCACCAAATGCAAATTT
Source organism: Eupeodes luniger (assembly GCA_951509635.1). Lineage (NCBI taxonomy): Eukaryota > Metazoa > Arthropoda > Insecta > Diptera > Syrphidae > Eupeodes > Eupeodes luniger. The sequence goes on from OX608073.1 coordinate 48,590,893, forward strand.
GCAAAGTGCAAAGTCTTTTCCTGAAAAGTGAAAAGTTTTGTTATTTTGAAAAGTATTTGTTCTTTCTGTCAAAACAATAAACTTTGCAAAATTATGCTTAGAATTTTGAAAAGCTTTTCAGTAATTTGCAAAGAGCAATTTTCATTTGCAAACAAGAATCTGTTTTGAAAAATTATCAAAAAACTAATACAAAAAAAAGAGGCTGGAATGCGACCCACACTGATAACTTCCCATTTCGTCTACCGATTTGTCTTGCTTAAGAGTTTGTAGGTTTTTGTGTTCTGTTAAAAAAGTTGTCAGTTGAAATATTCTTAAAAATTAAAAAATTACCAATAATATTTTGCATATAATGAAATAGTTTGATTTCAAAATTTATTGTTTTTAACGAGATTTTTATTCGAAACAAGTTTTTACCAATTTCAGTAGCATTTCTTAAAAATTTGCATTTCTTATATAAACAAATAAATTGGATGAATGAAATTAATTTGAAATCAATATCTTCTATTGTTTGAAATTTGAAATTTGCGTACCATTTTTTTGTAAATTTTATTTTTTTATGAAAAAACAGACTATTGGATTTTTATAAAAAATTTACTCTATATCGAAAACAATATTTTCTATGAGATAAAATTAGTTTGAAGCCAATATTTTTAATTTTTGAAAAGATATTTGAGTCGGAAATCAATGTTACCAAAATTTAATAATGTTTTTTTTTAGGTTTTTATTTTTTGTAAGAAACTGTTAATTCAATTTTTTTCAACATTATACCGAATGTTGAAAACAATACTTTTTATAAAATAAAATTAATTTGAAGCCTTTATATGAAATCTTTCAAAATTTTACTGAATGTTGACAACTTTATTTTTTTAAATGATAAAATTAGTCTTAAGCCAATATCTCAAAGTTTTGAAAAGAAAAAGTTTTATTAATTTTATTTTAGATTTTTATTTTTTGTAAAAAACGGTCCATTCGATTTTTAGAAAAATTTTTCTAAATGTTAAAAACAATATTTCTTATAAGATTAAATTAATTGCAAGCCGTACTCTCAAATTTTTGAAAAGAGGGTCGAAAATCAATTTTTACCAACTTTTATTAATATTTTTTTTAGGTTTTTATTTTGTGTAAGAAAACTGTCAATCAAAAATCGATTTTTCTCAAAATTTTACCTGATATCAAAAACGTTATTCTTCGTTGCACAAAATTGTTTTGGAGATAAAACCATTTCTTATTCGTAAAATTTTCAATGTGACAAATTTTTGTGCAGCTTTTTTGATTTATAAAAAAAACGTTAATTCGATTTTTTTCCAAAAATATATTTGTTTGGTATGACGTTACAATATATAATATAAAATTTAATTCAAGACTCTAGCGTTATTGGTTCGTGAGATATTTAGGGTTAACCAAAATTTTCACCTTTTTTTTAAACTGCTATGGTAAAAAAAACCACCCACGCAATTTTCTTGAGAGCCCTTTCTTCATCTTTCTGCACTATATCTCTTCGATATCTCTTCTGGTTCTTGAGCTATGGACGATGAAAAAAACATCGCTAACGTACACACGTACGCACTGACATCTCTCTAAAAATCTATTATTTCGACTCTACGAACCTTGAAACGTCGAGAAATGTCAAAATTTTCAATTCGACAAATCAGACCGATTACAATAACTTCCTATGGGAAGTTAAAAATATATGTATGAACCGTTTATAGCAATAAAATGTTTCTTCTGAAAAGCTTTTTTAAATAAAACGAAGAAGTTAAAAATAGTGATCAAAGTGTAGCGAAACTAAGAATTAACTTCGATATCAGAAATGATTTTTCGACAAAAGAGAGTTTTCGATAAACTAAAAGTATCATTGAATTTGTGCTGTCTAAAATTATAGATAAACTATAATTTATTTGCCAAGGGAATATGTGTTTATGTCCTTTCCAACATTTTTGGGCTGGGAATGGAGCCCAAAATCACGGTGTTGCATCTATGCACAGAATAAGCAAAGCAACCGTCTGCAGAGTAGTTCATCGAGTGTCTTATATTATCATTATGACGAATTTCTCTCTAACAACGCATTTGTTGAGCAGATAAAGGCTCTCAATTTTTGTTTCTCAAGGAGGATTTCCTTATGTAGCAGGACGTGTTGACGGTACCATGATTGTTCAATGCTTGTTTGATCTTAAACTCAATCTAAGATTTACTTTGCAACGTTTCAGAATACGAATTAATTGCAAAGTTGTGTTTAAATTGGTGAAACACTTTAAATTTTCACTTTTCAAATAAAGTCTGAAAAATTGAAAAGTCTTTGCAAATTTTGTGAAATACTTTTTGCACTTTACTTTGCATAATATTATTTGTTTGCAAAGTGACAAGTGTTTTGTGAAACAGCCCCTGGTCCTTTCTCAATATTTTAATCAAAAAAAACATTTCTTTCGATTTTTCAAAAACATTTCTGGAGTAATTTCTTTTAGAGTAATTTTCGAAAGCCTTGTTCCTCAAGGTTTTCTGATTATTTTTTAGCTAGTTATGTTGCTATTCAAAATATCACAATTTTTGACTTTTCGGGCTACTGTGACTAAATTTCGCACCAAATTTACATTGTTGGACATAACAACACCAACACGCTTACTTATAGTGCAAACTGAAAAAATATCACAGCTTTATCGGCCATTGTTAGTGATGAATGATGATCCTGAATAATCGATTCGGAGCCGTTCGCAGTAGGCCTCTATTACTTCACTAGGTGGAAAATTTTACGCAAAAATTTAGATGTGAAGAATTTCCAAATACAACTGGTTTTAAAAATTTGAGTTGAACGGCCCACCACAATGCTGAATTGGCAGAAGATTTTTTAATCGAAAAAAAGTGTTCAGTGACGAAGTTCATTTCTGCTTGGATGGAAACGTTTATAATAAAAACTGCCGTTTTTGGAGTAAAAAGCAGCCAAAAGCATAAACAGAGCTAACAATGCTTCCAGAAAAAAGTCACTAACGGTGAATAGTTTATTTCACATAAAGGGCTGGTTAATTGGCCGACTAGATCGTGCGATTTAACGTCTATAGACTATTTTTTGTAGGGGCTGCATTAACGGTCATGTCATGTGAGATACCGTCCGAAATATTAGAAAGAGTTTGCCTAAACTGGACAAAGCAGAAAAACAATTAGAGACGCAGCCGTGGTCAACATTTAAATAAAATAATCTTAAAATACTTCTTATAGGTTTTCTTGGCGTCTTACTTAACAATTAAGTTGCAATAAAATGAACACACTTATAAAAATCTTATTAATGTTTATCTTATTCCAATTAACGTAGCTAGTTATTGGATTGGGTTCTTTCAATATCAGATCTTAGAAGGTAGAACATAAGCTTTATTCTTTACAAAATAGTTATCTTTGGTAAGCTTCAAAAGTAACGTAATTGTATTGTTTTATCCCAAGCAATTTTGATAGCCTGATCGAACCAGTTTTATTTTTAAACAGTTTAACTAAAAGTTGATGAAAACTTAGGAATTTGTATGTTTTGTTTTGAAATTATACGCGTGAAACCAGGACCCTTTTCGGATAAGTTAATGTAAACTGATTGTCGTTTTGACGATAGCTGTTTCTTTCATGTCTAGAAGAAAAAAATAGATTAGTTTGAAGGTCTGAAAGCAACTTTACCACACATTTGTCTTGTAAAATTTGAAAAAAAAGTCAAAATATCTTCAATAAATCGAGAGTCGAATCGTGTGTCTGTTTTGTAACAAACACCCTTAAGGAACTCTAAAATCAAAAGTTCTATTAAAACTTTGTCCGCCATTTTGAAATAATAATATTTGGTTTTCTCAGACTTTGGTGTATTGTAGGGTGTTATTTTTCATATCTCGTTTAAATAAACATATATTTAAAAAAAAAATTAACCAAAATTTGGAACAATACATATTTTTTCACTTGTTTATGTTGTTTTTTCTTAATTGTATGCAATAATACTTTTTATGTTTCTGTAGAAGATTGATTTACATACATACATTTTGGTTTATTTCGATTTTTTAAGATTTATGTGACAAAAAAAAAACTGTATTAACACTTTAGACAAGTCCTGAGCCCTCTTACGTACTTAGCTATATACAATCATAGAAATACGAGTATGAGCTGTGCAACTAATATCTAAAGGACTGCCAAGTTAGCGATACACTTTTCGAAAATTAAGAAAGTGGGTATGCAGTTAATTGTACCTTTTTCGTTGTAAACTAGTTTTGAGAAAAAAACATTATGGTTCAACGATTTTTTAAAGAAACATGTACACATGTAGTTCTAGTGTTAATGTCAAATTAGCACTATACTTTGTGAAATTGGTAAACATGAGTCTGCAATAAATTGTATATTTTTTGTTGTAAATTATTTTCGAAAAAAAAAACAAAAAACTATTTCTTAGTTATATATTTTTTTTAAAAGGGGTTATGTAGTGCTAATATGGTGAGTCCAGGCATAAAACAAGAATATTCTGTGTAATTAATGGGAACTTTTTTAATTAAAATTTATTGTACCAAGACAAAAAATTTCAAAAAAAATGTTTGGCATTGTTTTATACATTTAAAACAAAAAAACTAAAAACAAATGTTTGTTATTTTTCAAAGTTTAAAAGTACAATGCTAAAATGTATTTAGATTTGAGGTAAAAATTCTAACCTGTATATGTACATTCAACATTATGTTAGAAAAATGTATTTTGTGAAAATGTTGTGATTTTGCTCTTTAAGTCGGTTTGGGACTATTGAGTAAGAATATTTTTCTCAACTACTCTTTCTATTCAATGTTTAAAATCTTGCTTTCAAACCAAAATTTGAATGTAAACAAATGATTGTTCTACAGGAAAATACTTTTAAAATTAAAAGTATAATAAGAGTTGTTAGATTTAAAACAAAAATCTGAAGAAGCAGAATTTTATAAAACTAATTTGGAAGGTTGCTGACTTACAAAACCAACTTCCATAACTGAATAAATAAATAAATAAGTTCGTGCAACAATCCGTAGAGAACTAAAGCCTGGCGACTAACAACTCTCAACCATTCTGTGTGCGAATCATGTCAGGGATGGAGGGGACCTATAGTTTTTATGCCGAATCTCTACGGCTTATTTGAGAAAGCACTTTTTATAACTAACACGAAAAATACATCGAACCCAGGACCTTTGGCATGACATTCCTACGCGCTAACCATCACGCCACAGGTACGTACTCCATTACAGAATAGTACCCCACTTATAACATAATAAAGTTAACATTAATTTAATGGTGTATGCTAAGAAAAATTTAAATTCACACTTTCAGGTAATAACATTAAATAATTTTTACTCCTACATTTTTAGTCGGTTAAAATATACATATGTATGTATAACTCTTTTCTGAAATACTGTATTTTCTAATTCCCAAGATAAACACGTACTTCATCTGTTTAGGTTATAAACAACAAAATTTCTAATCTCTATGATACACTTACCATAATTAAATTCAAAAACTTTAAACTCTTCCAATTAACACGCACATATAATATACCTAGACTGATTGATGCCATTCACTAAAATTTAAAATTCACCTTAAAATTTTCAACAAAAAAAGTCGAACAGTTTTCAAACATTTTCTGCACCATTTCCTTTTTATGTGATACTTTCCCAGACAGCCAATGTCCTCATGATAATCATAAAGATTTCTTTGTTGTTGTTTTTAAGAGTGTGGCTTATAATCATAATTATTATGATGATGATGATGTTCTATATTTCTTATATCTACAAATGATTCTACAAAAACGTGCGCATCTACAAAACATAAAACATTGCATGTTTCCCCTCTACACGTACAGCAGCACAAACTAAAAAATATAAATTAAAAAATAGTAAACAAATGTCTGACATTTCCTTTTATTATGTATGATAGGAGCCGCTCTATGGCAAAACATATGTTCAGAAAAACCATTTTTGAAATTACCCAACCATGAAACGCTATATAGACCTCCAACTCGTGTTCGTGCTTCGATTTTGATGACCAAAAAACGAAATTCAGGAACTAAAAACATAAAAAAGGACGAAATGCTTCTTATAGTTTTCACAGAGGCGAGTCGAGTCGAGTCGATTCGACCCAGCTAGAAATTATTCAGGGTAGATTTTGCTTTTTAGTTTTATTTTATTTTTCAATTTTACTACTCGTATATTCCACATCAAATTGCTATTATGGTGCAAATGATGAATACTTGTGTTCTTGGTTTATTCACATTTATTTAGTCCTCCTCTTGGTGGAGTCAGCTGAATTTTTGTTTTTGATAAAAATAGTTAAAAAAAAAACATATCTAAAGCCATTTTTATTTTCAAACGATTAAACTAAAGCAAGTTTTCACCAAATGCTTACCACACAAAAAAGGTTCGTATAAAATAAAAAAAATAGTACGTATACGCCATAGTGAACGTTTGAAATGCTGGCAATACATATACATACCTACTTATTTACACCAAAAAAAGGAGGATATCTTTCAAGTCTAGATAGTTTAAAAATAGCTTTCAAATCGTAGAGTAAATGTTTTTTATATTGCGGTAGTTAGAAGTGAAATATAAATGTATTTTGTGCTCATTTTTTTAACATTTATTTTAGTTTTGTTTTAAATGAAGGATAAGAATAAATGTAGTTTTAATACTGCGAACACTATACGTCCAAGTTTTATAGAATTGAGTTAAATTTATTCTATGGTGGGTCGGGTAAACTAATCTTTTATGTGCATTTTTATTGAAAAACCATTTCTGTCCTCATTCCAACATTAAAGAGACTTTACACTTTAGTTCAATAAAATATGTATTAGGTTGAAATTCTTTTGATGAAATTTGTCTAAACAATTGAAGTTAGGTCATGTATCAGCGATGCGATAAAAAAAAACCACAGACATTTTTTCGGGAATAAAAGTCACGAACAATTTTTTTCTCTCTCGATAGTTTTATGATTTTCTATTTTTAAGTATATTTATAATGACTTTTATCAGGAGTTAGACACATTTAATTATTTTACAAAAAGGATTATGAAAACTTGAAGTTTCACTGATACTTGCCTTTATTCAACCTAAAAATATACAAATTTCCTGAAAATTTTATCACCTTTAGTTTATATAAACTTTGTGTTTTTTTTTAAAGTTATCGAGTAATTTCGAGTAGGAGTGTATCTTATCTCTTTCTGAAGAAATTTCTCTGTTCTTCAATTTATAATTCACTAAACGAAAAAGTAGTAAACATTTTCAATGTCTCCGTTCTCAAGCTTACCCAATCCATGCGAGATCTGCTTTTGCACTCAAAAGTAGAATTGGTAATAAACAAATAAGTTCTTTTATAGTTTTTGAGTAGTTATTTTATTTAGTGTTCTTTTACAAAAAATCTTTTTTAAGCGAGTACAAAAAACAATACAATATAAATTAAAAGTTCCATTTAATAGTTTTATTTTTTTATTTAAAGAAACTTTGTGGAGTTAATAAATGTGTTTTGCTGATTGTAAATTAAATTTTCGTAAGTAATTTAAAAGTATACTCACTTCATTTACGTGCAACTGCATACTTACTTTAAATCATCTGAGTTCCAACCAAAACTTTTTTTTTAGCTGTCTCAGTCTCTACAATTTGTTGCTTTCAAGTTGAACCTTATTTTTGTTGTGAGTAATGCTTGAAGTAATTATTTACTGATTTTTTTGTATTTTTAGAAATGTTCATCAATGTTTATAAATAAAAAGATTTTAGTAAATAGTTGAAACAAGAAATTTTGTTTAGACTTTTTTTTTTTTCAAATTCTCTACTTTGGTTAGCTTTAGATTAAGCTGTAAGTGTTAAAGACCTTAATCCTGTTGAAGACATGCACCTGAAAATTAGTATTAGGATTCAATATTTAGTTTTTTCTGATTGTTTCACAAAACAAAACTATACCAATTTTTTTCAATGATTTAGTCGTTTTTGTTTCAAACTGTATAATTTTTTCATGGCTTTTTTTTTTTTGTTTATAATTAGCGAACACTAAAAAGGTTTTGTATACATACCTTTAATATGCCAAAGATACAGTGTGAGCATTAGGAAAATATGGAAGGGTTGGATAGGAGGTGTTGGTGTACATTGATTTTAAATTCCTGAACATTGCAATGATAGGGAAAGATAGAGCGTGGCAAGGTATTCCACATTCGCGTAGTACGGCTAAAAAATGAATCTCTGTACTTCATAGTACGGCCGAAGTTAAGGGCTTAAAGGTAAACTGATGAGTATTCCTAGAAGCTCGGGTATTACGGTTAAATTGTTGTTGTTAAATTGAGGAATGCAACAAGCGTGAGACAAGAAACTTTACAAATTTTTGAAATATGATTCTTTAGAAATATAATAAAAGAGAAACAGAGACGGTGTTTTCAAAGCTAAGGTAAATCGCTTAACATATTTCTTAACAATAATGTGTTTGGTTATTTTACAAAGTTACTTGGTTATTAGACTTCGTCTTTAAGTTTCTTATGAACCTCGAATCTTACGATTTATTTAGGTTAAGAACTTTAAAATTGAATAAGAAAAAGTTTTTTTTTATTGACATGAAATTTACTTTATTTGAAAACTAATTTCTTGGCCACCAACAAGGCTCAGACGTTCACAGAAAAAAAAGGTGACATATTAACAATCGTCGATAAACAACTAGTCAACTTGAAATTTGGCCAAATTGTGGCATTGACTACCAAACCTTGTTTTAAAAAATTGACTACTGAATGGTCAATAAAACAATTTTCGATTGTCAATTACGGGTACTCAATTTGACAACAAAAGTAGTCGATAGAACAACTTCGGTAGTCAATATCACAATTTGGTTGTCATATTGACTACCAAAATTAAGTATCCGGTAGTCAAATTAGATTTCGGTTTTTAAAAAAATTGTCATATTGACTACAGCAGTTGTCGTATTGACTACCACATTAGTCAATTTGACAATCATAGTTTCAATTTCTTTTAACCATAGTTGTCATATTGACTACTGCAGTTGTCATATTGACTACTGCAGTTATCATAATATTGACTACCAAGTTGTAAAATAATTTCGGATCCCAAAGTTGACAACCGAAAATTGTCCTATTGACTATCGCGGTTATCGGCTGTAAATTGACTATAAAATAGTTAATTTGACTACCAAAATTGTCAATAGGATGACTTTTTTTATTCTGTGTAGTATAATCTTGAGCTTAATTTTCGATGAATTTTCCGTGTATTCGTATATCGTTTATAACGTGGCGAATGTTGACCTCCATGTGGTCAATCGTTATAAGTTTACCGCCATTAGACTAGCAACTTAACATATTCCCACAGAACATAATCAAGCGAGTTAAGACACACAATCGTGGAGGCCAATTCACATGTTGAATGTATGTAAAATTATTATTTGTAAGCACTAGTTTCATTTATTGATATTTAAATCAAATTGAAAAAAAAAAAAATCTTTTTAAAACTAATTTTGACGTAGTCTTAAGTTTCTTTTTTTTAATTTTTAAAGAACGATTTTTCAGTTGAATTCAAACTGTTGCGGTAAATTTTACCACAACGAGTTTCACCTTCCTTTTTGCTAACCACTCCTTAACAATTCTCACTGCGACCCCAAAATTGTGAAAGAGTTCAGTAGAAACCTGGACCATCAGCCAGTGACCTGCTCTTCTAGCATTTTGGGAAAGTAAATTTAACAGGTCTTACAAAAGTGTGGGAAAGGGGTCCACACCAACGAACTTTGCGAGGGTTGGTCCACATATTGGCTTAACAACTCGGAAAAGGCATGAAGATGATACAAATGCCCAACAATGTGTGTAGTAAAGTCACGCCAACTTTAACTTAGTATGGCCCATCATAAAGTATTAACGATATAAAATCACTCTAAAAATAACTTTCATTTCAATTATAGGCTATCGACTTTCTTCAAAATGGCAGGAAGTAGTTTTTCCTCAACCGAAATCAAACGCGTGTAGGGACTCGGTAATGCGAGAAATTCCACACGATTTTCCAGAAAATTTTGGCTGGAATGGGTTCGACGTATAAGAGCTGAACTCATTCACTGAGCTACTGGGTGAGCGCATCGCATCGTTAACGAGATCGAGTGCGATGAACGATACCTGGCTTCTCGGTCGCACACCCCAGCCTTATGGACGGAGGAAGTTGAGGAACCAAGACAGACCGTTCACCACGCATTAGATAAGAGAGGATTGCCGGAGGGCAAGTAGCCTGAAGGGTCAAGCTCGCCATTATGATGGCACTTTTTGGATTGCGTCCGAACCGACAAGACAGTTGGAAAATTAGTTAACCAAATTTTTGTTTAAGTTTTTTTGTGTTGAAGATTTTGCTGTGGAGCAAAAATTGAGGAAGAACTACTATAGCTGTTGTGGGAATTTCAAGTCGAAAAGCCAAGTATCTATAGTTTTTTGTTTTTCCCTTTTCTTTGTCTGAAAATTTGTACTTTTGACCTTCGCTTCAAAATTCTTTTTTCCCGGTACTATGGGACGTGTTTACCGTTTTTGGTTTTTTTATCGAAATAATATTCTTGGAGTGATTTTTTTATCGGTTGTGTTTTACCAAAGATTGTTTAATAATTTCCATACATTTTTCCCATATATCTTTATAGAGATTTGACCTTCTGTCAATCTCAACTTGTATTTTTTTTTGTCATAAAAGATCCTGGTTTTTAATTCCGGCTTCGGCCAAGGTTTTCCAGGCAATAAAAGATAATTTTAATTTTTCATCTAGAAAACAAAACCACTCTTTTATTTCTTAACTTTCTTTGGAGACTAATTTTTCAGCTTTTGGTTTTGGTAGACTTCCATTAAAAAGTTTCCTGGAGCCCACCATAATTAATACGACTTGGTGAAATTCACCTCTTCGTATTTCGATATCATTTTGATATCAATTTTATTTACTTTTATTGATCACCTCGATCAATAAAATAATTACCTAATCAAAACCCTCCCTTAGGCTGAGCTACCGTGCTGGCAATACCTTTATTGCAAAATAATTCTCGCGGCACATCGGTGGTGTGCAATTTGATTTCATTTAATTTAAAAATAATTAAAAAAGAATTTAAGTGGCATTCGGTCTTCAACAATATTGGATTCGACAATCCAATATTGTTTAAAGATATTCCTATATATTCAGTCCGTCGGGTCGGTCGAGCGGTGGAAAAATTTGCAACAAAACTAAGGTCATCAAAACCTTGTGGAAAGAATATAATTCAAATACCAGGAATAAAACTTTCTATGAAGTTGTAATTTAAAAAATAATCATTGGCTATTTATAACTACAACCACGAACTTTTTGTATAAAGACATATTTGTAAAATTAATGAGATGAGTTGAAAAACATAAATCCTTTAGGAAAAACTATGGTAACCAAGATTATAGAAAATTAAAGATTACAAATTTGTTTCCATCTACATTGTAGGTTCAAAGTTGAAAATAAATGAGTTAAGGAGCACGTTTTGATACAGGTGTTAGGATATTTTACTCTACGCTAAAAAAATTTCAATACATCGTTTCTAACACCCAGTTAAAAAACGTAAGGATGTCATTTAATACGTATTTATACTGTCTACAAGTTGTTGAGTAATTATTAATATTAAAAAAGCATTCCTCACAAAATGGCGGCATTTCTCTTCAGTTAAACTCTGAAAGTTGGGTTTTGTTAAGGATTTTTTTTTCAATCATAACCATATAACAAAATTCTCAAATTTAAAATCATAAATGTATTTTTTTTTGACTAAATGTCTTCGATATATTTTTTATCAATTGTATATGAAAAAGTGTGTTATAATCTTTTTTGTATAGAATCATATGAACTACAATATGAACCTCAACTCTTTTCAGTTGTTTTTCAAGCACTCAAGGGGTTATAAATAACCTTATGATTTTAAACCTTAGGAAAATAGGAAAGGATTTTAAAACAGATATCGGTGCACATTGGTCTTAAAGTTTTAATTATAATAAATGAGAGGAAAAAACAGAGTTATGTTAAGCATTCTATATTCTAAATGTGCGGTTAAAAAAAGAATATCATACGTGACAGTACGACCAAAATTGATTTCAAGGGTAAATTGATAAGTAGTCCTGGAAGTGCGAGTATTTCGTCTGAAGTGTTTGAGGGTGGAAATGTAATGTAGCTAATTTGACAGAATATTGTTTTATTGTTTGTAAAAATATCGGTAAAACAACAAAAGTTATGAAACATTGCATTTAACACCTCTCAGCTAAACTAAAAATTTCCTAATGTGGATCATAAATTCGTATGATCCACATTAGGAAATTTTAAGGTTGTATAAATGAAGCTCTCCGTTATTTTTCCATTTGATTTTTCTGAACTATTTATAATTTTCCACTTTAGTGTTAATTTTGTGTATCATTTTGTTATTAAGAATTACAGACTTCAAAAAAAAAGCTAGCGTATTTCAGCACCGAATAATAAAAACAAAAACAAACTCCTGAGCATGGTCTTTTTAAAAAACTAAGAAGCAATGACGTTGCCTAAAATAGTTCTGTGCGACACTTTAAGTTCCTGGGCCATAGTTAAATCTCATCCATATGGAAGCTCAAGTTATAAGGCAAAATTCGGAAAAATTGAATTCCACGGAATTTGTTGGTATTTTTTTTCGATAAAAATTCGAATTTGTACACAGTTAATAAAACAAAATCCATTCAGTGTATCATTAAAGTTTTAACTTAATAAAAAGCTTTAAGTTTAGAGTAAAATCTTCTTTACACTTATGTGATTTCAATGCTTCCCTAAAACAGCAACTAAAACAAATATTTGCTAGAAAAAAAGGAATACAACGAAAAACCAAATGAATAAGACTATTCAACGACCAAAATACACAAATTCTTAGAAAATAAAATATTACATCAAATTAGTGTTGTCATTTAGCAAATATGAATATTTTTTTCCGAGAACTCTTCCTTTTTTCTTATTTTCTGTTATGAGTCGTTTTTCAAACAATTTTAAGAACAACTTGTTATTCATGCAGAAGTATCCTTTTTAATTTCTTTTTTATTTTTCTTCAATGACAACTTTTCTATTAAACCACAAAGCTGATTACGGTAGCGTTATTAATCATTCACTTCTTCCATTTTATTTGTTAGGAACTTCAATGGAAATGAACAATCCTTTTTCACTTGAGTATCACTTGAAGTTAATTTCCTACTTTAGCCTTACTTATAAATTAGGCAAATATAAAGCTTTATTAATATACATCAGAAAACATTCTTTCTTATTTTTGTTTGTTTATTTTCGTTCTTAACTAAAATAATTTGTCATCTTTCGGGAATTTATTTATTTCATTGAAACTCAACTCTTATAAACGTTGTCAAATTAAATAAAAGTAAATATACATACATACATATATATCTCTATTCATATGAAATAGTCCTATCTCCTATAACCACCCAACAAATCCTTTTTAATCCTGTTAGTCTCTAATTTGACACAATTTTTGTTTTGCCCATCACACAATCCTTCAACTCAAATAACTTATCCATCCAAATGCTTCAAGTTACTAGTCAATTTATCTTTCACATCAATTTCGTCTGCTTTTATGTAGCTCGTAATTTAGTCGAGTTAAGTGGGTTTTTTCTTTTTACATATATATATGTATGTATATATTTTATGTTGCCTTCAATATTTTGATATAACATTTAATTAAAAGAAAATAACTGAAAATGCCTGTTATGGGGATCCTTTAACTGAGTGAGCTAAAATTTCTGAAGTATCATTTGCCAAGTCAAAGTCAAAAGTTGCATCGTTAGTAATTCATTAAAATACCAGAATTCATGGATGTCCGCTGAGATTTGTAGCTGTGTATATTTAACAGAGCTCTACATAAACATAACAGTATATAAATCAACAATAAATAACAACCCCAACAACAACAAAAAATTTAGCAAAGGGATGCTGCAACGAACGAATGGATTTAGACAAGATTCAAGGCTTGAAACAAAATAAACAAAAACAGAAACACACTTCAAGATTTATGTACCAGAATATCTGCAAATATACGAATACGAGTAAACTATAGTTGAGTGGTTTGTTTTAGACTAAAGTACTCCATGTTCCATGCTCCAACTCTCCTAACTAACTAGATATACGTCCTAAAACGTATTCAAATTCAAATTGAGCGAAAACATGTGTTTTCGAAGCTTGATATAAAGGTTAATACTACTCGTATATGCATAAACATACACGATACAAGTTACACTACACAACACATGCCCCACATACTCATAGCCATACAAGGCATACATGAACTTTTGAGGGAGATACAATTGCAATTAAGGGTGACAAAATCATGAAATAAATTTACTTACCTACTGACTACTGACTGGGAAGATGTGGAATGAAATATTTTCATGAACTTTGTTTAATAGCAGTGTGATGGATTGGTGTGCAATTGGACAACAGATTAAATCCAATCAAGATGAATTGTTTTGAGGATTTATTTTGATAGCTTAAAATGAAGGACAAATTTTGGTTACAATCATGTCAGCAGTGTTGAGGTTTTTATTAATGTTTAATCGAAGGTCTAGAATTTTGGAAACTAGGATCTGAAAAAAATACTGATGATAACTTCCTATTGCGACCGTCTGTCTGTTGTTATTTCTAAAAGTCTTGCAAAATATTAATAACAACATTTTGTGTAGGATACAAACAATTTAAAGTCAATATCTTTCTTTGTTCTAAAGATACTTAAGTCGAAAACTATTGTTTATCAATTTTTGTAAGCTATCGTTTCTTTCAAGAAGTTGTCAATTGGATTTTTCTAAATAACTTACTTAAAGTTTACAACAATAATTTGCATATGATAAAATAAGTTTGATTTGAATATCTGTTTTTATTCCCAAGAGATTTTAGTTAAAACGATATGTCGAAAACGTTATTCTTTGATCTATACAGTTATTTTGGAGGTTATATCATTTTTTGTTCCGAAAATATTCTAGATGACAAATATTTTTTTTCAGTTATTTTGATTTACAACCAAAAAACAGACAAACAGGGTCCCTTGAATTAGATTCTAGGGACATTGACACGTTGAGAAATGTAAAAATTTTCAATTCGACAAATCGGATTGATATAATAACTTCCTATTTGAAGTTAAAAATGGAATTGACTAAAAATTGTTAAACATTTTTTGAGAACAGATAAAGATATTGATTTTTAAGTTATTTTAAATTATACAAAATATTGTTTTAACATTTGATAACAAAAAAAAACAAATCCAACTGATAGTTTTTTCCACAAATAATTTACAACCATCTACCAAAAATAGGTCAAACTGTGTTTTGACTTCAACATCTTTTAAACAAATAAAGATTTAATCTTCTATACTTAAAATTTATATTATCTTATATAAACAAATATTGTTTACAAAAATAATAATTTTAAAAATCTAGCAGAAATTAGAACAAATTTGTTTTCGACTCAATTGTTTTGAAAACAAAAAATAATTTATCTTTAACAGAAATATGCATTTAAAATTTGTCTGTATTTAAATAAAAATCTAAATAATTTTAATTAATTTTAATTTAAAAAATCTAGCAATAATCTAGAGAAAACTACTTGAAGGTATTAAACATTTTTTTTAACTCGAATATTTGGACAACAAATAAAGATTTTTATGTAAGCTTATTTTATCTTTCACAAAAGAATACATTTCTCATTTTTAAAATTTTGTAAAAAAATCTAACAATTTTTTTTTTTAAATTATGACTTACAGAGAATTTCCAAAAAACTGTTAGATATTGATTTAACGCCTCGAACATCTGCATAAAAACAGTTTTAACTTCTTTAAACTTATAGCTTTTGAAGTTCCTTGAACTTTGGATAGAATCCAAAAAAGAGATTTGAAAACGATAGACGATAGAACTACAACCGAAACATTTATATCACCCGAACATCACCGCAATGTTTCTTGTATTTCGTTGTTTTACCGATATTTTCACTAACAATGTTCTGTCAAATTAGTCACTTGCATTGAGCCCCTCAAACAATTCAGCCGTAATACTCCCACTTCCAGGAATGCTCATCATCATCAGTTAACCCTTGAACTCAATTTCGGACGCACTGTCAAGCATTGAGATTCTTTTTTCAAGCAAACATCACGAATGAGAAATGCTTTACCCAAAACTCTGTTCTTCCTTCTTATTTTGATATTTAAAACTTTAAGACCAATGTGCATCGGTAACTCCTCTTTAACCATTCTCAACTTTCCTAAAGCTTGCACTGTGTTTAAACTTTAAACATGTTAAGGGTATTTATAACCCCTTTTTAGAAAAAGAAGAAAATTACGCTTATTACAAACAAAACAAAATTTTAATGGAATCAATGGAAAGTTATCAGTAAGGGTCGTACCCCAGGTTCTTTCTTACTTTGATTTTGACAATTTGGCCACTGTCAAAAGGGTAAGTACGCTTACACTTTACTAAAAAAGTTCGAAAATGTCATGTTATAGTCTTTTTAATATATATAAATCATGTGTCACGATGTTTGTCAGCGATGGACTCCTAAACTACTCAACCGATTTTAATCAAATTTATACAACGTGTGCAGTTTGATCCAACTTGAAAGATAAGATAGCTTACATCTTAATTTATGATCGCAATATTATTTTATTGCAAATTATTTGTCTATTATTTGACAGTCACAATTATCTGTTAGCTCCAAACGATTCTAACAAATGGCAACATCTGTTGACTGGATTGAGTAAGTATTCAATAGATGGCGCTATTACAAACTTCCAAACGTTTCATATAAGCTACAATTCAATAGCATTACCAGCTCATGTTTCTGAGGCTAAAGTACAGGTTAAATTTATTTTGTAATAAACCAAATAAAGTGAATTTTCCTTTTTTTCAAATGTTGGTGTTAGCAAAGTCGGCCACGTGAATGGCTCACAAATATTCACTAGAAGCATGGCAAAGAACTAAACGGCAATGTAAATGTAAACGGTGGTGTTCTCTTACTTTTGTCTGGTGATTTCCGCTAGGCCTTAACAGTTATATCTTGTTCTACTTTCGCGGATGAGATTAATGCATGTTTAAAGCAATAAAATGATCCATCAGAACAATAATTAGATATAGGGAACTTTAAAATAGAGCTTCAACCAAATACGCAATGAATTAAACTGCCAGATAATTTCTGCATTGTTCTTCAGGAAAAAAAAGAATTGATTAAGAGTATTTTTCCGGATATACAGAGTAATTACTTGAATCATAACTGCAAGGACGGATCCAGACTTTTCATCAGGGGGGTCACAGACTTAGATGAGTTTTTACTCACCGCTTAAAAATGTTCATTACTGTTTTGTAAAGGAGGCTAACAAAATTTAATAACAACTTTAGTTATCAAATTGTTTTAGAACACTGTTGTCCAGCAAGGTATGGTCTAATTATTTAATTTGGATGACTTCCTACATATGAAAGCATTCCAAGATTCCAAACGTTTTCTAAATATGCCATATTTAAGAGCTAAAACACCAAAGTTTAGAGGGTTTTTGGTGCATTTCGCGCAGAAATGTAGGAAATTGTTTTGAAACGTTTCTTTTTTCAAAAATAAAATACACTTTTCTTTTTTCTATTTCTATTTATTCGAAGAACGCTGCAAAAATTCAAAAATCCAGAAAATGAGAGAGGATCTCATATGTAGAAATGTCGGGCTTTTTTTGACGTAGATTTTTCGAACTCATTTTTCAGGAGTCTCTTATTACTATCGTTATCAATCTGCTTACTCGTATTTTGATCTTAAAGGCGTCAACAAAACTTAAAAATCGTAGAGATAAAAAGGTTCAATTTAAGGAAATAGTTGCATTTAAGTACATAATTTCTCTTAAAAATTAAATTAAAAGAAAGTAAGGTAGGTAAACAAATAAGTTGGGAAGAAAAGTTTTTGTAGCTTACACGTTTCAAAGCTTTTATATGAAAAGATATGAAACGTTTATTATGTTTTTCACTTAGCCATTAGTTTAACAAAAGTGTCACTTGATTTTTTTGGAACATTTGTATTATTGAAATTCGTGTTTAAATCTCAGTTCTAGTTCTAGAGTTCTATTTAATTTTATAAGATTTTTTAAGATCTTTTGTGTTCAACAGAAAACCAATTTTGAAAGAAATAAAATGCACGATGCATGTCACTAGAACTTGCTAATTTCTTCCAAAAAGTCTGTTTAAAAATATTTCCTATATTTTAAGATTTGAAAATGTACCTGCAAAATAAGTTTTTCTCAAAAATTTAAATGCCATTTTATTTGTCAAAAAATGTAGATTAACTTATTTTTTTTCGAAAAACATTTTAAATGTTGTCTTAAAAATATTTTGGTAAGCACTAAATAAAGAGCTTATAAATATATGTACATTTTACATTTAAATTTCGTCAAAAAATGTTGTCCCCTTTCTGAGATATCAAGTTTTGTAAACAAAATTAGTATTTTTTTAAAAATAAAAAAAAAAATACATTATTGATCATAAAAAATCATCATCAATTTGATCATTGACAAGAGCTTGCACAGAAAGAGAAGAATTTTGAAATCGGTCCATTAGTTCTTGAGAAAACTTAAAAACAAAATAAAGGTTTTTTGAGGGGTACCCTTCTGGAGCAATACGAAAATATGTTTTTCTTGTAGAAAGAAGCCAATTTAAGAACACAAATTTTAGAGAAAGTTTTAGAAAAATCAAATGTTTGAACCAAAAAATTTGTATGGGGACTGCTGTTATTTTTCGTATTAATAAAATGAAAAAAAACGCCTTACACTAATCGGCTGAAAATCTTAATTTCAATCAACACAATTGTTTGAACTGTAGGGGCCAGGAAAGACAGACAGACGGAAGGAATCGGGGTTCCCACTTTTTCCGACTTCTCTACCATCGTAATGTCATATTTGATTAAAAGCTCTAGTTTGAAATTGTTTACTAATGTGAAACTTGCTATATATAGTTCCTATATGTCGCAAGTAAAAATCACTACAATAATCACTAATTATGTGTGTCAAAAAAATGTTATAATTAAATTGAAGGCTAGTTTAAGGAATTTAAAGGCAAATTTTCCTTTTTTCACGTATTCTAATGATACTGTCAGATTTTGCCATGTCTATAAATATGTCTCAAGGCCAAACAATGTCCATTTGTGGTTTAGATTTGGAAAATACATGTTTTTCTTATAGTTAGCTATATGTTGCATGTTCACGTGTAGGAAAACCGTTGAACCTATTTGTGTTAGCGAAAGACAGGTTAACCAAAAATACTGTGCACCGATTAGGGCTAAATGAAATTAAAAGTTATTGTTAGAAGATTTTAAACCATCCGCCTTACCTACCTCATTTATAGGTTTAACTGTCACATGTTATTTTCTAAAAACTTTGTAATATTCTCATTTGTTATAAAACTTAAATAAAAATAATAATACATTTTAAATTTAATTCTTTTGTATAGATTTTTGTTAAACATCAACTGCACGAAAATTTTGATCAATTGTGTTCAAAGTCCTTCCCCTTCAAATCCCAAACCAGTAAATTTGTATACCAGGTTTAACGTTTCCGTCTTCGTTCGTAAATAATAATTTCATTGTAATGAGGGGTAACGGTAGTAGAAAATCAGTCATGAAGGTCGCCATTTTTGTATTTCAAATGGCATCTATGTAAAAAAGCATGGTGGTGTCCATGTCTGATGTTCTCCTATCGTTCCCCTTTAAATAGTTTACAACAATGTAATATGACAAAAAACCTTAGCCATAGCAACGCGTGGCCGGGTCAGCTAGTTGGAACATAGTTTTTCTATTTTCTGAATAAATAAGATGGCATTTAAAAAGTTTACTTTTTATCTCTTATAAAAATATCTTATCTCCATCCACTTTTACTACAGAACCGAAAGTGGGCGATATGCATATAGACCAAATGAACTTATAATCATAAAAAAACGTTTTTATCTTGTGTCAAAAACCACCAAAACCATCGATTATGTCGATATTAAAAAAACACGTATTAAATAAAGAATACTATTTTGCTCTTCGAAAACATATACAAAATCTACCTTAAATAATTTGTTTTATTATCTCTTGTCATTGCAAATGACAGTTGAGTCTTTTTTTGACATTTTATCAATTTATCTATTCATATGCGTTGCAAATACAAAGCTTATCGATTTGTGGGTGAATTTTGCTCATGTTGCTGTCATTAATTTGAACAACACAAAAGTTCCTTTAAATCGATAAACCACCATCATAACTCAAACTTTTGTATGTATTGTATTTTGTACTGCTGCCCCATACAAATATTCAAAGCTAAATTGTTTTTGAAACATGCCTGACATCATATGAACGTAAATATATAAAATAGAGATCGCATCAGGATTTTTCACAATCCATTCTTTTGGTGGACTGGACAGTGGAGACATGGACGTTGGACACACTCTATACTCGGCTTTCTTTTTCGCCTTATATGCAACTAATCCAATGAAATGCCATCATAGATATGTACAGTTCCAATCAAGAGGAAGAAAAAAAAGCCATTGAATTTCATAGATGACCAAATAAACGAACAATTCAGATGAATTTACTCTGATGGCTTAGACCGAAATAAAGAAACATCATATAACTCTTATTTATAGCAAAAGCTCAAAGCGAAAATGTGATGTGTTCGGAATTGAATTCAATTCGAAAAACAGATAGATTGCCATAGAAATACGTTTAGACACAAAACAACGCAAAATGTCAAAGGCCCGACCAAGACCAGACAGATCTGTGTCTATTGTCCTAGAAAACTTTGACAAAATAAAACCCATCAATCAGTCAATTGAATTGGAAATGTTTAATAAACCATTTAAATGGAAACAAAATCTATAAACTGCGTCACTTTAAGTCTTTTTACCAACGATACTCGTAAAGAGCATAAAGTCTTACAAAATGGCTTACAATTTAACTTACATATATGTCCCTATTTCCTGAAGAATTTTACACTTTATCTAAGTTCTACACTATAAAATCCAGGATAAAAGGAGGTAAAAAAGGTAAGTGGTTGAATATATTTTATTTTTGTGATGTTGTTCGTTAAGTTTTCCTTCCACAACAATGAATTAGACAGGATTCAGGAATTTGTGTTGCTAATTCATTGCTGTTTGTTGTTATGGAAAGAAGATTTCTCTTGTTCGAAAGGACGAAGGACGAGGATACCACAGAATATTAAGGTTAGTTTGAAAGTGGTTTTGGGGTCATGTTCACTTGATGGGTTTAGTAGTGAAAACAATGAATTTGTGTTAAGTATTTTAGTTTTCATAAGAGATTCTGTTTTTTTTGGGTTTTAGGAAAATTATTCATATTTCAATTGGAAATACTTTAAAGGGTTATTTTTATCATGTACAATTAAGTTCTCTTTGAGGTTGAAAAAACTTCGAAGTGTGTGTTTGAGGCTTAATCATTTAAGAAACTAAATTTGATGATTTAATAAGAAACAATAGACTGGTCTTCAGTGATGCTTATTTCATTGAAACAATTTAAACAATTTTGAATGGGTTGAAAAAAAGGGAATTTGATTGTTGATTAGATAGTAACTACTCAGTTTTGTAAAGGGTTTTTGAAAGTTTTAACTTCAAAGCTGTAAATATTTACTATGAAAGAACTTCAAAGCCAATTTTCGAATCATTTTTAATAAAAAAAATTCTTCCCTAGATTGGTTGGGTGAAAAACTCTTATGATAATTCAAGAAAATGAATTTGATTCACATCGCAATAATGGTTTTCATAAGATTTTCTGACATTTTATTGCATAATTTTGTTTTTAGTTTATATGACCGTCACGTCGGACATATCTAAAGAACCGGCAGAGTTATCGACTTTAAGTACATTTTTTTTCACAGATAATAACATCAAGAGATGCATAAAGGACTGTCAAAAAAACTTGGTTAATCCCAAATATCTCTAAAATAAATAACGGTAGGGAATTAAAATAAATTGTATATATTTGTTTCTTATAAACAAGAAACAAAAAAGAAAATAACAAATGTTTGTCTCCTTAATTTTTTTTTTAATAAAAACTTTAAAAAAATTTTACAAAAATCTAATAAAAAATGGTTTTTGAATAAAATATCTCCGTAACAAAAAAAAAATTGAAAAGAAACAACTAAAAAGAGACTGGGATCCGACCCACACTGATAACTTCCCATCCCGTCTGCCAAATTGTCTTGCTTAAAAGATTTGTATGTTTTCGGGTTTTGTTAAAAAAGTTATCAGTTGAATTATTCTAAAAAATTTAAAAATTACCAACAATATTTTGCATTTGATGAAATAGTTTGATTTCAAAATCCATTTTTGTAAACGAGATTTTTAGTCGAAAACCAATTTTTACCAATTTTAGTAGCATTTCTTAAAAAAAAATATTTCTTATATAAACAAATACAAATTGGATGAATGAAATTAATTTGAGAGATATCGAGAACCGAACACCAATTTTTACCAAATTTGCGTACTATTTTTTGTAGATTTTTTTTTTTTAATGAAAAAACGGACAAAATTATTGAATATCGAAAACAATATTTTCTGTGAGATAAAATAAGTTTGATGCCAATATTTTTAATTTTTGAAAAGCTATTTGAGTCGAAAGTAGATTTTTACCAAGTTTTAGTATTGTTTTGTTTAGGTTTTTGTTTTTTGTAAACTGTCAATTCGGTTTTTCTCAAATTTTTTCCGAATGTTTCTTATAAGTAAAAATGGGTTGGAAGCCATAACTTCAAATTTTTGAACAGATATTTGAGTCGAAAATCAATTTTTACTAACTTTTGTTAATTTTTTTTAGGTTTTTAATTTTTTGTAAAAAAACTGTAAATTCGATTTTGCTCAAAATTTTACTAAATGTTGCAAACAATATTTTTCAAAAGTTAAAATTAGATTAAAGCCAACATCTCAAATTTTTGAAAAGAAATTTGAGCCGAAAATCAATTTTTACCAACTTTTGTTAATTTTTTTTAGGTTTTTAATTGTTTGTAAAAAAACTGTCAATTCGATTTTTCTCAAAGTTTTACTGAATGTTGAAAACAATATTTCTTATAAGATAAAATTAGTTTGAAGCCAATATTTCAAAGTTTTGAAAAGATATTTGAGTCGAAAATCAATTTTTACCAACTTTCGTTAATTTTGCTAGGTTTTTATTTTTTGTAAAAAAATTGTCAATTCGATTTTGCTCAAAATTTTACTGAATGTTGACAACAATATTTATTTAAAAGATAAACTAGTTTAAATCCAATATCTCAAATTTTTGAAAAGACATTTGAGTCGAAAATCAATTTTTACCAACTTTTGTTAATTTTTTTAGGTTTTTAAATTTTTGTTAGATAAGTGTCAATTCGATTTTTCTCAAAATTTTACCAGATGTTTAAAACGTTATTCTTCGTTGCACAAGATTGTTTTGGAGATAAAATCATTTTTTGTTCGTAAAATTTTCTAGGTGACAAATACTTTTTTTCAGTTTTTTTTTGATTTATAAAAAAACCGTTAATTGTAATTTTTTCCAAAAATATATTTGTTTGGTATCACGTTACAATATATAATATAAAATTTAATTCAAGTCTCTAGCGTTATTGGTTCGTGAGATATTTAGGGTTAACCAAAATTTTCACCTTTTTTTCAAATTGCTACGGTAAAAAAACCTCCCACACAATTTTCTTGAGAGTCCTTTCTGCATCTTTCTGCATTATTATACGTATAACAAAATTTATTTGAAGTCGATATCTCTATTGGTTCTTGAGCTATGGACAATGAAAAAAACGTCGTAAACTTACGGACGTACGGACATCTTTCTAAGAATCTTTTATTTCGACTCTAGGGACCTTGAAACGTCGAGAAATTTCAAAATTTTCAATTCGACAAATCGGACCGATTACAATAACTTCCTATGGGAAGTTAAAATAACGAATGTTTGTCTCCTTAATTTTTTTTGTATTGTAAAAATTCTACTAAAATCTAATACACATTTTTTTTTATCTAAAATATCTCCGTAAAAAAACAGATATTGAAAACAAACAACTAAAAAATCAACAACTTAAAGACTTATACAAAATCTCTTATAATTTAAGAATCTTAGGAAATAAGAATTTTGAACTTTTCTAAAAAAAAATTAACTAAAAGTAAGCAACAATATTTTACATATTATGATAAAATAAGTTTGATTAAAGATGAGTTTCTATGAGATTTTTAGTCGAAAGCCAATGTTTACCAGTTTTAGTAGAATTTTTGAAAGTTTTTATTTCTTATATAAGAAATGAAGAGAAAAGTTGCCTATATGACCATAAGACATTGCGAAAAAATCGGAAAATCTAAGTTATTCCTAAAATAGTTCCGGATCAAAAAAAAATTACCTATAACGAAAATATAAAGACAAAAATCAATCAGCTTTTAGAACAGACAAATACGAATAATGACCTTCAAAATAAATATCAGAGTTTAGAAAATATTACAAAGACTACAGCAAAAATTTCAATAATGAACACAAAACTTCCAAAGAAAAAATATCCGACGAAACCAAAGCTCTTATTATTAGAAGAGAAGCCTTAAGAACAAAACCATAATTACTTAACCAAGAAAAAATAGAGCTAAGCGAACTGAGACAAATCTATAAGATATAAAATAACGAAAGATATTCGCGAATTTAATGCAAACATTATAAAGGATACAATTAAACAAACAAAATCAATTAAAAAAGCAAAAACGTATTGGAATAACAAACAAGAATGGATTACAAGTATGAAGGACCGCAAAGACAATTATGAAAATGCAACTAAGTTTTTTGAAAAACTATTCACCTCTACTAAAAATACCACAGAAGAAGATACAATAGACAACATAGATTCAACACCTACACAAACCCCTATGTTCAGCAAAGAAACTATTGAAAAGATTATAGACGATCTGAAGATAGACAAATGCACCGGAAACGACGGAATATCATCAGAAATGTCAATTTATGGGTAAAACTCCCTTTCCAACATTTT
The DNA here is from genome assembly GCA_951509635.1 of Eupeodes luniger. Lineage (NCBI taxonomy): Eukaryota > Metazoa > Arthropoda > Insecta > Diptera > Syrphidae > Eupeodes > Eupeodes luniger. Next base: position 48,615,885 of record OX608073.1, read on the forward strand.
AACAAACTTATTTAACGAAATAATACAAACAAAACAAATTCCTGAACAATGGAAAGAAACAACGAAAACATTAATACACAAAAAAGGAAAGAAGGACGCTATCAATAACTTCAGACCCATAAGTAACATTTCGACAAATTACAAGATCTTCTCCAAAACGCTTTACAGGGCCATCAAAGAAGAGAATCAACCAAGAGAACAATCCGGATTTAGAGAAGGATTTTCAACAACAGACCACTTGCAGACAATGAATCAGCTAATAGAAAAATGCAATGAATTTAGACTGCCAAAATATGGAATAAGGACATGTGGACAAGTTCTTAACAATTTAAGATTTGTAGACAATATAGTTCTTATTTCTATAAAAGCTACACACATTCAAGACATGTTGACGGATCTAACTACCTTGTGTAAAAATTATGGACTTCAAATACATAAACATCGAAAACTAAAGCCATGACAAATCACACAAAAGCCGATATAACGTTGGACGTTGACTTAGAAGGTTACATATATTTGGCACAGCTAATATCATTTAAGGACCAAGAAAATAAAGAAATTAACAGACGCATCACAAAAAGCTGGAAACAATTCTGGAGCCTTAAAAACATTTTAAAATTTGACCAAAGTACAGACACAATGAAATATATCTTGGACTCTACTATTCTACCGATCCTTGCATACGGACTACAAACAATGAGCTTGACGGCAAAAAGACTTGATCAGCTAAGAATATGACAGACCAAAATGGAAAGAAAAATTCTGAAGAATTTTCGTAGTCAAAGGCTACGAAATGAAGATATTCGCAATATAACCAGAATTATTGACGTTATAAATAGAAAAAGAAGGCTGAAATGGAGCTGGGCAGGACATGCATCTTGACTTCAGGACCAAAGATGGACAAAAATGTCAACGAAATAAAGACACCAGAGAACAATAGACCACCAGTCCTGTTTGCATCTTTCTATGTTTTTACCTGTATAACAAAATTTGTTTGAAGTCGATATCTTAACTGGTTCTTGAGATATGAAAGACGAACGTGCATAGGTACGAACGTACATACACACGCACACACAAACATCTCTCTGAAAATCTTTGTTTTAGTTTTTATTGACTTGAAACTTCGAAAAATGTCAACATTTTCAATTCGACAAATCTTACCGATTACAATAACTTCCTTTCCTATGTTATTGTTAAAAAAGCAATCATTAAATTTTTTCGAAAGCCTTTTTTCACATTTTGGAAAATAATAATAAAATTATTTCAAACTGGTATAAAATTCTGATATTGAAAATTGTTTAAATTCTTACTCAAAAACTTCTAGGTAAAAATTTAAAGACAAAAATATCTTTTATTATTAAGGCAAATTGTAAGTAGAACAGGTCAGCGAAATTATTTTGTTTTCATCTCAAATTAATTTCAATCCTTATCAAAAATAAATCCCATGGGAAATCGAAAAAAATGACCGCTGATTAGAAATGTATGAAGTACCCAAAATGTTGCCTTCATTTTGCTGGAGATTAATTTCGAAAGCTTTTTATATAATCTCAGTTAACCTGACCTTTTCAAATGAGTGCATTTTCATCAACCGTTAAATAAAAATGTTCCCTATTTTTTCCTATTTGAAGATGAGTTATTCATCCATTCTTCCACACTAATGAAAACTCCATTCACCCAAACTACAAAGGCTTGAAAAATCATCCCTTTAACAGCAATCAGTCCCGCTCAATTCTGATGATGGTTAATTTTTTTTTTCCAATCACCCTAAATGTTATGGGTTTTTAGGCTCAAGGTAGCTCAATAAGTCATCAAAATTCAACCACAAACAACAAAAAATAGAAGAAGGAGAAACAAAAAACAACCCTTCAACCGTTTATATCTTCCAGGTAAATTAACATCAAGGCGAATAAATTAATCCTAGGAAAAGTTCAAAAAAAGTATATCTACATAAAGGCAAACAATTTTGAACAAAAAAAGAACAGTAAAAGGTAAACACAAAACTTCCTAGTCATGTGATTAGCCAAGGGCCAAACAAAAAGTACACAAGAGAGGCAAAAGGCTGGAAGTGGAAGGAAAAAACATCCTTTAAAAAACATAAAAATAAAACTTTAAAGAAAGGACCTAAACCACCATAATGACCCATAAACAAAAAAAGAAAAAGAAGAAGAAGAAATAAATAGTAAAACCTTCTACGTCGACACCAATTCACTTGGCTGCCACTTCAGGATTTCATTTAACCAAATTCTTTTCTTCCTCTTCTTTTTTGTTTGCTGGTTTTGCTGTGATAATCCGTCCATCCATCTTTATGGTGGTGTGCTATTAAAGTTCCACTTGGTTCGGTCTTCCGGTGCCATAGGAACCATCACCTTTATAGTCCGCCAAATGAAAACCCCCCTGAAAGTAGACCAAGTGAAAGTGGAAATCCGTTTCTTCTTTTGTACCTAGTACCTATGTTTCGCTTTTTATTTTCTTCCTCTGGTTTTGTGATTATTGAGCTTTTTTTTTAATCCTAAACTTCTCTAAGTTTCAGGATCAGGATGTTGAATATGTGTTCACAATTATAACAAAATACATATACAAAATATACCTAGCTAAGTTTTGACTTAAATACCTTAGGCCTATGCTTATGAGTACTTCGGCTTCGAGGGTTGGCAAAGTACTTCCGCAAGTGGTTGTTAATGCCATATACATATATGGGGAATAGAAATATCCGAGAGATGACTGGTGCGATTTAAATGCGAAAATAAAAACTAAAACGGAAGAAAAAAGAACGGCAGGGAAACAGGAAAAAATGCTGTTGTAAGCATAGAAAAAGCTGAGAATATGAACAAAAATAAGGGCTCCGGGAGTGTTCTTGTCCCGCTCTACCTTCTGTAGTTCGTTAGCAAAAAATATGAAACCAACGACGACTACGCCACTTACTTTTATGATACAATAAGGGATGCGATTTTTCAAGCTAAAATGATGAGCATTATTAAAAGAAAAGGTATCTTATTAAACATCAGAGCTGTCGTTAAGGGAAATATAGGGGAATATGACATTATCCGTATTACGGGCAATTGAATTAATTTTCGAGTAATCTTTTAGTTTGAAGTTATTCCATCCACTTGGTTGAATGAAGCCCATCATTTAGATTATAACTAACTGGGCTTAAATGTGCCAGTTTATTTGGTTGAATTAAGCTGACCAACTAAATTGTATACAGCTAACTCACTTGAATTGAATTCAGCTGACTCGCTCGATTAAATTAAGCTCATTAATTTATTAACTTCCCATAGAAAGTTATTGTAATCGGTCCGATTTGTCGAATTGAACATTTTGACGTTTTAAGTTCACTTGAATCGTTCGGGATACCTTTTTTCGTCGGCCATAACTCAAGAACCGGTAGGAATATCGACTTCAAATACATTTTATTTTACAGACAATAACATCAAAAGGTGCAGAAAGGATTTTAAAATAAAATTGAGTATTTGTTTTTTACTTGCAACTTGACATATGCCAAGTTTTGCATTCGTAACAATTTCAAACTCAATATTTTTATCAAACATGATATTACAATGGTAAAAAAGTTGACAGAAGTGTGTTCCCCGGTTCCGTGCATCTGTGTGTCTGTTTTAAAGAGAGATGCTCACGAGCTCTATGAGCAGACGAGGAGAGAGGAACACCGACTTCTCAAAAGGAAAAAGGGAGAGCAGTGATGGAAATCGACTTTTTTCGATTGTACTGAAAGCTGAAACAAAAAAGTACTGAAAAAGACCAAATAGTACTGAGCTCTTTTAAATGGATTAAAGTAAACGAACACACAAATTCAAAAACAAAATGTAGGCATTTATTAAAGAGAACAAAAAGAATTCATTTGTGATTACATATTTAATATTAAATGAACATAAATATCGGACGGATCCCCATATCACAGTTAGGAGTTTTCATTGAAACTCATCATTGAATATTTGTATTTTGTGAGTTTCAATGATTTTTATAACTGATGACTTACATATGTAGATAATTTTTTACTCTAAAAGTTCTTCTTTTTGAAGTGGTTTGTTTGTAACATTTTTACTCACAAGATTTTTATTAATTATGAAGCTGTGACAACATTCATTTTTTATCAGATTTTTCGTTTCTATCAGTGCAGAGCACGATTGCACTTGCAAACGATTTCTTAATTTAGTTTTAATTATGTTTTGGTATGAAAATATTCTTTCGACATTTGCCGAAGAGCGAGGAACACAAAAGGCACCCTGAACAATGCGATGAATATTTTCAAACATTAACTCATTGCATTCATTTTTAAGAAGACCAATTTTTGCCCAAAACTCTGATATGGAAACATTTCTCATTTTTTTTTTAAATATTCGCAGTCAGCTAGAGCTCTGTATTCATTGTTTATCAGTTCAATATTTTTGTGTTAATTGGAAAAAAACTTTAAAATAAATTGAACGATAGAGTTAACTCGACCATCCAACACTGCACTTTGGGAAAAATTTTGAATTCCGTTTAAGAAAACGTCATCGAAATCAAATCTTTTTCTAATGTTTTTAAAGCTTAAATATCTGTTTCCCTTAATTTGTATGAATTGCATAGGATTTCAGATTCGGTATATTTCCATAATAGTTAAGTGGTTTTCTAAAAGATTAATGGAGTTTATCGGTTTATCATCAAATTCTTCCCTTTTCATAAAATTTCTGCAGAGTTGTTTAAAAATAGATTTCAATCTTGGAATTAAGACGTGCACTCTTACATCTTCGGATTGCATTTTCAAGTTAATATCATTAATTAGTTTCAAGATATAAGATAAAAAAGTGAAATATAACTTAACATTTAAGACCTTAAGGCTGGAAGATATGAAGTTGAGGTTTTGTTTCTCATAATTGGATTCAAAATCACCAAGTCCAAAGTAATAACACAAAGGGTCCCATTGCTCTAAGATGCGGTCAAGTGCTGCCTATTAACACAAAAAAATTAGCGTAAGCGCAATTTTGAAATGCATTCTTTCAAGCGCCTGACGGGAAAGCCATCGCGTAGCCCAATATTTTAAAATTGTGTGTAAATTAGTTCCAAAATGTTCTTGGAACTCTAGGAATTCCAACCTTCTGCTAGAGCTGTTACAAAAAAATGGTGATTTATTTCCTTTATTAGCTTATCGACTACGTCTGGAAATTGTTCTGCTGCACCCTTAGATGAAAGATTTAAATTATGACATACGCAGCCATTTACAATGAGACTGGGGACGACTTCCTTTAATTTTGCCTGAACACCGTTTGTTTTGCCCATCATAACAGGACAATTATCTGCGGTGAATCCAACCATGTTTTTAAATGATATATTTTTTTGTTCAAAAATATTTTTAATTGTGTTAAAAATTCCGGAAGCCAGTTAGTGTCAAACACATATCATTGCACTTTTTGTCGTTTATTCGAATAACCACCGCCAATTTTTTTTTTTATAGTTATATCGGTACTATCATCTACAACTAATAAAAAATATTGGCAGTTTGTTATTTCGGAAATAATTTTCGAATTTCCCTTTTTTTGGAATTTGTGTCGATTCATGACCATTTTTTTTTGACCACTTCTGAGTCAGATAGGTTTTTTTTTAAAAGAATATTTAAATGATCCAATACTGCAAATGGTAAATTATGTTCTGCCATGAAAAGATTTAGGGATATTTCTAATTTTTTGGCATTTTCCTGCATTTTCATGAAACTTTTGTCGGAATCTTTACGATTTTACGACGTCGGAAAGTTTCCGACGTTTCATGAATACCCTTATTGGGTAATTGTGATTTGGGTATGTTCGCATCGCACATAATTTTTTGTAAGTGAAGTTGTGAAGATAAAAGAAAATTTAGTAAAGGAATTAATCAATTTTGTACAAACAATTCAAAATAGTACTGAAAATGGCAAAGACGTGCTTACGTACTGAGAAAATCAAATAGTACTGAATTCAGTACAATAGTAAGCCTTTTTCCAACGGTGAGGGAGAGCATGAGAAGCGTGGGGTCGAAGATGTTGAGAGGTTTTAAAGCAGGAATGAAGTTCGAAAGTTTTATGAGCAGGTTAAACGAAATTCACAAGTGCATTAAACTCGAACCGAGACTGCAAAACGAAAGTGGAAACATCATAGTGGAACCGCAGTCAATGCTGAGGATATGGAAGGAACACTTCTGCAGATTGTATAAAGGCGACGACGAACCGAATTCCACTTACAGGCAGGATGATCCATTTAACATAGACGACGAAGCCAACAATCCCGTCTTTATGACTTAGACGAAGTAAAGATTGCCATATCTAAGCTGAAGTCTTAGATGATGGCTTGAATGCCGAGAATGCCAGATCCTGGAAAAAACCCCAAGCACATCAAATTGACCCCCAATATCTCTTCATCTATTTCAAGGCCGCATATGACAGCATCTGCAGGGACGAGCTGTATAGAGCCATGTCTAATTTTGGCATCCCTGCCAAACTCGTCCGTTTATGCAGGATGACCATGGAGAACTGGCGCTGCTCCATAAAGGTTGGAAACAACTTAAAAGAACCTTTCGATATCGAAAAGGCTTAAGACAAGGTGATGCGCTGTCATGCGATTTCCTTAACATCTACCTTGAAAGAATAGTGTAGAGCTCCCACGTCAATACTAGATTCACTATCTTTCAAAAGTCTGTCCAATTACTAGCATATGTTGATGAGATGACATTGACATAATCGGAAGAACTCAGCGTGATGTCAAAGGGGCTTTTGTGAGCATTGAGGCAGAGGCTGCGAAAATGGGTTTAACGGTTAATGAGGGCAAAACAAAGTACATGCTGTCGTCAAGAAAGGACCTACAGCACCGGCGTCTTGGTCAAAACGTCACCATCGACATACGTAACTTTGAGGTAGTTAAAGACTTCATCTACCTGGGGTCCGATATGAACGCAGAAAACAACATCAGCGCTGAGATCAAAACAAAGAATAAATCTTGCTTACCGCGGTTTCTTTAGGCTAAGATACAAGATTAGCAAAGCTTTGTATCGAGGGACCATAGTGTCTCTATATAAGGTCCTCATCTTCCCCGTCCTGCTATACGGTGAAGAAGCATTGACTATGAAAAAAGCAGATGAAAGCACCTTGGGTCGTTTCTTTTCGCACTAAAAAGAATGACGTTTTATGAGTTGTAAAACTTTAAGAAAAATCCAATTGACAGATTTGATTTTTTTTACAAAAAATTGAGACCTAAAACTTCTCAAAATTGTGAAAAAATGTCTTTCGACTATAAGAACAAAAACAGCAACTGACTTAAAAGTTGTTTCTTCTTATGTAAAATATAGTTCTTAACATTTGGTAAAATTACTTTAAAATAAAGCATCCAATTGGTAGTGTTCTTTTTTTTTAATAAATTAAGGCTTTACTAAAAATACGATTGATTTGACGTCTTTAAATTATCAACACAAAACAGCAGAAACTTCAACTTTTGCTTGAATTTTAATAGAAGTCCTTCAAATGATAATTTGGGTTACAAAAAATATCATTTGAAAATTTTAAAGTGCATCAATAATTGGAAGTTATCATTTTCACTTCAGTACTTTCGTTCCTCCTTCGACAGCCCTGTAAAAACTTTGATTTTGTCTATTTATACAAATAACACAGTGTAATTTTCATAATGTAAAGACTCGAAAGAAAAACCTAGGATTTCAAGAACTTTCCAATTGGGATTCCAGATTCTCTCATTTATACTTTTGCGCTCCCTCGGGTTTTTTCGATCATGATGAATGCGTATTTTTATGAAAATATAAACCGTACTTTTCTATATGGATGTCAGTTATAGTTAATACTAATAATTTAAAAGAATAGGACGTCATTTTCTTTTCTAGTTCTTTTTTTTGTTTCTTCTTCGTATAGGGAATTCTTATATATATAACATTGATATCAAAAAGAATGAAGTAATTAATAATTGATGGGGCATAAGCATCTTCATTGTTGGATTATTAGGAACATTTTTAATGGTTTTTCTTCAAGAAAAAAGATGATATATAATATGAAGGTATATTTTTATATTGTTATATGTGCCATCAAGGGATCTTAAGACATTTTATATTTATTTAGGTTGATTAAGCAATTAGACTTATTGACAAACTTTTCCTTCAGAGTTAACTGAGAATACAGATTTTTGTTTATAATTTTTCATAACTAATTTGATTAATTTTTCTTTAAGCCTTCAATATTTTCTCAACTCCCTTAAGTGGATATGTGTGTCTGACCTAATGGCAATGTCATAATTAGTTTATTAATTAATTATAATAGAAATATTATAACATTTAATTTAATGTTAAACTTTTATTGACATAATTATATTGAGGCTTTGGTTGAAGAAAAATATTTGAAAAAAAAGTCAAGCCATTAGCGCTCATAACTTCATTCTTATACGTGTAATTAAAAACCATAAATATGATGAGTTTGATTGGTTTTTTATTTTTTTTTTGTTTTGCTTCACAACCACCATTTTATATTGTTGATTAAAAATTTCGGTTTATCAAATAAATTAAATATTGCGGTTTATCACAGATAAAAAAGATCATAGGTATGAAAACACAATTTGGTAGCTAAAAAAATGTGTTTTAGTTGGTTTTTTAATTAGCTGTCTGTTGGTTAATGAGAATTTGTTTTTATTTTATGATATCCACTTATAACAATTATCGTTTTAACCGCATGTAAAATTTAAATATAATGAAAGGTTTTTAAAAAAATTGGAAGTTCAAAACTAAATACAAATTTATATGTACGTATGATGATTGAACCAATATTGTGAGGTTAACGTACTCGAGAGTTTGCTTCATACAAAATTAACATAGATAAAGGAGGTAGTACCAAAAAGAAGTTTTGTCTTTTATGAAGTCCTATTAAACCAAAAGTGTTTTTAAAAAGAAAATTTATCTTATTCTTCTAAAAAATAGCAAAACATAACAACAAAAATCATGCTTTCAAAATGTCTTTAGATTGACTAATTTATCAGTCCAAAATCAACACCAACCGAATACTAAAAATCTTTTCTGTAACTATGCATATCTATTTCTGGATATAAAATGTTTTCTTAAGACAGGTCTCTGCGAATTTTTCAAAGTTATATATTTGGAAAATTTATGTAATTTGTGTTGAGTTTCTTAGAAAAATATTTGCTATGCAAAAAAAAGTTTTGAGAGAGTTTCCGAAATGAGAAATGCTGTCATCTTGCAAAAAACGATGTGATATTATGTAGACAATACAATTATCTATAGAATGACATATTATTTTAATTCAGTCCAAGTTATACCGGCTCAAATTTAATTTTGTTTGATCAAAATTTGACTTTTTGGGGTATCTGAAATATCGTTCTTAACTTCCCATAAGAAAGTTATCGTAATTTGACCGGTTTGTCTAATTGAAATTTTTGACATTTCCCGCCGTCAAAGGTTTTTGGAGAGATTCCTGTATGTGCGTGTATGTTTATTCTTGCTTAAAAGTTTGAAGGTTTTCGTGTTGGGTTAAGAAAGTTGTCAGTTGAATTATTCTTAAAAATTTTAAAATTACCAATAACATTTTTCATATAAAGAAATAGTTTAGTTTTAAAATCTAGTTTTGTTAAATAGATTTTTAGTAGAAAACAAGTTTTTACCAATTTTAGTATCATTTCTTAAATTTTTACAAATTGGATGAATGAAATTAATTTGAGAGATATCAAGAACCGATCTTGATGATTTACCAAATTTGCGTACTATTTCTTGTAGATTTTATTTTTTTTATAAAAAAACGGACTGTTGGATTTTTATAAAAAAAAAACTACTGAATATCGAAAACAATATTTTCTGTGAAACAAAAAGAGTTTGAAGACAATATTTTTAATTTAAAAAGGCTTTTTGTTTTGCTTCAAAGTGAATTTTTACCAAGTTTTAGTATTATTTTTTTGTTAGGTTTTTATTTTTTGTAAAAAAATAGATTTTCCTCAAAATTTTACTATGTGTTTTCAACAATATTTTTTAAAAGATAAAAGTAGTTTAAAGCTAATATCTCAAAGTTTTGAAAAGATATTTCAGTCGAAAATTAATTTTTACCAACTTTTATTCATTTTTTTGTTTAGGTTTTTATTTTTTGTAAGAAAACTGTCAATTCGATTTTTCTCAAAATTTTTCAAAATGTTGAAAACAATATTTCTTAAAAGATAAAATTAGTTGAAAGCCATAATCTGTAATTTTTAAAAAGATGTTAGAGTCGAAATTCAATTTTTACTAACTTTGAGTAATGTTTTTTTTAGGTTTTTTATAAAAAAAAACTGTCAATTCGATTTTTCTCAAAATTTTGCCAGATGTTAAAAACTTTATTTTTGTGGCACAGAATTGTTTTGCACATAAAATCTTTTTGTATTCGTAAAATTTTCGAGGTGAAAAATTTTTTTTTTCAGTTTTTTGGATTTTGTTTTTAAATATACTTGTTTGGTATTTTTTTGATTCGTAAGATATTTAGGGTTAACCAAAATGTTCACCTTTTTTACTTGCGACATATAGGAACTATATGGCAAGTTTTGCATTCGTGCAAAATTTTGTCTGTCTGTCCACGCTCCTACAGCCTAAACCATTGGGTCGATTGAGTTCAAACTTGGAAGTTAAGGTTTTGAGCAGATTTTTTTTTTAAGATCAAAATTAACAGTGGCCCCCATACAATTTTTTTTTGTCAAAAAACGATAATTCGAATTTTCTCAAAAACAAACCGATAGATTTTTTTTAATTTTCTCTAAAATTTTATTTTTTAACTTGGCTTCTTTTAATAAGAAAAACATATTTTTGTATTGCTCAGGAAAGGTACCGCTCATAGAACCGTTATTTTTTTTTAAATTTTCTCAGCAACTTATGTACTGATTTCAATAATTTTTTTGTGAATAAGCTCTTATATTGCTTCAACAATATTTGATTATAAAAAGTGCAATTTTTTTTTGTTTGGATTTTTAAAAAAAATATTGATTTTTTTTTTTTCAAAATTCTATATCTCAAAAACGGGTTAATATTTTTTTACGAAATTCAAATGTATAGCGTATATTTACAATCACTAAACAACTGCATACCAAAAATATTTTTAGAACAAAATTGAAAAATTTTATATACAGGGTGTCCCGTAAGTAATGGATAACCTTGAAATGCCGCATAGTAGACTTTATGACCGTCCTGAAAACTGATAAAAAAAAGTTCTATCCCAACCACAAGAAAAGTTATATGCATTTTTTTGTTCAGTGCATTATTTTTTTCTTACTTTACATTTTTGAATACCACGACTACAAGTGAATGAGTTCCATCATTTTTTTTTTGCAGGAATATTTTACATTACTTGTGCCAACACATAAGTAGAAGAAAATTATTATAACTGTTGGACTTCTTAGAGAAAAAAATTATTCAACATTGAATTTCAATGCAAAATGTGAAAAAAAATAATTTTTGAAAAAGTTAAATCATAGCTGGTATAAAAAAAATGCATGAATACCTGAGTGGCCAACTATTTTAAAAATATGCGCGTTAAATGCAGATTTCAAAATGGTATTACTTATTATTATATCTAGAGTCAATAGCAAGTTATTGGTAAAAATCTGCAATACTAGAGTAAATTTAGCAAAAACAAAAGTTTTCAAAATTAGCTCAGTAAACGTGAAAATAATACCAAGCGTTGAACATAGCAGATTTTTGATTTATTGGCTATTTCTACGATGTTGTCCTTATGATAAATCCAAGCTTTCAACTTCTAGGGCCGAATGCATTAATGATAAAAATGTCAAAAAAGTGCAAAAAAAAGGTTACATTTTCGAACTTGTTTTGAATTTTACCTGTTCTATTGGGCTTAAACAAACCCATCAAAAATTTTGTTGGTTGGTATTAGTTTATTTGTTATTTTATCTAAACAAAAAGTTTTTGAGCCAGCTTTTAATCACATGATCACTTAGTTAGAAAACAAAAATAGATAATTTTTGAATTTTTTTTTATTTAAATGAAAATTGAAGAAGTTGCGCAGTTTTTTGACAAAATTCTTTGGAGCGATGAGTCGACATTTAAAAGAGATGGCTACACTAATCTCTCCACTTCTGGGCACTACAAAACCCAAACATCATGAGGGAAGACAGGTCCCAGTACCAATTCAAAATAAACTATTAAACTGGGATTCTCAATGGGAAAACAATTGGACCCTTTGAGTTGCCGGGGATTGTAACTGGCCAAGGTTATTTGGAGTTCTTCCAAAATGATCTCCCAACCTTGCTGGAAGAAGTGCCTCAAGAACTAAAGGAATCCCATTCGCTTCAAAATGATGGTTGTCCAGCACACTATGCTGTGCCTGTGCGGGCATATTTAAATGCCAGATATCCAGGCAGATGGATAGGACGTCTGGGACCAATTTTATGGCCACCCCGTTCACCAGACCTAAATCCACTTGATTTTTTTATTGGAGATGCATTAAGGAAATCGTATACAGCAAGCCGATCAGGTCTTTAGAGGAGCTAAGAAATCGTGTGGAGGCAGCTGTATTACAAATTCTGAGCAAAACCTTGCGCGTTCACTAAGACGTTCATTTATTCGGAGGTGCAGAACCTTTATAAGAGTGGGTGGAAAACAATTTGAGCATTTGCTTTAAATAAAAAAAAAATTCAAAAATTATCTATTTTTGTTTTCTAACTAAGTGATCATGTGATTAAAAGCTGGCTCAAAAACTTTTTGTTTAGATAAAATAACAAATAAACTAATACCAACCAACAAAATTTTTGATGGGTTTGTTTAAGCCCAATAGAACAGGTAAAATTCAAAACAAGTTCGAAAATGTAACCTTTTTTTTGCACTTTTTTGACATTTTTATCATTAATGCATTCGGCCCTAGAAGTTGAAAGCTTGGATTTATCATAAGGACAACATCGTAGAAATAGCCAATAAATCAAAAATCTGCTATGTTCAACGCTTGGTATTATTTTCACGTTTACTGAGCTAATTTTGAAAACTTTTGTTTTTGCTAAATTTACTCTAGTATTGCAGATTTTTACCAATAACTTGCTATTGACTCTAGATATAATAATAAGTAATACCATTTTGAAATCTGCATTTAACGCGCATATTTTTAAAATAGTTGGCCACTCAGGTATTCATGCATTTTTTTTATACCAGCTATGATTTAACTTTTTCAAAAATTATTTTTTTTCACATTTTGCATTGAAATTCAATGTTGAATAATTTTTTTCTCTAAGAAGTCCAACAGTTATAATAATTTTCTTCTACTTATGTGTTGGCACAAGTAATGTAAAATATTCCTGCAAAAAAAAAATGATGGAACTCATTCACTTGTAGTCGTGGTATTCAAAAATGTAAAGTAAGAAAAAAAATAATGCACTGAACAAAAAAATGCATATAACTTTTCTTGTGGTTGGGATAGAACTTTTTTTTATCAGTTTTCAGGACGGTCATAAAGTCTACTATGCGGCATTCCGGGGTTATCCATTACTTACGGGACACCCTGTATACAAAATTAATTAAAAAAAAAACCGCTCTAACGATTTTCAAAAAAAAAACTTTTAAAAATCAATGATTTTTTGATTTATAAAATGGCAATTGTGAAAGACAATTTTTTTTTCCAGGTAAAATTTTCAATGTTAAATTTTTTTTTTAATTATTTTAATTATTTTATTTTATTTTTAATTATTTTAATTATTTATTTTTTTAATAATTTTTAATATTTTTAACTAGTTGAATACGCAAACAATTATTTTCGTTAAGTATGCTTACAAGTATTTTTCATTCTCGGGATGAGTTGCCCTAGGATGAGTTGTGTCTTGGGATGAATCACACGTTTTTTGACAAATCAAATGGCATTCATATCTTTGAAGACAAACTTATTTTACAGGTATATTTTTAAATCTTATATAGGTACTTTTTTAAACAGACTCTTTGCATACAGGAGCAAGTTCGTGCGACCCAGTCGTGCATTTTATTTAAACTGCTATGGTAAAAAAACCACCCACGCAATTTTCTTGAGAGCCCTTTCTGCACCTTACTGCCTTTTTATCTGTATAACAAAATTTATTTGAAGTCGAACGAACGTACGTACACACGCACGCACAGACATCTTTCTAAAAATCTTTTATTTCGACTCTAGGGACCTTGAAATGTCGAGAAATGTCAAAATTTTCAATTTGACAGATCGGACCCATTACAATAACTTCCTATGGGAAGTTAAAAATCTTTTCTGTAACTATGCACATATATTTAAGTTCAGATATAAGAAGTTTTATTAATACAGGTCTGTGTGAATGTTAAAAAATTATGTATTTGGAAAATATCTGTAATTTTTGTTAGATTTCTTTGAAAAATATTTCCTATAAAAAAAAAAACAAGTTTTGAAAGTGTTACAGAAAGAAATATGCTGCCATCTTGAAAAAATGTGTCGGTTTTGCTTTTTAACTTAAAGACAATGTGATATGTAGACAATACAATTATCTACGCATTGACATATTATTTTAATTCAGTCAAAGTTATACCGGCTCAAATTTAATTTTGTTTGGTCAAAATTTGATTTTTTGTGGTATCTAAAATATCGTTGTTAACTTCCCATAAGAGGCTTTGGTAATCGATCCGGTTTGTCGAATTAACATTTTTGACATTTCCCGACGGTTCAAGGTTCCCAGAATCTAAGTCAAAGGTTTTTGGAGAGACTCCTGTTTGTGCGTGTGAATGTATGTTCGTTAATTCAAAATACTTCTTTCGTCTTCCCTACCTCAAGAACTAGCTAAGATATCGACTTTAAATAAATTTTGTCTTAAATATAATAATATAGTCCCAAATAGCTCTAGATCCAAAAACGCTAGTGGCTTTAATTAAATTTTATATTATACATTGCGACAAGATACTAAATTAGAAAAATACTACTAAAAGTTAGTACAAATTAATTTTTGGTCTTCAATTTCTCGAGAATATTTATGACTTTATAATTTTTTCGTTCCATACAAAATATTGTTAAAAAAAAATCATTTTTTTGACAACATTTTGTCATTTTTGGTTGATCTTCAATAAGCATAATTTTTATTATTTTTATTTCTTTAAGATCACGACAAGGATTGAAATTATGTCAACCATTATGTAACTTTTTTTTGTAGCCTGTAATTCGACGAAATTTTGCTTTAAAAATGTTTTTTAAATTTTGTTTAGTTTGAAAAACTCCTACAATTTAGGCTTCTGGAATAGAATGTGCTTTAAGAACATACCAAAAAAGGTTCCATTCTTAGATTTGGTATTTCAATCCAAACTTATTTTTCAACACAAGAAAGTAGTTAATTACATAATTTAAAAACGTTTTAATAACATTTTCTTAAAATGTATCAACTGTGTCTAAAAAGTGTCCTTTTTTTTGTAGATTAACCAGAGCTTCTTTTTAAAGTTTAAAATTTGTGCTTCAATTGAAAATGAGAACTCTTTTTATGAAGGTTCCGGGTGTATAAATGAAGCACTCCACCAAATTTCAGTATTGTCATACATTTTTTGGAGAAATACCAAATATCTAATTTTCCTGATAAGCTGAGAAATTCCCGGTTTGGCGCACAAATGGCGTTGCAATCGCTAAATCTGTGCTTTTTTTATAACCATGGAGAAAAATCTATACTAATATCATAAATGGAAAAGTCAGTATGCTTGTTTGTTTGTCCGTCCTTTACGTCTGAAAGGAGCAATTTTAAGGCATGATTTTTTTGGCTGGAAGTAGTAACATAGCTGGAAAGTTCTTTAAGTTACTTTTTACTACGGTAAAATATCTAATTTACAGCTCATTCGAGCAGATCTGCCGGTAAAACTTATAGAAGAACACTGGTTTGTAGCATATCATTAGGTGCTACAAGCTTTTGGACCATCGTTGCATATCATTAGGTGTGTCTTATAATGACTTTGATGTACTGATTTAAAAACTAACATACCTGACGATCAATTTCTCTGTCAAATAGCGATTCTAGCACCAAGAAACAATGTTTTTAAAAATTACTTCAAACATATTGGATGAGGGAAATATTAGGGAGAATTTTTAAACAGAAACTGTCATTGACTCAGAGCAGAGCACTTCATACTCAGTAGAGTTTCTTAACTCACTTAAACTGTCCGCTGCAATTGACATTAAGCGCGCCAGTAATGCTTATGGGATATTTAGATTCCCCTCGATTATGTAACGGTACAAGACTTAGTGTAACACTTCTGGGGCGTTACATTTTTAGTGCTAATATCTTAATAGGCGTTCGAAAGGGATAAAAATGTAATTATCCCAATAATTTCTGCAAAT
This sequence comes from Eupeodes luniger, assembly GCA_951509635.1. Taxonomy (NCBI): domain Eukaryota; kingdom Metazoa; phylum Arthropoda; class Insecta; order Diptera; family Syrphidae; genus Eupeodes; species Eupeodes luniger. The sequence continues at coordinate 48,632,173 of OX608073.1, forward strand.
TTAACATTTCCATTAAAAAGGCTCCAATTCCCCATTAAAGTTAGTTTCCCTATGACAATTAATAAGAAGCAAGGGCAAACATTAAACGTAGCGAGGATAAACCTATAAAAGCCTTGCTTCATCAATTTACCAATAGAAAGGTTACTTTTGGTTCTTTTTTGTTTCTTTTGATTGTAAAAAGCTTACCAACTAGCTTATGTATACTTGCCCCTGAAAATGTCTTTATGTGATATTTCGATTTTCTTTTACCACGTGGCCAAAGCCGCAGGTAAGAAATATTAATTTAAAAATTAAATAAAAATGAAAGAACAAAGTTATTTCCCTGGTTTTTACCAAAAACAAAACTTTAAATTGATAAGAAAAACAACTTTAGTATGTATTTATAACTTGTCATCATAAGCTTAAATCTTAGATGATACAGTGGGTGGTAAAATATTGATAAACATCATTTAGTTAAAAATTTGGGCTGAATAAAACTCCTTCGTGATGTAACCTACCTTAATTGTAGACAAGTTTACTCGAAAATATTCTTACTATTTTTAAAAATTGTAAAGTGTAATAAAGCCAATTTCAAACAGTTGGTCTAAATAGACTTAAACAAAGTCAAATAAAGCCAGATTGGTTTTATTTCACTTTCAACAGTATGGTTTTGCCATAAATACAAAGAAACTTTGCATACACTCAACCTCGCACCTACCCCAAATATTATAGTGTGCCCAAGCAGGGGGGTTGCAGTAGGGCAGCATTACATACCTTACCGTAAAAATAAGTTGGTCTTTTTTCTCGAATTAATTTGGCCTTATTTCACTTTTTTAAAATGCACTATTACGAACTGCTGAAAATTGGTCTTATTTCACTTTTGTAAAGTGCAATAACGCTAATTTTTTAAAATTGGTCTTATATCACTTGGCCTTATTTCACGACACCTGAGCAAACTTGTATAATTTATGTTTGACAGGAAGAGCGACTGCCAAAAAGCTCCAATTACCGTTGCTACATTTTATTATGGTCAGCAAGTTATAATCAATTACAGTATATTTCCGTAATTTTAATGCCACAGACTTTGAACTAAGTTCCTAATACAAAGCTTAAACTGCTTATTTTCAGCTATCAAATTTGGTTTCACATCATTAAGTAGGATACAAATAGCCGTTTTTTAGGATGCGTATTAACGTTTTAACTTCGAACACATAAAGTCACGCATAAGGTGAATTTTTACTAATCCTTAAGTAAAATTTTCGCTAAACTTGTTTAACAAAAAGGATAATCAATATTACTATTTGGTATTTAGACTTACCTATTTAAATAATAGTTTTGTTATCATTTACCAAAAAATGGATAACTTTACCAAATGTTTGAATGATGGATTTACATGCAATTTATTTGTTTACACTTTGAACACAATCTGATTAACTGTAGCAAGAAGTATAGCTGTTGCTACAAGTACATCATTTTAAATGTATATACACGTGCAAAAGAACACGGTCAACCGTAAGGCTACTACATGATATAAATCCATAAGGTCAAAGTTCAAACGATAATCATGCAAAAATAAAAACATAATGTTGAAAGATGGAGAGATAATCATGTTATTGTGACTCTGTTTTTGTGAAATTTTCAACTCACCTATTATCGAACTTCCACTATAACCTAAAAATTGTTTAGAACTGTTTGTTTAAACATTACGAACTAAACTGAAACAAAGAAAATTAACACAAATCAAACAAAACTCAAACTCAAAATACTTCTACTTCAAAACAAAAGAAAAGAAAACCAACAAAAATTTACTACAAAAATGTCTATGATTCCACTTGTAAATATTTTATGTTTATTTAGTTTGTTTTTTGTTTAATTTTTAAAATTTTTATTTACCACTTTAGTTTAACATCGAATAAATTTAATATGCATTTGTTTAATACTTATTGATTAATTTAAATATTTTTGGTTTGTTTTGTTTAAATTTATTGTATGTTTTTTTTTTTTGATGTTGTTGTTTGTTTAGTTTCATTTAAAAAAACATACGAATTTAGTTTAAAATGTTTTAATAATATTATATTTAGCTTACATTCATTAATTAAAAATTGTTTAATTTGTTTTCGAGTGTATTTAAGTGGGGGTATATATATAGATAATTATTTTATTTATTTATTTATTTTGTTTTTTGGGGGGGATTTTTCAGGGATTCAAACTACTACTTATCCTTTGTTTTTGTTTTGTCTTTATTCTATAAGGGATTTATATATAATATATATAATTATTCATTTACGATTTTTGTTTGCTTTGTTTTTGTTTATTAAATATAATCTTTTTTGTTTATTTTGTTTTAAATAAGAAAATGTTTTATTTTTTTTTAATATATATGTGTGTATATATTTTATTTTAAAAGATTTCTTTTTATTTATACTTTTTGAAAAATGTTAACAATTTGTTTCATACATTTTAAATAGTTAGTACACATTCATCATGCGAATTTTCTTTTTTAAAAATTATTTATTTAAACTTATTTCATTCGTGTATTTTTGTTTGTTTATTTAATTATTTTATAGTTTTGCTTTATAGTTGAGCATTACTTATAATTAATTTATTTTTTTTAATGGTTAACGGTGTAAAGTCCGGTTGTTATTTATTTAAAAAATAATAAAACATTAATACATGGGAGACAGTTTATTGGGGGGCGGGGGATTTTTTTTTTTTTAAACAACCAAGGACATAGATAGATTTTTATTAGAAATAATTTAACAGAATATAAATATTTAGCGTAAAACAAATAATATTTATTCTACAACATTTATATTTAACAACAAACACTGGTCCAGGATTAATCCATTTATTATTTATTTTTGTTTAAATAGTTTTCATTCCTTTAAGTTTTTTCTTTGTTTTTCCTTGTAGCTATTTATTTGTTGTTGTTGTTTATATTTTTAATATTTGTTTTCTATTTCATGCAATTTATTTTGTTTATTGATATAACATTCAATATATTTTATTTTTTTTTTAATAAACAGCAATTTATTATTTGAGTATCTTCGGTCATCGTTTTGTTTTTATTTTTTCTCTTTAAAATTTTAATAAGTCTGCATTCTGGTTTATTTAGTTTATGTTTTATTTTTCTATTTCGTATCGTGTTTTGTGTTTTTTAATTTTTATATTTATGTTTTGTTTTATTATCTTTTTTGACAGATACATGAATTTTATTTTATTTTTCTAAAGGTACGTTTAGACATAGTTTCATCTTTCTTTTTGTGTTGTTTAATATTTTTAATATTTTTATTTAAAAATGACATCTAATGGCTTTACATGCGCGATTTTGTTTTTTTTTTATTTTTAATTTGCTTGATTTATAAGATTGAAACTGAAACCAATAAAAAGCTCTTTGTCATTTTTATTTAAATTTTTTATTTTGTTTGTTTTGTTGTGTGTTTGGTGTTAAATTTGGTGTGAATGTAATTTTATTTGCTTGTTATTTACTAATATGCAATTAAAATTTAACACTTAGCTTTTTTGTTTTTCTTTTTGCAATGGATTATTATTTGGGGTAATATTTACAAAGTTTAAATTTAATTGACATTTATTTATTAAGATTTTTTTATTTATTATTTTTTTTTTTTATTTTTAAACACATAATAATTTATTTTTGAGAATTTAAAAAAAAAAAACAAGGAAGATAAAATTCGTTGTTAGCGAAAATAAAAATTTGTGTCAGTGACTTTTATTTTGATTGGTAAGAAGAAATTCTTCTTTAAATGAAACCCTTAGGTGTGAGATTGAGAGAAAATTGTGAACTTTTGTCAATTTGTTATGGTTATGAATACCCTTATAATGATGAGACACAGTGAGTGCAATTAGGAAAGGGGGATAGGATTAGAAAGGAGAAATCGATGCACATTGGTCATGGAATGTCTGTACATTGAAAGGGAGTGGGAAATATTGAGCCTGGTAAAGCATTCTACATTCGTGTAGTGCGGCTAAAGAAGGAATACCTGTACTTAACACTACGTCCAAAACTGGGCTCAATGAGAACTTGCAGCGGTGTTCAAGAGAAGCGAATGTCTCGGTAAGAGAATGATCTCCTATTATTTTTAGAGCTCTTTGTTTAATTCTATTCAGAAGACTCAAGTACGTTATTGGGGCACCAGCCCAAATATGACAATTATACTCGAGTTTTGGACGAATAAAAGCTTTGTCAATTATAGCCAGATCCGAAGGGGTAAAAAACTTCTTGCATCGTCTGAGGAAACCTAAACATTTAGCAGCATTTTTGGCAATGTCGAATATGGGATCACTCCCCAACAAGTGGTTTGTGATTCAAAATTGCAAATTGTTCAGACTCTTCGATGCAAGTACCACCCATAGAAAGTGGGATTGGGTTAGGGTTACACTTTTGAGACAGTAGACAGCATTAAGTTTTCGAAGCATTAAATTCTACAATATTTTTTATTCCCCATTGGACAATGCTGCCAAGATCAGAATTTAATGAGGTTATCATATTCTGCCGTTGGTAGTCCACATCCGAATAACAAGAATGAGAATCTAAAGACGAATATGAAAAGCTATCATAAGGGTACTGTCATCAGCGAAAAAATTTAGTGGGTTAGAAGTTGCAGACAAAAGATCATATATAAAAATGATAAAGAGCGTCGTAGACAAAACGGAACCCTGGGGCACACCAGCGTTTATTTTTTGGATATCAGATTTGAACCCGTCCAATACTACTTGAATTGAACGGTCCCAAAGGTAATGTCTAACCCAACAAAGAAGAAATTCATCAGTACCAAATGCACGAATTTTTGATAAGAGAGCTTGGTGCCAAACTCTATTAAATGACTTTGAAATATCAAGTGCAATAATCTTACTTTCTCCAAAACGATGTATAGATTTGTTCCACTGTTTGGTGAGATAAACCATGAGATCACCAATGGATCTATTGCTACAAAAACCACACTGCCGGTAGTTAAGAAGCTTTCGTTCTTCAAGATATTTCTCAAGCTGAAAATTAATCAGTGTTTCCATGACCTTGGAAAGAAGGGACGCAAGTGCAATTGGGCGATAGTTAGAGGGGGAGGAGGATTCGGCTTTTTAAGGGATTGCTTTTTTTGAAAAAGATCATAATAAATAACGGACTAAACTAAAAACAATATAACTCAAATTCTTAAACTCTCAACAACACAATTCTAAAACTTCTAGTTAACATTTGGAACGGATACTTTTAAACGTCAATAAAATAACAATTTTTGTCTGTATTTATTTGTCTTGTATTTGGTTTGAATGTTTAATCTGTTAAAGTAGTATTTAAAAGAATGAAATTTCAGTATTACGCACTTTACTTAACTTAAGTTAAATTTCTAGTTCTTGAGCCGTACTTCAAGTGCTTGTTTGATTTTAAAAAAAATATTATTTTTGGGCCATAGTTCCAATTTCAATGTCAATTTATTAATGGAATTGCCAAGGTTTTGCTCAGAAGCTTTGGTCAGGAAAAGCGGGCGATAGTGAGAGCTGCTTCAAATTCAAGGCTTTCCATTATTAAAATCAAGGCAGAAGCTAAGGCAAATGTTAGCAGATCGACTGTTGCTCAGGTAGTGCAGAAGGCAGACGATATACGACACCAAAAATAAAGAAAAAAACACCATTGAATGCTGCACGCAAGAGCCAAAGCCTTAATTTAGCAACAAATCATGTCAGGTGGAATCGAGCTTGGCCTACCGTCGTCTTTTACGATGAAAAAAAAATTTATTTAAACGGACCTGATGGATATACCTGCTATTTCCATGATTCAAGAAAGTTAGAAGTCTATCTTGAAAAACGGGTCTGCAAAATAGGCTGTTTAATGGTATGGGGAGCAATCACCTATTACGGGACCGTGGACCTGGATTTTCAAAGTTCTAAAATGACGGCAATCACTTACAAATCGATTCTCAAACGAGCTTTTCCGCAGTTTTCTGAATTATTTGGGGGACAACGATGGATTTTCCAACAAGATAATGAACATATGTATATGAAACTTTAAGATGTAAGGCTCACAGGCAATTATGTGAACAGAACATTATTGTTAAGTTGGAGAAAATAAAATTAGTTATATATAAATTAAGTAATTTTGAATACTCAACTTTAGTTATTTAAAAAAAAAATTAAAAGAACAAAACTTTTAAATGTCAAATGATAATAATTTATTCCTTTCCTTATTTTTCTGTGATCTTGATCTGGAAGCTGAAGGTGTCAAACTGGTATTTGAAAAAGGTAAAGACAGCTATTTCTTAAGTATTTGAGAACTCGTTCAGTACTTAATGGATTTCATCAATAATAATTCTTCTTTAAAGTATTTTAGTAGTACTTCAAACACATATTTTAAACATGATACTTTCTAAGCCATTGGAAAGTGTTTGTTTTAATTGAAACTTCACTTTTTGGAGGACATTTACCATTTATTTAATTAAAAAAATATTGGTCATATAATTGTGAAAACTTGCCGAGTACTCAGAATTTAAGAACTCGATACTCGGTAAAAAATGATTCTCCAAAAATCTATAATTAAAACACTTCATAGAAGTAAAATGATTTAATTATAATGACTGTTTGCATCCATTAATTTTGTATGGTTATTTTTAAAGAAAACATATACCTTTGCACATGTAAACATTTTAAAATAATACAAATATTTAAAAGAAACATAAAGTTTGTTTATCTTTTTTTCCAGAATTTAAATAAATTTACATTCAACTGTCACATTTATAATCGATGGAAATATTTGTTTAATATTTCACTTTAAAAACTGACACGCGTTTGGCTATTCTCATAAAAAGTATTTATACCGATTTATTTTTATATTCATTATTATATGTATTATTGTATATCATTGTAGGACATTTATAATTTGCATATTTTCATCATTTAATAACATACAGTAAAATGTATGTATGTGAATGATAAATATTACCTCATCATTCGTGAACACCAATTAAGATCAAGTGTAATAAAAATCCAAATGAAAAATTATTATTATACAAAAAAAAACAACAATAACAGAAGCATAGGTAATATTTACAGCAGGAAACAGACAGGCAGACCAAAAAGATGTATTTCTATACCTATAAAAGTATATATGTATGTAATAAAAAGAGCTCGACTCTTAAAATAAATTGCATACTTGATCCTCTCATCTGTCATATAGTGCGAGAATTCACTATGCCCGCCGAACCCCTCTACTATATTCATAATAATAACTCTGCCGCACAGTTTGATACATCCTTTTCCTCTCATGTTTAAATTTCTTGATTATTGTCGTCAAGTAAAGCCATATAAACAATGAAAGAATGACATTTTTGCCTTACATTTTAAAGACAAAAAGGGGCGGAATAGGCCATTGTTCTGCCCTTATTTTTAGGTGACAAAATGAAGAAATATTAATTAAAAATTTAATAAAATAGCAGAAAAGTGCGTATACGCCTAAGTGACCTTAATCGTATTTAGAGATTAACAACTGAATAAAAGTTGAATTATGTTTGATGACTGTAAATTAGTAGTTTCTGGGGCTGCTCTGCACTCCATGCACGTATCTGTTCAATCAGAAATTCTTCGCTGATCACAATTTGTCGATAAGAAAGTGGATTTTTGGCCAATTTTTCAAAAGCCTATACACCAAAAATTTGGCGCTGTGGTAGGTTATTCGGCTTTAATTCTTGCACCAACTGTATTTTGAAAGGCGTTTCACCTAAATGCGCACTCAAAATTTTCTTCATATGGAGTAACAGAGCAGAATTGCGAAAGGCGGCGGCGCCAAATCGTAGTTCATGGTCATCACTAACACTGACCTTTGTAGCTGCCATATTTTCATAAGTTCGGAATCTACGTAAGCGTATTAGTGGTTTATAGTCGAAAAACGGACATTTGTTGCACAATTTAGTCACAATAGCCTGAAAAGCCGCCTCAGTAGGTCGATTAAACTGACCATGAAGTAGAAGAACTTTCTTAACACAGCACTCATTTTGATAATAAAATACGTGTGTGAGCTGTCAAAATCAGTCTTGCCAAAAAGAAAATAGCAATAAAAATCACCCATTACATTTTGAGCGACTGTCGGTAGAGGTTTATTTTTGAATAAACAGCTGTCACTGTTGAAGCTGTCATCTTTTGACATTTCACAAGTAGAAACTATGACATTGCTAAATATGCAACAATACTTCAAAAACAATGATTCAACAATGCATTTAAATTGTTAAAATTAATTTAAAACATGGCCTACGTGAACGTTGCTACAGAAGCAACGAAACGATTAAAATTTTGCAAGAAGTTTCGAAGAAGTTATCACAATCACCCACAAAGATGTTGTAACTCAAAACTTCTAGAGTTTTTGATTTGGGGCCAAGTGAATAAGAAATTCTCCTATCAATGCTCCAAAATCTATTAAAGGTGGAATATATGAAGTTATAGAGGACGTAGAGTCGCAAATTGGCAAAATTCATGTAAAGGATATAGTGATGCATTTAGTTGATATCGGTTTCCATTGTTAATTATATACCTCCTTCTTGTCAATGAAATTAAATCTCATTGATTTTACTTAAAAAATACTTATTTTTATTTAATTTCAAAATAAAACATTTTATTGAAAAACCTTAGAAAAAAGTGCGTATACTCCCAAGTGACCTTAGTTGTATTCAGAGGTCAACAACTAAGTTAGGGTAGGTACTAGTTTCATTTTTTCAATTTTTCAAGAGCTCAATCACCTAAAATCCGGCATAGTAGTAAATTGTTTTGCTTCAATTCTTGGTCCAACTGTATTTTGAAAGGCTTCACATGTATAAATGCTTAAGTTTTTCACTTGGTTGAGTAACAGAGGCCCAATTGCGAACGGTGCCGAATCAATATTTCACGGTCATCACTAAGGACCATAAAATAGCAAAATAGCAGAAGTGGGCGAAGAAATTTCTTAACGCAGCAAGTATTTGAAAATAGAATTTAATAATTTCGAAGCTTTTGTAAGAAAAGTCATCGTTAAATTATAGACCAAAATGAAGATGTTTTATAATGGCATAAAACAAGAAACGTCATTGAGCTATCAAAACCAGTGTTGCCAAAAATAAAATAGCAATCAAAATCACCCATTACATTTTGAGCGACTGTAGTAAGGGGTTTCTTTTGAATAACCGTCTTCAACTTTTGAAGCTGCCATTCTTTGAAATTTGATAAGTTAAAACTATGACATTGCTAAACATGCAACAATACTTCAAAATCAATGCTTTAACAACGCATTGAAATTGTTAACATTGTTAAATGACCGTGTTATTTTCGATGACGTTATTCGGGGCCACGTGAAACAAAAATTCTAATACTCCAAAATCCATTAAATGTGGAGTTTATGAAATTATAGAGTACGTAAAGCCGCAAATGTACGAATTGTATATTTGGCAAATTTCATGTAAAGGATATGGAGCTGCAACCGTATCCATGGCGTCCATTTAGCTGACATTGGTTTCCATTGTTAATTATAAACCTCCTCCTTGACAATGAAATTAAAGCTTATTGATTTTAATTGAAATATTTATTTTTATTTAATTTTTAAATAAAACATCTTATTGAAAAGTTACTTTGATGGTATTAAGAAATCAACTTATTTTTGTTTTCGTTTAACGCCAATGGAGTCATTAGTCTATGCTTTTTTTTTTTTTTCAAAATGTAAGTCGCTGGTAAAGGTTTATTATTGTCAACTTCCGGTAGCACAAATTGAAGGATATAGTCATGGATTATGTATTGGTCCATGTTAAGTTCATCTTCTTTTATGGTACTGGTTTTTGATTGAAATTATTTTGCGTGTTATAAAAAATTCTATTAGAAATTTTTCAAAAGTACCAATGGAAAGATAAGTCAACCGTTTTCGATCCGACTTTACCTCATCAATATTGAAAAACTTCTCATTACTCAATTTGTTTTTTATGGGAAATACTGCTCTTTCTTAATGTCAATTCTTTATTTGTTAACGAAGTAAATCAAGATCAGAACACCAATAAATTAACAATTACGAAGCGTACGTTAATAAATATCATATCGTGGGGAACCTTAATCTCTTTAGAAACTTTTGTTCAGCATATAGAAAACTCTTAACATTTTCTTTTACGGATAAAAGTCCGCCACTGTCTCTAGACTTATCCCCATGATTCAAGCGTTTTATTTATAAATCCCAGTACAACACTACATTGCTACTGTAATAACTTCTCGTACATTTTGCCGGCTCTGCAAAATACCATCAAAGTTACATTAACCCAACAATGAGAGTGTTCCAAAAAAATATTAAAAACAAAAAGTATGGAGGAAGACAATTTCCTCCAAGTTTTCAAAATTCAAATAAAAAAAAAAGACAACAAAAATAGCTAAAAATTAGATGCAAGTATTGTAGGGAAAAACACCTGCTGAATACGCAGGATACTCGTATACTCGTATCCTTGTATTCATTTCATACTTTAAGTTCACTTTCTCATTCTTATTCCCACATCCTTCACAACGAAATGTCAGTTTGTGTATCATTGACACGATTTTCAGATAAAGTTATATAATCCCTTAAAATGCATGGGAGCAGATTGGAATAACAGTAAAAAATCAAGAAGGTTCACCCAAAGGTATCTAACCAATGTTGCCAATATAATAATATTGAAAAGAATTGTTCAAATATGTACAAGCTCAAAATCACACGAAAAAAAAGAGTGAACGAACATCAAATTCGATTCGTGAGAATGCATTCGTTTGCAAATGTTACACAAATCACCATTTTGTTTTTGCATTTGAATGATTCGGTTTTCAAACATAAAACAATATTTGTGTTCAAACCAAAAATGACGATTTTGTTGACTAAACATTCGAAGTTTGGACAAGGCCACGGACAACCAAAACTTCTTTAAATATTGAAGCTTAAAAATAAACAGATAAACAACAGTAGTGGTAACCGTGACATACTAACCAAAAACCGGTGAGATTCAGAGGACGACATCATAGAGAAAAGTGGATATCTACTTCATAGATACATATTACCCATTTGTATCTATAGCTGCTAGCGTTCCCTTCTTCGTCTTTTGTTGGATTTCTGTTCTGCATACGCAGATTTTATGCAAAGTATTGCAAAGGGATGATCAAAATATTCTTCCTTTTATAGGAATAGAAGACGAGAGGTACAAGTACTTGATGTGGAGTGAGCTTGTGGACTCATACTATTCATCCGACCCAACGAGGACGAACGGCGACGACGACGGGGAACGATATACGATATAAGGACGACTGCGATATTGCAAGCAAAGAGAGATGATGGTCCTTTCTCGGTGAACCGTAAAAGTGTTTAACTACCTTTACAGGGCAGACTATATCTTTCTGCATCATTATATACTCGAAACTCAACTCGTATAAGGATTCTAGAACACATAAGCTGCTGGTTTTGACGGGGGAGTTTGAGGGCGATATATAGCGATGGGCTATAGCAGACGAAATGAGAAACATATTGTAGAATCAAGTATTTTACATCAAAGGATATACCTACAATAGATAGGTTAGGAGGTATATACCATATATAGAAGACTGCAGTGTGGCATCGTTGCACTTGTCGAGGTTTGGCAGGGGAGGTGAAAGTGGACTTTGATGAGTATGTTGTATATTTCTTTATGCAGAAGCACTTAATCGAAATTGTTCACTGAATTGATGTGGTTTTTACATTGAACTATGCTTCTATACACCTGCCGCTTGATATCAGGTACGTGTTAACCTACATCGTTTTGACTTTGAGTGAAATAGTATCTAAAGAGAAGTTTGACAATATTATGTAAGTTTGTGTGAATGTCTATAGGAACAAAGAGAAAATACTTAAGTTAGAATGAAGTCTCGAAGGCAAAAGTATTCGCTCCGTTCTGTGGTTGGGTTTTGGTGAGATTACAAGGAATATATAAATTGTAAACTCACTATTTCTTTCTCTCTCTCTCTCTCTCTCTCTCTCTCTTGTTTGGAGTGGGAAACTCTTTGAAAAGTTATTTAATGAGGATGCACTTAATTATGTAAAGGTTACATATACATATGTTCTTTAATTTGATTGGCGTTGTTGATGAAGTCAGACCATAGTTTGAGAACAAAGATACTTAGCTGGAATAGACTCAGGTCTAGTTGTTGGGATTTTGAAGGTTTTAATTGAACGAATCATTGATGAAAAATCTAAATAAATTTGTTTCTTTCTTATTTTCTAGTAAGAATTGTTAAAATTCAAATGTGTATTCACAGTGATAAGATATCACCTATTTTGACGATTACAAAGCGCCTACAAAATGGTTGCATTGTTATCGTGTATGGTTCATAATAATAGCGTAGATTTTAATTATTAAATGTGAAAAGATGACATTGTAGGAGTCTATCTAGCTAACGCCCGTTATTTCAAATATTCAAATTTGAAATTCAAATAAATAATAGCGAGCATCTCGGATCAGCCGCAAGAGTGCGTTACAAACTCATCTGCCCATTTTAACTTTTTGCTCTTCAATTGATCATTCTTCGATTTGCCTTCATTCAGTTAACATAGTTCGTGTTTTAATCAAATAAACAATAAAATTGAAAAAATTGAGTCGCGTTTTTAATTGAATTTAGTGGACACGCTCCTAAATTGGTGACCTTGACGCGAACGCCGACTAATAAAAATTAAACATATTATATACATACGTATATTGTGCTGCAAATTTTTTTTGTTACGGTGAACAAAGAATATGCCTGGAAATGCCAACTGCCTAAGAAAGTAAAAGCCATGTACTGTACATGTACCGAGGAGACCAAAATTGCAGGCTGACAAGATCGAGGTAACGCTCTCGTGTTAGGAAACACAGAAATCCAACACCGACTTCGAACGAGAAGAAAAACAACAATGAAACTGGTTTTTGCTACTTCCATTGTAACTCGGGATCTAAAGCAAGAATTTGCCGCCCACCATGTGAGTTCAAATAGCAAGATGGTGAATGACAGCCAAACTTCCAGCCATTTTTTCATGACAGACAAAACGTCAACATTGCAGTTTTTGGTAGATACGGGTTCGGACTTTTCAGTGTTTCCACATACCGGTTTACGTCAAAAGTCAAAACCATCTGACTATACTCTCTTCGCTGCAAACGGAACCCCGATTGCAACTTACGGTTTTCGCACCTTGCAGATAAACTTAGGCCTCCGTCGAGATTTTACATGGCGTTTTGTGGGAGCAGAAGTCAACAAACTTATTATCGGTGCAGACTTTCTAGCTTTCTATCAACTTCTTGTGGACGTATCACACAGCAGATTACTAGACGGAATAACTGGACTTTCCACACTGGGTTACCACACATTTGAGATGTCATCACATGTAAAATCAGTTTCCGGAACTTCAAAGTACATCGAGCTGCTTAAAGAGTATCCCAGTTTGACTGGACCAGATGGAAGCTTCAAATAAATTTGACACTCCACCGTTAATCACATCAATACGAAAGCAGGCCCTCCAGTTAGCTGAAAATCACGAGTTCGAGACAATGCTGAAAATGGGAATAGCTCGAAGGTCCGAAAGCTGCTGGTAATCGCCACTTCATCTCGTTGTCAAAAAGTCAGGTGTGGAGATTACCGCTCTCTAAACGACCGCACGATTCCAGATAACTACCCTCCAAGAAATTTTCAGTATTGTTCAGCTAATTTCTCAGGCAAGAAAATATGTTCTAAGATTGATTTGGTAAGAGCGTTCAATCAGATTCCGATCGCACAAAAAGACATCAAGAAAACGGCCATAGTTACACCATTTGGACTCTTGGAGTTTGCGTTCATGACGTTTGATCTCCGAAATGCCACCCAGACCTTTCAAAAATAATAGCTGCCCTAACAGCGGGCTTTTCAATCTAAAATTCCTCTTTCGATAAACTCAAAAGCATATTTTTCAAAACCGTAAAAGCACAATATTCAAGAGTTCTCAAAACTTTATATGGATTCGAATGAAGAAGTGAGCTATTGATGTGGAAAGTTCATTTAATAACAATTGATAATGTTGTTAACTGAGTGAAATACTAGAGTGATTTAAAATGTGTCTTGTTGTTAAAAATTTGTGATTTATGAAATCGCCATACAATTTATTGCTAAGAATTGTGTTGTGTTGTACCTTACAGACAACCGGGCCTGAACAACCCGAGGATTTTTAAATTTTCATTAATTTTCTTTATCTAACAACATTTATATTTTAGTTTATTCTTTAATTTATCAAAACAAACAATGTATAGAGTTAGGCCCCCTAAGTGCCAACAAAATTTGTTACCATTTAATATTTAATTATAAGTTTAATTTAAGTCAATTGTAATATATAAAAAGTTCAATAAAGATAAAATGTAAAAAAAAAATGTGTTGTACCTTAGGCTTCTTTTCGTTTTTTTTTTTTGAATAAAATAGTTAAAAAGGCATATTTTGAGGCTGAATAATTGGCAGCTTATTTGATGGTTAAGGTTAGAAAGACCCTTTAAAAAGCTCACCACTTAAAACAATATCCCTTTTATTTTTACACAAAAAAGTGGTATACCATTTCCTTTCAAAGTGCAACGGATAGGTTTTTTTCTTAGAAATGTTAGCCCTTGTTAACTCTGTAACATCGAAAAGGTTGATTTTGAACATGTCAAAGACCTAAGAAACCTTACATCCGACCAAAAGTTTAAGACTTCTGTTAAAATTAACGAACTTAAACATTTTCCAGAAAATAGCACTTTTATAGTGAGTATACGCCCCGGATGACGAATTCAAATTTAAAACAAAAACCTCTGAAATTCACTGGAAAATTAATTCTAAATGTACAAAAGGTAGGTAAGGTACATTGGTACACACCGCATGTCGCTTAAATGACAACAATGGTTGTTTCAGGTTTGTTAAGTTGACTATAAAGTATGAAAAATTGTAGGCGTCAAGAATCATTAATTTTGTTTTTATATACAAATCTCTGCTCTACAGCCCAGCATTTCAATTTAAAAAAAAAAAACAAATCATAAACAGAAAATCATTTCTAAGTAATACATTTTTCACTTTGCATTGTTTTACTTTTTTTTATAGTCATGTCAAAAGAAAATAAAATAAAAATTATTTCCTTAAATACAAATAAGGTATTTTTTTGCTGTTGTTGTATTCATAAAAATGTAGGTGTAATATTTTTTCTTTCCTGATAAAACTTAAGCTCCATCAGATAAAAGCTTAGTGACATTTTCATTTCATTTTATGTTTATGTTGTTTTTTTTTTTTAAACCTCAACTTATTATTACCTACCCAACCTCAAAGCCACCCCACCCCATCGCATCATATTTGCATTTTTACCTTCAAAACATTTTTGTATTTTCATAAAGAACAACAACAAAAAAATAAACTGTTAAGCTTTAATATGAAATGTGAAATTGAAAACAAAAATAAAAACAAAAATAAAAAACACAAAGAATACATAATATACAAAAACAAACGACCAACAAATTGAGTTTACATTATATTTTCCCCTGGGTATTTGCCTTTCATATGTAAATACACTTTGAATTATTATGCAAATGAAAATGTGCATTTAAAAAGGACACAGTTTTTCGTTTTTCATTTTAGTCTTGTGCATTCGGGATGTTTGTGTACGTAAAACGGAAAAAGGACTTTCCTATGACAAAAAAATAGTCGTTCTTATGAGCAGCTCATGGGTGGGTGACAGGAAATAGAAGAAAAGACCGGAAACAATATTTTTTTAAAACTTTATCTTAGCTTTACCTATCAGTCTGGTCATCAAATATGTGATGGATGTTTTTAGTTTGTATTTAGAATTAGTTTTCTGAAAATCACATTTGAAGACGTATTAATTCCTTGTAATGGACCCGTAAACGCCCACACAGGATTTTGTTTTCACACTCCCTATTCTAAACACAAACCAAGTAGTGGTATGATCAAAAATTTTAGGTTTTTGAATGTTCTGAATTAAATAATTAGATTGTATATTAGTTTTTAAAACTATAGACTTTTTTTGCTCAACTTCAAGTGAGTACAAATTTGGCGCCCAACGTGAAGTCCAAACCACGAACCGCTGAATATTCACCCAACACACTATTTCTGAATGTTTTAACTGGATGTTGGCTCAAGGATGTGCTCAAAGATTTACGTTTTGGAAATTCCTTACTATAGAAGACCGGCATGGGCTTTGTTCTTCAGAAGCAGGCTTTGAACAAAAACCTTTTTTATTTGAAAAATAATCTCAAATATAAAACAATACATTCCAATTGTTTCCATTGGTTTTAAATAAAATATTATGGTTTTGAAACAAATGTCATTTATGTATTTAAAAATATTAACAAAAGAATTTATTGAATTTTCGTTTTTTTTTTTTTAAATAATTCTATTGAATTATATTCCGCAGCAAATATTTATATTTCTCTTCAATACTCAGTTATCCGTAGATCTTTAAGGATTGGAAAAAGAACCACACCATATATAACTTTATTGATTGTATTGTTGTGCAAATATTTATGAAAGAAAAAACAAAACATAAATAATATGTTATTTACAACACAAATAAGAGATTGTTTATATATAAATCCTTTTACTTAACGCATCACACATCACAATAGGAAAAATAATATTTAAGAAGAATTCATGCGGAATTTATTTATTTTATTTTTAAACTTTTGTTTTTGTTTTTTAAATGAATGATTTGTTTGTATTGATTTTAAACTTTTTTTAGCAAACCGTTTAATTGAAAACATAATAAACAAAGAGAATCAGGAAATAACTTAAATTTTTTGAGTTTAATTGTTTAAGTAGAAATAAGCTCTTCTAAGGATTAATTTTTTTTATTTTTATGTATCACTTAATCGTTCAAAAATTTGTATTTGCTTTGCGTTAATAAAAAATAAATGCAAGAAAAATAGGAAAGTTTAAACTAAATTTTCTTGTATTTAACGAAATCATTAAAATTATATTATGATTTCAAAGTTCGTTTGGCAAAAATTCCATGAATTTTCTTATTGAAAAATTTTAATTGAATTTTTATTCCATGGAAACAATTTTAAGGTTAGTTTTATTTTTTACTCCACGAAACTTCTGACATGTAACTTTTTCCATATAAATAACTATTATTTTCATTAATTTAAAAAAAACACATGATTGTTTGCGTCATAGACAAGTAACTTAAAGACGTGTAACGTACTACAGCTGCAATTGGAGCGGGAGCGGCACTGTCTATGAAAAAATGTCATGTGTCTCATATTGAACTGTGCCAAAAAAATGTTAGGTTAATTTTGATAGTTATATATAACAATTTTGTATTGAATTTTATTCGAACAACGGATCCGTTACATTGATTGCTTTACGTTCCTTTTATAGATCGTTTTTGACAGCTTTAAATTATTAGGTTTGTTAGATTCGCAGTAAGATCCTTTCTGCCGTATTATGTGAATGTCTGAAGTCGTTTGTCAACAACCTGATAGGTCTTTATCAGTGTGGCTTCAGAACATCATTGACCAAATATTCACATTACGGCAAATCTTAGAAAAAACCCAGGAACTTCACACCGATACCCACCATCTCTTTATCGATTCATCGACTTCTACAACATCATTCTGGAAAGAATTGTGCAAAACTCAATCGTTAACACTAGAGGCACAATCTTCCAAATTGATATTGACATAATTGGAAGATCAAAGCATGATGTCAGTGTAGCGTTTTTGAGCACTGTGACGGAAGAGGAGAAGATGGGTGGGCAAGTATATGCTGTCATCAAAAAAGGACAATGAACGACGACGTCTTGGACAAAACGTCACAATGGACAGCTATAACTTTGAGGTAGTTGAGGACTTTGCCAACTTAGGCACATATAGTAAAGTATAAACTCAGAAAACAACACCAGCACCAATTGAGTAGTAAAGTCCTCTCTCGAGCATCTAAAATCACCATCTATAAGACACTCATCATCCCAGTTCTCATTAATGGCGCTGAGGCTTGGACCCTGTCAAAGATAAATGGGAGCAGAAAATTCTTTGGGTGATTTTTGGTCCCCGGAGAATGGAGGAAAGGATACAACCACGAACTCCAGTCCAGAAGGTCTTCGAATCCAATCGCGGGGGATGGCGCAGTAGAGAATTCTTAACGGTTTCCCACGCCATATTTGCTAACACAGCAAAACCAATCCAGAACGGATACACCCCTTTTCCCTTCTATCTTTGTACAACAAAATGTAATATTAGTATTTTAAAAACAAATTGATATTTTGCCAACGCGGCACATTTTCCCTTTTGCCCGAAGTATAGTTCAAGATAAAGATCATTCAGTAAGAGTTAGTTCTAATTTAGTATTCTAATTGGAAGGTGCAGCCTTTTGCTATGGACAGCGGCCTTCCATTTAGAAATAATAATATAAGTTAAAAAATGTATGATATAAAAGAATAAATAAATAAAATATAATGAAGAAAAAGAAACGATTAAGTTTTGTTTGACATCAAACGCGAGGCCACACGCTTAAATTTATCTTGAACTGTCAATTATTATGTATCGGGTTATCCATTTTGTGAACTCAAAGGTATATGGCTGACATTCGACAGCCGTCAAAAAAAGTTGTTAAACAAATTTTGTTCAGTTGAAAGTCTGACATTTATAGCAGAACGCATACAAATTGTTAAAATCTACTACAAAAATGGTGATTCTGCCACAGCCAGTGCTTTAAGAAGAGATTATGGTTCACATAATCGTCCAAGAACGCAATCAATTGTCAAAATTGTGAAGAAATTTGAAGAGAATGGATTGGTTACAGATATTGTAAGGCCTGTGCATCATCGTTTCGCTCGTACCACTGAAAATATCGCTGCTTTATGTGAAAGTGTTGCCGAAAACCCGAAGGTGTCGATTCCTCGTCGTTCTCAGAAATTAGGACTGTCTGACGGTACATTATGGGGTATTTCATCCATGTTAGATACGTCGAATGGGTGCTTGAACAACAGGCGGTGGGTGGACGGAAATTTTTCAAACAAAATTTTCTTCAGCGTCGAAGCACATTTTTCACTCGGTGGATATGTTAATAAACAAAATTGTCGAATTTGCGGTTCTGAGAATTCTCAAGTAATTGAAGAGAGGCCATTATACCCATAACAAGTCACTGTTTGGTGCTCTCTTTTGTCCGGAGGTGTGATTGGACCTTACTTTTTTTGAAAACGACGATGGAACGACTTTCACCGTCAATTCGGAGCGCTATGGTCATATGATAGCCGACTTTTTTGTCCTGCTATTGAAGAATACGATTTGGAGAATATGTGGTTTCAACTTGACGGTGCCACATGCCACACCACTCGAGCAAATACGGCTTTATTGGTCGCGTTATTTCTCGTCGTGGCTCACACACACAAATGGTTGAGAGTTGAAAACCACTAGGCCTTAGTTCTCAACAGAATGATGCGCCACCTTGTTTTTTATCATCATGACATTTTTCGTCGGAATGTTTGAAATAAATGCCAATTCTATTATCCAATCAATGTCACTTAGGCGTGTTTTGTACTTCATTTTGTTTTTGTTGACAGAAAGGTTGCATAAGTTGGTAATGAATTCATAAAATGTCAACTTTTCTATTCTACATACCTTAAACAAAAACAAATCAAAACAACTGTCATAAAAATAACAAAGATTCTTTTACTTTCTCCCAACAAAATGTCAATCAAAATTTCACGGAAATACAAAAAAACCAAAAAACAAACAAACCCAAAAAATAAATCAACTCCATTAATTCACACTCCAAGAATAAACGCATTTCAGAGATTTAACTCCCGCAGAATATCAAAAACAGACTAAATTACCATAAAATAGTAATTATAATTTCTTCTTTCAAATTAAAAAATGTCATTATATCGATGAAGTATTTATTTTTCACTTAATCCTTCATTGTTATTAATTTCTTCTTCTACAAGAAGTCAATTTCTACATTATAATTAATTTTCCATATTCTCCGAATATAATTATTATTATTATTATAATTTTGTAGGATCAGGGAACTTGGTGAACCTAGAAACCAAAATATAAAAGAATTGAAAAGAAAAACGAAAATAAATTGACTTTTTTATTTTTATATTTGGTTTGTTTGTCTGTTATATGACAGAAAAAAACGACGACAACGCCACACTACAGCAACGACGACGACGACGAACGACGGCAGTAACTTTTTGACTTTTGTGGAGGCAATTAATTCGAACCAATTTTAATTAAAAAGTCTGGCTTCTGCTTTTTGTACGAAGAGAGTACAGGATATTATGATGACTTAACTACTATGTACATATAACGTTCCTATCATCATTGCACAGGAAATTGAGAATATAACGGTAGTATATGAATTTTTGTCGTCAGCATTGTTAAGCAAGAAAACGAAAAAATAACGCATAGTAATTTCCTCGAATAATGCAATTTTGCCTTCCTGAGTTGATATAAGAATATCTAGGAAATGCAACATGCAGGCTTCCTCGAAAGGAAAATAATTAAAAATAATATTAACATATATTATGCCTGAAATAAGCGAAAAAGTAGTAGATTAAAAAGAAAATTAAAAAAAAAGACTAAAATAAGTTTCCTTTCCATGTAAAAAGAGGGAAATTATGCCGAATAGTCCCCAATGAGACTTTAATGATGACCTGACCAGGTCGGGATTAAATGAGGCAACAGACCCTGGGTATTCTGAGTACTGCAAAGGACTCTTAACCTTTTTTGTCTTAATTGGTTAACAATTTTTTTATTTTCTTTAACTTTAAATGAGTTTTTATTGGTTAAAAATAAGTTTTCACCTGTTAATAAAATTTGTCATTAAAGTTTCGTTTTCGATTGGTAATCCAAAAGTGTTTTCCAATCCTAGAAAAAAAGGAACTTTAAAATAATTTTTCCAATAAATGTTTCAACTTTGGTATTAAAAAAAGGAGTATTTTTCACTATTTTTTGTAGTGAAATTAAACATTTTCAATAGGTTATTGAATGGTGTATTGTTTTATTTTTAGTAATGGCGTAGCTTTGAGTTGTCAAATGTCAAAAGATGACAGCTTAAAAAATGACAGTTCCCCAAAGAGTGGCATCTTCAAAATGAAACCGTTCACTAAACGGTATTTTATTTTATCTGTCAAACAATGATATATAATATGAAAGGAGTTAGAGAGAGAGAAAGATTTTCTCAACAAGTCTGTAATCCAATCATTTTGATACTATTGAGGACAATAAAGTGAAAATTCATTGCTGTTTTGGTTTAAAAGTTCTTTTTGGCTCTTTGTAAGTTAGTTTTTTATATGATTTTTTGTTAAAATTTAAAATTCTGATTTTGTTATATTGTTGAAACTAAAATCCCATCAACTTAAAGTCAATTTTTTCATCAACTTTTATGAGCAGCTGTCAATTTTGTTACCATCAAAAAATTTTCTCAAAAAGTAAATAGAAGTACGCAAACAGATCTATTGTTAATAAAAATCTTTAAAACTTTAAATTTAAATACTAAAGTATTGAAATTTGATTCTTTTGATGCAATTCATTTTGAAATCATATCTTTTTATTTCCTTTTAACTTACATATTTAAAAAAACAAAATTGGCTGCCTCACTTCCATAATTCTGTAAAGAGATACAACGATGAAATGCCAAATTGAGTTGCCTGAACTGTGCCCAATGTGAACAACGCCGAAAAGTATAAAGCACAAAAGATGTTATCCAAACTGACATAAGACATTATATTAGCTATGTTTGGTATCTCAGAATTTTTACAATGTTCTCAAACTGTCACAAACGCATACATACAGCGCTAGTAATTATTTTATTTCCTTTTAACTTATTTAAAAAACAAAAATGTCTGCCTCATTTCCATAATTCTGTAAAGAGATACAACGATGAAATGTCAAATTGAGTTGCCTGAACTCTGCCTAATGTGAACAAAGCCGAAAACTATAAAGCACAACAGATGTTATAAAAATTGACATAAGACAATATATTAGCTGTGTTTGGTAACTGAGAATTTTTACAATGTTCTCAAAGCGTCACAAACGCATACAGACAGCACTTGTAATTCTTTTATTTCCTTTTAACTTATTTAAAAAAACAAAAATGTCTGCCTCACTTCCATAATTCTGTAAAGAGATACAAGGATGAAATGTCAAATTGAGTTGCCTAAACTGTGTCCAATGTGAACAATACCGAAAAGTATAAAGCAGAACAGATGTTATACAAACTGACATAAGACAATATATTAGCTGTGTTTGGTAACTCAGAATTTTTACAATGTTCTCAAACTGTCACAAACTCTTTTTTGTTAATTCTTAAAAGAATCAAAAGTTGTAAAATGGTTAATAGTTTACAATTTTCAAATATAATATGTAAGTTGGAAACAAAAATGAAGCTGCTCTTCTGTCAGTTTCCAACAAATTTGACAGATTTACAATTTTTATTGGGAAATTCAAAGAAATGAATATATTATTTCTTGCATGTTTGTTTTTACTTTAAAAGTTAATTACCTGGCTTAACTGAGAGGATGAGATTTGTGCCTGTCTCTGGCAACACTAGGTTTTTGTGTTTATGTCTTTTCAACAAAAAATAATAACAGCGTCTTGATGTAAACGCTGTCGGAAATTTTATCTGTGCTACAATTCCAGGTAATTTTGATATTAGTGCTTACGACATATTTTAAGACAAGACTTTTCTAAATTTCCAAGAACGTATTTGATTACTCAAAGGTAAATTTCTTTGAATTTAATTTACCTATTTTTCAATAATTTAAAGATACAAAACTTATCTACAACATATAAAAACAAGTACATAGAATTTAATTTATCAAAACTTAATATCGTTAGAAAGAGATAGGTATAGAGGTATGTTTAAAAAGCAATTATAATTCATTAAAGGAATTCCACTTCACAATAATTTAAATAACGCTCAAGGCATTTTATTTCAAAAACAATAGATACTCTTCTTTGAATAGTTTATAATTCTGTTTACCACTTTAGAAAAATATTACATACATATATCTATGCATGCATGCATGTGAAATGAACGGCATTATGTTCCACCTCAACTCTAACCTCTTTATGTAAGAGAACTTTGTGTATACATCATGTAGATTGTGGGTTTATATACTTAAGTTGCACAGAACTTATATAAAGTTTGGTTTTTGAAAACGTGCGATTTCTACATCTATCAACTTCATCATCATCATCATCCTCATTGAAATCTTCATTATCATCATCCTTACAACAAGATTTCCTTTCAAGTGTAGGTAAATATTTTATGGAAAGCTTGAAATAGTACTTTGCGTGTTAGATCCATCCAGTTTTGGATTCTCTCAACCGTCAAATCATCTATAAGTCAGAAACCAACATCACATATTAGATATACTATTTCCAAATGAAATGAACACTAAATTGCAAGATATTCCAAAATGACTACGAATACACTGAGGAAAAAATTTATGGATCCAGTCCAAAAACTTCTATGTGAAATATTTGTATTGAATTTTGCATAAGATGATTAAACTTTACATGTGATGATTACATTTTAATGTATGCACCAAATAAAACCTCCATTAATGAGAGCATTAGGCAGTCAAAAAAAGTTTTTACCCAATAAGTAGAAGTATGTATAATATTATATGTGTTCACTACATAAAATATTAAGCTAAAAAAGTAATGTCCAAGCTAAAAGCAATGTGTATATATTTACTTTGCAATGCACCGGTCCTTTAGATACAAAAAATTGAAATCAACGTGTTTCGAGTTAATAGATCATGTAATTTTATACAAAACCGATGCGGAAAAGTTATAGGTTAGTTGCAAGTGAAGGGTATTGAGTTGTTGAGTATATGTTCGATGAAGTAATAAAAAATACACCAGTAATTAACTTATTAGCTTTTAGCACTACAATTTTTACCTAGTATATGGCCAAGTAGTTTAATGTAATAATTACATATATGATTTTACACTACATTATCTTGAAGAGTAATTGGCTAAGGTGCTAGGTGATTGCTCAATTGACTATCACCGAGTTTTTCGTCTGTGTAAGATCATTCAACTGAATTTAATTCGATTGAACAATTTCCAATTTGAATTGTCAAAACACATTGTAATGGTAAAGATTTAAAGTGGTTCCTATAATATATCTGAATAAAAGCGGCTGCTTCGTGTTAATATTCCAAATTTATTTTCTTGTTTTGTTCGAATTTCTTATGCTTTGTTTGCCACAAGAATGTTTTTTTTTACTGAAAAAAGGTAAATGATAAAATTTTTGCAGTCGTGTAAGCGTCTGGTAGCTCTTTTCACATCATACTTGTTTAAAATTGACTATCACATTTTTGTTGTGACAGCTTTTTAGCTATCAATTTGAGTATCACCTTACATAAATCAAATTTGCATATTTTAACTGTGATTTATAATAAATCACCTTAGCCGATTCAACTCCTCTAAATACATAAGTTGAGAAAATGTGTGAATGTAATAAGTCCACACCATATTTATGTCACAAGTCCATAAAATCCTTACTCATGAAATAAACATGGACTCATCACAAGTATAATAAATATATATGCATAACATATGATGAGTAATAAATCTATTCAATTTAAATAGACTGGTGAACTCAATATGTAAAGATTACAAAAGCATGTAATCATTACAGAAAACCTACAATTTTTTTTATTGAATTTGTTATTAGTCTTGAGTTCATCTTAGCGAAGTTGGTTACATAAATGTAGAGTTCATTTTAGCTGTATTCACTAAAGATTTCATTATGTAATGAATACAAACCATTATGTGAGAGCTAATCTATGCGATGAGTAAATCCATTTTTGTGCTAAGTTCATAGATTTTCTCTCAGTGCATAAATATACCTGCTCTAGGTATAGATTTTAGATATACCTTCTTCCAAGAAGAATCTGTAAAGAAAGAAAAGTGAAGAAAGCAAAAGCGTGAAAATATGCTATTTCTTCCTTCGAAAAGTGATATCTTGCAGAAGTTCCTTCACATACTCGTATTCGTATCACATTCATGCTGTCTGCCAATCAGGAACCACTTGTGTGTGCTTCCAGCATGTTTTGCACAACAATAAAGTGTTAACCCTTAGGAATGTGCATATTGTCAGAATCCAAAGAAAAAACAAAAAACACATTAAAAACAAACATTTTCAGTAGAAGAAGAAGAACAATAAAATAGTCAATAGGTACATAACATACACTTGAATGTATGTATTGCTATCACAACAACAAAATAAAAAAAATACAAAAGAACACATCAGCCATACACGCCACACACACGACAAAGCAAAAGAGAACTCAAAGAAAGCAGTTGTATGTTGTGTTGAGTCGACTGTCGAGGAATATATGCTTTTGCTCTGTGTGTGGCTTTGGTATAAAGGAGCATTCAATTGCTCTACTGCTACTGCTATTCTGCTATTGCTATTGCTACTGCTACTACTGAAACAATTCCCTGTTGTATCCTGTTGTGAATGAAATGAATGGAACATTCTAAGAAGACATAACTGTGGAACAGCATGCATAGCATATGTTATTATCAAATTGTTGCAATATTTCGAATTTGTAATTACACCACACACGAAGGTCTCGACATTCTACGTACAACGTACCGATAACTATACGAGACGACGGACGATACGACAGCGATGATGTTGCATTCCAAAGTTGCAGCATATAGAACGGGAGAATTTTGCTTCTTCCTGATACATTCGAGTAGAGATACAGACAAGTCGATTTTGGTTGTGAATGATGGTGCCGTTTATGCATGTAGACGGAGCTTAATAAGGGATATTTTATGCAATTTGCAGTGGAATGTTAATGATCATATAGAGTTTTGAATTTTACTATAATTCTCTGTGTTCTTAATGAATTTTAACCTTGTACATAAGTCCGGAGTTAATTAAAAAGAGCATATGCACAGCACACACAATAAGTTGATTTGAAATACCCGTGATACAATTTGTGTACTAATTGCACCTCATGGAAGTGTTTAGGTTAAGTGTTTGCAGAGATATTCATGATTAATATCTCATAAAAGGGAGTATTTAGAATTATGTTGAGGAACAAAAAAACTAATCGATGAGGTTCAATATGAAATCAAAGAGGCTTTTCACTCTGATTGAATATGACAGGTCAACAATGATTAAAGGCAGAAACAGCATGGTCGATCGAGCTTGATGTTGGTTGACAGTCTTTGGCAGCCATGTTGTTTTAGTGGCATATGTCAAATGTATTGCTTATTCTTCAGTCATGACCATGACAGATATCTCAAATGATAAAATTTATTAGCTAAATAAGTGTTTGTTGGTGCGAACAATGTTTTCCCAACTGAAATTGAAATAGACCGTTTCCCTCAAAATCAACATCAACATAATTTAGAATATAAATTAAGATGGATCTAAACAGCAAAGACATTGAAAATTTGAATTCTAGTATTAGTTTAATCGAACAAAATTGCAGTAGAACTTTGAACCATTTTATATTCAATATAAAGTGGCAAACACAAGTCTTTGAAATACTAACAAACATACATAATGTACTTAGCTTGTTTAATTGCATTTCTCCATCATATTGCTTATAAATATATGTAAATATTGCATACATTTATGAATAATACACAATTCAGGAAGCTGATGTTTAGTTGTACATCTAAAGTTTAAAGTGTTTACATTTTATACCAGCACATGTAGGGTATGAGTAAGCTTAACGACTTTGTCCATTCATGTAATGAAAATTGACACATCTAACTCTTCTTTAATTCCTTTCAAATTCTCTTTAAGGTTCCTTTTTAAAGTGTAAAAAAGTTGAACACACATTGAATTGTGGAAAGAATCTCTTTAAACTTCACTCAATTTAAATCTTTAATTTTTATTCAAAATCAAAAAAGAAAAACTACAAATTGCTGGAAAATCAGTTTCATCGTGTGCAAGGATTACTAAGCGGTTCTTTGGAAATGTGTTCATGTGATGTGTTTAAAATCTGTTCGCAGTAATCGTTTGGTTGGGTTTTTGAGAACAGAAAAAATTTATTTGTAAACTGAGTTTGTAACGGAATATTTTTGGAAAACTTTAAACGTCTTTTTGTTTAATGTTCACAAATTGCAATGGTAAAATGTTCATTTCGGATGCAATTGAAGGAAATAATTTTGATGTTTTGTAAAAAATTGTTGAAATGAGTTTGTTTTTTATGCAAGTTTCTGCATTGCTGTGGACTGATTTCTTTATCGAAACTTGGTTTTCTTATATTTAGTCATTTTATTTAAACTTAAACTTGATACCTGAAAATATAAACATGATTTTGACAGTTGTAAAATTACATTAATTTTCTTTTGCGTTTTATTATTATTTTATCATTTTTCTGATAAAGTCAAAAAATCGTGTTGTTTTGTTAAAGGAATTCATTTTAAAGTTTAATCCTTTCTCTTTCCATTTCCTATCACTTTCAAATAAATTGGAAACTGGACTAAATGATGAAACGTGATCTCAAAAAAGTTAATTCTCTCAATCCGATATTGTAGAAATATAAGCTTGATAATATTTTTCAATTTAAAACTTTCATTCATTCTTTTGTTGACAGCTGTCACATGGTACAGCATATTCTATGAAATTTTTGATGACGAAAATCTGGAATATGAAATACCTACGAAGAGAAGGCCTAAAAGTTTTTAAATGTTTCCTTGGAAGACATATTATTGAATGGTTTCTCTTTGATTTCACAATTTGACAGTTGATGGTTCAAAAAATAATTTTCAAATTTTTATTTCCAACATCTCAGATATTTCCATTTTCTTAGAAATATTATTTTGCAAATTCTGGGTGAAGAATTCTGTTTATATTTGATTTCTTAGAAATACAAATTCCCCTAAAAAAGTGAGCTTAAAAATTGTGTCCATCAATAATTTTCAAAATATCATGATATTTGATTTTCTCTAAAATTTTCAATACATTCTTCTATTCAAAAGAAAAACTAAAAAATGCTTTTAAATTACCGATCGAAATAAGCTAGAATTCAATTTTGTTTCAGTTTTATTATTTTAGAAAGTTTTGAATATTTTGTGTAAGAATATTCTGTTTCGTCAACTGAGTTATCCTTTAATTCCACTTAAAAGTTGAAAAGTTCAGTATTCAAAATTGAGTATTTTTTAAAAGTAACAAAATTATTGGAGTCAAATCAAGAACAAAGTTTTAAATTTGTTGTAAAAACGTAAAAATGGTTTTCCCCATAAATCTAACATGAAAAATAAACAAAAATCTAAAAAGGTTAAACATGAAGACGATTTAAATTTTGGTAAATTTAACAACAAATTTAATTCAATTTTACAAAGTAAAAATAAATACAAATATTTGACACATCCTATCGTCTTAAATGTCACAAATAAAATTACTTATAGCTTTTTTTTCAAGACCTCTGTATCTCAAGGGAAAGAACAAATTTACATGAATTAATATACATATATTTTTCCATGTCCTAGGTAGCTAGCTAGGTATAAATCCTTTGTATTGATTTTGTTGACATTTTCATGTGTAAATTTACATATACATATATACATCAATATATCACATAAGAAGAAAAAAAAAATAAATATGTAAATATTCCATACCTATATACATTTCAACTTATGAACATTGTTGTTGTAAAATATTCATTTGCTAAATTCAATAAATTCAACCCTCTTTTATATACATACATATTTGAATAAGTTGTTGCCTGACGTACACAACAGAAATTTCAATAGAAGGATTATGTTTTTAAATTCCAAAAATCATCTATTCAAACTTAAAGTAAAAAGTTCGCAAGGATTAAAGGTTTAGATTTTGACCCTTAAACATTATATAAATATAAGTTATTATTATTTGTCCATGTTCATATTTTGTATGATGAAGGAGAATATGAATAGTTTATAATATTAAGCAATAATTCCTAACTTTTTTCTAAAAATTTGTATTCAAAACCAACAGAAATTAGTCGTGAAAACCATACAATATTTTTGGTTCACTGTGGCGTATGAGTACAATTTGTTTATAGTTTAAATTTGTTTTAAAATTCATTAACTTTTAACATTGACAAAAACGACCTTTGAGTACAAAATTCTGAAAGACGAATTAAGTCTTCTTTATCACTTTAAAAATATAGCCAACTTCTCACTAGGATAAAGAGGTGGCCTTGACTAGAGTTTTCTCAACAGCTTCGTCAGCAGTCTTTTCACAATCTTCCTTTGTGAAAAGTATTTTCTTTTCTATTTGAAAAATCCAAAATCCAAACCCCGATCACAGTGATTTTGTGTAATCTTGATTCGTGCAGTGCCTTTTTCTAAATCTCTCTTGAAGTTCATAAGGCTTGCCAACATCAAACAGACGGCCCTGCCTAAAAGGGTTAAATTCGAATTTAAAAGCTGTCATCACAATAAAATAGGGGATAATTTATTCAAATCTCACTTAATGTCAAACAGGTGTGCATATATTTTGTTTTGTTTTAGTCTCTCAAGAGATTACACATTTAACCCTCAGATTCGAATTTCTCCTATTTTTCAAAAGGTCCTACAGTATTCTAACAAAAAAATATCACCTTAATCTTCAAATCGATATCTTAACGACTTTATAGCCTTGAGGTTTGAGATAAGGAAATAACAAAAAATAACTTTAGGAAATGTGCAGAATGATGCTTTATATCCGTTTGAAAATAATAAAATAAAAATAAATAGCTCTGCTTCCATGTTTTAAAAATCGAAAAGGTTTTCCTTATAACAGAGTCAAAAATAACCTGATAGACCGCAGCGCCCGCCCGTCAGGTGGATTGTGGTGGTTCTTATAAAATTTCCCAATAAACCTTTTTTGTTCTATTTCTTTTGCGATAGAAGGTACTTTAATTATCATGAATTCGATACTTTCACATGCTGTAATATAATTTCCGTAGCATCACGCAGAAGGGTATTCCCTAATGGGTAGTAGAATCTTCAAAAGCTGAGGAAGAAGTAAGAGGTCAAAACACCTGATATAGTGATATAGCAAAAAAGATGCGGGATTAATTGCAGCTGATGGCAAGTTTTCTATCTTTTTTTTATGCTACTTCACATTCCCCAACTTCCTAATTTTCAAATTTTTGTTCAATCTCAAGGATAAAAGTATCCTTTGGAATTTTTATACATACATACATATATATGCTATGCAAGTATACTTATCTTACAACTTGTTTTCTTTTTGTAGGCCTTTTATTTGCCTCTATACACATTTGACTCTTTGGGCCAGAGATTATGGTTCATTTAACAGGAAAGCTATTGATTTTTGCATGCTCCCTCCATTTAAATGCTGTGGTTTTGATGGAAGAAGGGCAGTCTGGGGGGGGGGGGGGGTGGAAAGGTTTTAAGAAATATTCCAACAATGGGCACACGACCAACAACGGAGCACTTTTGGTGCGGTCGCATGATAATAAAGTTTAGTATTTTCATTATTTATTTGAGGATGTAGACAGACATCATTTTGGAGGAAGGACGATGAAGATGGTTTTATACAATAACGACGACTACGACGACGACGACGTTGACCAAAATGGGATGATTGGATATGAACATCCAACCAGAAGTATCATCAGCAACACTAGAAGCACAAAACCACCGCCCGCAGCCTCCAGTTGAAGAGACTAATGGGCATATCGTAAGAGGGTCGTTTGCAATGTTAAATGAATTCGAAAAGGGATTATTTTATTTTTATGACTGGCAAGGGATAATTATATCAGTATTTTATCGAGTTGATTTATTTATGTATATATGTACCTTCCTATATTCACCTAAATATTCGTATATAAACCACAACTATACGAAAAAGAAAAAAATATTAATGTGGGGTTAATTGATGCAGAAGTATCTTAATAGTGGAAACATGAGTATTAATAATTAATTCAAGAAGTTGATATTTCCTGTTAAACCAAAATTTAACCTAAGACCAATGTTGTTGATTTTTATTAAGGTGATTAAAACATTTGAAGGAAGGAGAAAAGGGTTTAAGCTGATTTATTTACCTGAAGAACAACAAATTATAATGCCGTGGGTGAAGATTGTTCAATTTGTTAGTGATACTTTCTTATTAAAGTATTAGATCTTCAAATATGTACATAAAAGTTATTTACGTTTTAACCAAAGCGTAGACCAAGCTTGATATCGTTTTACAAAAAAGATATTTTAGCTGGAAATGCAATTCCTCTTCTTATTTTGAATAGACCCTTATTTTGACGGTTGTCATCTTTTGACAAGTAAAAACTGCGTCATTATTAAAAATTAGACGATTTACGATCATCTTTTGACAAGTAAAAACTGCGTCATTATTAAAAATTAGACGATTTACGATACGAAAAGAGCAACGATGCAGTGAAACTCTTTAAACTCATAACAGAAAATTGAAGTCACTTTTCGCAAATTACAGTTTTTGTAAAAACTGACATCGTTTAATTTTTCGATCATTTGCCTGATATCGTATTTCATTGCTTATATTTTCTTATTTACAATAAAAAAGAGGCTGATATGAGATCCACACTAATAAAAATAATAAAAATCAAGTCGAAAATCAGTTTTTCCAAATTTCTGTAGTAATTTTTCATATTTCTTACTTTGTCTTAAGAAAGTTCTCAATTACATTTACCAGACGTTAAAAAGATTGTTCTTCGATGCATAGAATTATTTTGGTTCGCAAATTATTCGAGTTGACAAAAATTTTTTTCATATTTTTTGGCTTATACAAAAATAACTTTGATTGAATTTTTGTTTTGAATGCATACTCATTCGGTATGACGCCACAATGTATAGTATCAAATTACACTTAAGCCACTAGCGATATTGGTTGGAAAGATAATTAGAGTCAACCAAATTGTTCACTTTTTTAAAATGCTTTATTACAAAAAAACACCCATTCAATATATTTGAAAGTCCTGTCTGCATCTTTTGGTGTTACTATTTGTAAAACAAAATAAATTTGAAGTCAATATCTTTGCCAGTTCTTGAGATATGGCTGACGACAAAAGGTATCCCGATTGTACACTCGAACATCTCCCAAAAACCTTTGATTTAGATTCTAGGGACCGTAAAACCTCAAGAAATGTCAATTTTTGATGGGAAATTACTTAACAACAATTGATTTTGCTGAAGAAGAATACTCGTTTTTTTGATAATCAAAATGAAGAATGAAACCTCTTATTGGAAAGCCTATGAAACTCGTTTAAATACAATTTTAAAAAGAAGCTAGGATGCGGTCCACACTGATAACTTCCCATCCCGTCTGTCGATTTGTCTTGCTTAAAAGAATTGTATTTTTTTCGTGTTTTGTCAAAAAAGTTGTCAGTTTAATTATTATTTAAAATTTAAAAACTACCAACAATATTTTGCATGTGATGAAATAGTTTGATTTGAAAATCTATTTTTGTTAACGAGATTTTTAGTCGAAAACTAATAAATAGTAGCGTTTCTTAAATGTTTTTATTTCTTATATAAACAAATACAAATCGGATGAATGAATGTCGAAAACAATATTTATTGTGAGATACAATTAGTTTCAAGCAAATGTTTTTATGTTTTGAAAAGATATTTGAGTCGAAAGTAAATTTTTAAAAAGTTGTATTGTTTTTTTTTTAGGTTTTTATTTTTTGTAAAAAAAACCGTCAATTAGATTTTTGTCAAAATTTTACTGAATGTTGAAAACAATAATTCTATATGACGAAATCAGTTGGAAGCCATAATCTCAAATTTTTGAAAAGATATTTGAGTCGAAAATCAATTTTTACCAAGTTTGAGTAATGTTTTTTTTTAAGTTTTTATTTTTTATAAAAAAAGTTATCAATTAGATTTTTCTCATTGGATTTTGTTCTCAAAAACATATTTGTTTGATATCACGTTACAATATATAATATACAATTTAATTTAAGTCACTTGGCCTATTGGTTCGATAGGTATTTTGGGTTAATCAAAATTTTCACATTTTTCTTAAAATGCTTTGGTAAGAAAACCACCCTCTCAAGTTTGTTGAGAGTCCTTTCTGCATCTTTCTGCATTATTATCTGTATAACAAAATTTATTTGAAGTCGATACCTCTACTGGTTCTTGAGCTATGGACGACGAAAAAAAATTCCCGAACGTACGGATGTACGAACACATCTCTCTAAAAATCTTTTATTTAGACTCTATAGACCTTGAAAATTCGAGAAATGTCAAAATTTTCAATTCGAAGTTAATAAAGACGTTAAAAGTTTTTTTTTTAAGTTCAAAAACAAACATTCTAATCAGAATTCTTCTAGTTTAGAACATTATGTTTGAATTAAACCAGTTTTCACTTTTCTGTTAAGTTTTTTTCAAAGGATCTCTGGTCCAAACAATGTTCAAAACCTTTTAGTGTGTCATTCTATGAAAATTTGATTAGTTTTTCAAATAATTGTTGACAAAAAAAACTAAAATTTCTTTAGTCATATAACATTATGACTTTAGAATAGGTGTTGATCTGCTCTGAATATAGAGACTTGGTTAGGAAGCCGATATGCATTGATGCACTTTGGAATTAATTTATATAAATAAACTTTTTTCATCTTATTACTTAAAAATGTTGACATTCCTCATCGTTTTGGTTGTGGTTTAAGGCAAAATATATATTGACAAATTGAAAAAACACTTGTTGTCTTACCGTATGAATTTAAGGACCGTTAAAATGTATCCATAATAATCGAACAATTTTTATCAAAAAGAAATTTAATGGGAATTCGATTTCCTGTTGTTTTAATTTACTCCAAAATAATTAAAGAACTCTTTTCAATAAAAACGTTTCATTAATTTCAAGACCATGACTGCATTTGAATCAAATAATTTCAAGACCATGACTACGTTACGTGATAATTTCAAGTCGAACTAAATTTAAACTGTTTTCAACCTCAATATAAACACATTTACTGTAGTTATGACAGTTTATTGTTTTGTTGCATTGTTGGATGCAAGAAAATAGTAATAGAAAAGCTTTGAAAAGTTATTTCAAGTGCAAACCAAACTTCAGTTTTAAATAATGGTCTTAAATGAGTTGCGATTCTTAAAAAATACTCGTACTTGAAATATAGTTCCCCATTAAAGTCAATTAAATACTACTTCGAGCTCGTTTAATTTGTGAATCACCCTACGAACTGATTTTTGTAAAATATTTTCACGTATCTCATCTATTTTTATAGTCTTGAACTAAAAACAAAATGTTTTACATCTTAAATTTTTTTAATTAAGTAATCTAGAGCTTTGCAACGCGTGTTTTTAATACAAAATTAATTCCCAATTCTTGTATGTAATTCATCTTGAATTCTGAATGGCACACAACTAAAGAATATAGACGTAACTTTGTCAGAAAAGTAATTCGAAATTATTTACTAATTCGAATAGTCTAAAAAATTGTGCAGGATTGAATTTTGTACTTTACTTTACACGCAGGCGTATATGTGCTATTTTCTATTTTCATAGTGTTCTATTAATTTATTAGAAGTTGATTCAATAATACTGAACAAGACTCGGAAACTTGAAAAAAAAACTTCAAAATTAGTAACACCAAGTATCTCTACCACAAACTTAATTCCTATTCTTTTCTACGATAATTGCAGGACACATAACCACAGCTAATCTATTTGCATAAGAAACTATTAATCTCAAAAATATGCATTTGAAAAATAGTTTAAGGGGGTATTCTAGTGTAGAATTTTGAAAAAATCAAAATTTTTTTTTTCATATTTCCAAAGTTTAGACATTCAAGAATATGCGTTTAAAAGGATTTTTTAATATTCCTATTATTTCACAAGTGAATTGAAGGTCATAGAAACTGGTTTTGAAGGTCATATAAACTCGGAAGGTCGAGCGCTCGGAATTCCGGACTTCAGAGTCGTCAAAGGAGGGTAGAACTGCTCGTCTTCATCAGAGAACATCGAATCAGTATTTTGAAGTAGAGGAAGGATTTTTATATGGATAAAAAATATGTACATACATATTCTGTATCATTCTATAAGTAAAATTGACGAAAACTTGTCTCAAAACTCTGGACGCGTTTTTCTCGAAACTACTTTTTTCGAGCTGGCGGTAAGGATATATCGAGTTTTAATAGACCGATTTACTTCAAATTTGGAGAGGATGTTCTTTATACATCTCTTTATCGTGTGGTAATTGCCCAAAAATATAACTTCTCATTTAGTATTTTTAAAAAATTCGGAATTGTTGAAAAATATGCAACAAGAACATTTTTTTTTCAAACTGCTGCCATTTTGTTAAAAAGTTTTTTTTTAACTTATCCAAGGGTCAAACGATAGCGACATCTATAATAATTAAGAATCCGTCTGGTTTTTGTTTTTCAGATCACCAGGAGGGTTGGTAGGATGCACGCCAGGACACCCTCTTTTATTTAGACCCCCCACTTTGACTGCTTGTAACTTTGTTAATATTAATTTTTTTTTTTTATTAATTTTTGTATGTATGAACATAAAAATCAATAAACAAATGATAAAAAAATGTATGGTAAAAATATTTGTTGTTTCCTTTATACAACGCTTCAAAAACCGGGCGAAATTCATGTCTCTACACTAGAATACCCCCTTAAGACTAAGTTTTTAGCTAACGACCTGATTTAACCCAAAAACTAAAAATCAAGAAATATAGGAAAGAGTTTATTTTCAAAGCAACTAAAGCTTCACTTTTACATTATTGTGTTAAATGAGTTGCGATTCTTAAAAAATACTTGTACATACATATGTACTTGAAATTTAGTTCCCTATTTAAGTCAATTTAATACTACTTCGGGAAAGTTTAATTCGTGAATCTCCTTTCGAGTTGTCAAACATCTCATTTATTTTTAAAATCCTGATTTGGTTTAACATTCGAAATTTCGAACTATGTAACTCGGGCTTTTCCTACAAAATTGAATCTGGGTCAGTTTGTATGAATCTTGTACGGGTGTAGGCCCAAGTTCCGACGCAAAATTCGACAAGTTGAAGTCTGATAATAAAGTTTTATGATTTGAACGTGCTGTTCAATGGTGTAACTTGTCATGAGAATTTGAAAGCAATTGAATTATAAACAAAAGATTTGACATATATCACCAAAACAAAATGGCCGCCACGGGGCTCCAAATCGCAACTAAAGAGCACAGGTTGCTTTAACAAAAAAGTATTTCCAATTCATTTATAATTCAAATCGCCTTAAAAACGTGCTGTTTTCAATTTTCACAGTGTTCTTCGAAATAAAATTTGATTTAATAATAATGAACAGCAATAGAAAACTTAAAATAACTTCAAAATTAGTTACAATAAGTATCTCTAACCACAAACTTAATTCCTATCCTTTTCTATGACACTTGCAGGACATACATACATATATCCATACCTAAACAGTATATTGCATCCACCGAATCTCAAAAACATGTATCTTGAAATATAGTTTAAAACTAAGTTTCTAGCTAAATACCTGACTTAATCCAAAAACTTAAAATCAAGAAATATAGGAAAGAGTTTATTTTCAAAAGCAACTTAACCCTATATAAAACCCCTTAAGCTTCATTTATATTTGTCTCCTTCAAAAAAACACTTTTACTCTCGCTTTTATACCAAGAATAGATGCAGGTACCTACATTCTTCGAAAACCCGGTCAAAATCATCAAAACAGGGTGTTCAATTTTTAAAGAGATAAAAAGAGTTAAAAAAAAAAAAACAAAATGTTCACATTGAAGCTTTCGTCATCAAGATGACAAAGTTTAACTCGTAAAGTTTATTGAATATATTTGAATTATTTAAGAGTTTCATATCATTAATATTTGGTTGTTTGTTTTTAATTTTAATTTAAAATAAACATAAATTTATCAACACTGAGTGTGCAACAAAATTGTGCTTATAATTTTTTTTTAAATTTAAATTTTGTGTTAAAATTTTATTTAATTCGCTAACTAATGCTCGAAACATTTGTGAGTGTTCGAAACACTTTGTAAAGCATAATTTTTTCTTTGTTTTAATTTTTAGTTTATATTATTAATACTTAAAAATGAAATTGTGTTTAAATAAATTTTATTTATAAATTTTTGTTTGTGTTTTTTGTTTTTGTTTTTGTTTAATTTAATTTTAAATTTGCAATTTAAATGTTTTGTATATTAATTTCTTAATTTTCTAATGTTTAAGTTTCATTTTGTTTAAATTTGATTAATTTGTTTGTTTGTTTATCAATTCAAATAGACATTTAGATTAATGTGTTTATATTTATATATATATAAATGTACGTTTTTTTAAAATTAGTTTTTGTTGGGGATTTTTTGTTTTGCAAGGAAAGGGTGTTTTTTTTTTGATTAGAGGAATTTATTTTAATTATTTTTTTTCTTCATCTTTTAAGTATAAAAAAAAGAAAATCACAAAAATTATGTAAATATAAATATTTTGTTTTTATTAGCTTATCAATTTTTGTTTTGTCTCATTTTTGTTTAATTTTAAATATAAAAAATGTTCGTGTCCATCGCTTGGGAAATTAATGATGTTTTCATATATATTTTTATTTATTTTTTTAAATATATATATACTTTTTTTTTGTTTCTTAAATTAATTTAAAAATATACTTTTTTTTTGTTTTATATTTTTTTTGTTTTTCTTTGTGATTTGTGTTCAAGTCCCTAAAAGTATGTTAAATATATGTTTTGTTTTTGTTTACTTATTAATTTTATCGTGGCATCGTTTGGGATTTTTCGGTTGTGTTTTTGTCTTTTGTTTTTCTTTTAATAAATAGAAAGAGTGGTGTTTTTTTTGTTTTTTTGGTGGTGGTAATTAATTTAAAAAAATTATTTAATTTTTTTTTTCTAAATTCTACTACGGTGTGTGTTTTATTTTTTTTGAGTTGGATTATTTTAGACACCCTGTGCCAGACTCTCCTTTTGTAGAGCAACCATTGACTGATCCATTGGTTGTGGCAGAATAAAAGGTGAGGCTAACATCTGAAGTGGACTGCTTGACAGAATGGAGAATTGGGGTGACGTTCTGTGTGAGTCAAATATATAAGGGACATTTGTTCTATATAGAGAGCAATTGCAAATGCAAACAAAAAGAAGGATATAGCTTCGATGGTACTTACTCAGCAAAGCCGGCGGCCGCTGCTGGATTTCGTACAGAGTGTATGGCTTGTGAGTTTTTGGCACGGGCTAGGAGGGTCATCACTGTGCGTTTGGTGGGATTCATTCCGGAACGTGGTACACCGAGAAGAGGTCGTTTGCGTCCAAGTTGACCAGCTTCATTTTTTGTTGTTGTAATAAAAAACGAAACAAAAATGAAAAATGGTTTTTTGTTTTAGGAGAACTCTTGCGGAGGGGTGTGTGTGTGTGATAAGTGATGGAGTAGTGAAGTTTTTAGTGGCGAATTTGAAACTTACCAATATTGATTGACTTGACACCGCGCAACGCTGGATGCAATAAAGCACCTGGTGGATCGAGTAATGCCAGTGTGGATGTTGTCGTTTCAGCCTCACTGGGCATGGCTAATGTGGACTGTGTTTGTGGTAAGCCTGTGACTGCTGCAACACCTGTTGATGGTTTAAGAATTCCGGCCATTCCAACGGCTGTGAGTTGTTGTTGAATTGCTACAGCCATTGCTGATGGATGAACTGACAAAGAAAAATAATCAAGAAAAATTGCGATTTAAAGTTTTATAAATTGAATAAATAAGCCAAAATAAACAAAATTCAAAATGGCTGTCATAATTTTATATATAATTTGTAGTATCTTAAATCTAAACCGACTATAATTGTTTAACTTAACGATTTTCATTTTAAATCCACAGGGGCTTTGACAGTTGATAGAGCTGCCATTTTGTTGAAGCCTTACGTCAAACTGGCTGTCATTAATTGAGTCAGTGTTTTTAATTCACCATGGACATCTTGGGGGTTCGGTATTTGGATAAAAAGTGGGTGGCGCAACAGTCCGTTGAGAACTAGGGCCTAGTGACTTACAACTCTCAACCATTCCTGTGTGCGAGTACTGTTGTCAGGGATGGAGGGGACCTACAGTTTTAAGCCGAATCCGAACGGCAAATTTGAGAAAGCACTTTTCATGACATGAATTACTCTTGGAGAATTTGTCAATTCCTCGCAAGAGGCAGTACCCGTGAAAAATACTTTAGATGGCATAGGCAGGGATCGAACCCAAGACCTCTGGCATGACAGTCCAACGCACTAACCACCATGCCACGGGTACTACTTCGGTGTTTGGATGTTAACCCAAAAACTGTCTTTTGAAAAAAAGCAATAATTTTTATAAAAAATAAGCCAGATATTTTGGAAAACGTGTTGGACAGAAATGGAAAGAAAACAGAAACCAAAATAGAAATTAGACCAAAAAATCAAATAAAATATATTGTGGCAGAAAAAATATATTTTTTTTACAAAAGTCTTAGACCGAGAGCTATTGTTAATAGAGAGGTTAGGGGTTAATATTTGGAGTGAAAGGAAAAAATGATATTAAAGTTGTAGATAGTCTAAGTAAAGGTGATAACAGAAACCTTCGTCTGCCCGCACGTAGTGGCTGCGTTTTTTAAAAAAAAGTGCATCAAAAGTACAACTTTTCCAAAAATTTAAATAGTGAGGGAAACCACTTCAAATGCATTGCATCTTGACTTGACGCCTACGACTAGCTGATCTCAAATATATTTTCAACAGACGTGAAGGTAGCCGCATTTATCCTGGAGAAGTCGCCAAACACTAGTGTGTTTTGGCGATTTTAAACTTTTGGGAAACTACTTGAAGTTGGTATCATCCGGAAGCCCTCGACTCCCTGATTGCGAATGTGTTCATGACAGACGTCTATATGGCCGCATTTTTCCGGCAGACGTCACCAAAAATGAGTGTTTTTTTTTGTCGTTTTTGGACTTTTGGGAAACTACTTGAGATTGGTCGCATTCGGAAGCCCTTGACTTCTTGAGTTCGAATGCAATAAACATTGTGAATTTTTACAATTCATTGTTTAGTAATGGGATTTTGAGAGAAAACACTTGTGTTATATGTTAATAAAGGGTGATTTTTTTGAGGTTAGGATTTTCATGCATTAGTATTTGACAGATCACGCGGGATTTCAGACATGGTGTCAAAGAGAAAGATGCTCAGTATGCTTTGACATTTCATCACGAATAGACGAACGATCTGCCAAAACGTCGAATTTTCAGTGAATGGGCCCTAGAAAAGTTGGCAGAAAATCAGCGATGAGGCTCATTTCTGGTTGAATGGCATGGAATGCACTGTTTGGTGTGGTTTGTACGGTGGTGGAATCATTGGACCGTATTTTTTCAAAGATGCTGTTGGACGCAACGTTACGGTGAATGGCGATCGCTATCGTTCAATGCTTACAAACTTTTTGTTGCCAAAAATGGAAGAACTGAACTTGGTTGACATGTGGTTTCAACAAAATGGCGCTACATGCCACACAGCTCGCGATTCTATGGCCATTTTGAGGGAAAACTTCGGAGAACAATTCATCTCAAGGAATGGACCGGTAAGTTGGCCACCAAGATCATGCGATTTGACGCCTTTAGACTATTTTTTGTGGGGCTACGTCAAGTCTAAAGTCTACACAAATAAGCCAGCAACTATTCCAGCTTTGGAAGACAACATTTCCGAAGAAATTCGGGCTATTCCGGCCGAAATGCTCGAAAAAGTTACCCAAAATTGGACTTTCCGAATGGACCACCTAAGACGCAGCCGCGGTCAACATTTAAATGAAATTATCTTCAAAAAGTAAATGTCATGGACCAATCTAACGTTTCAAATAAAGAATCGATGAGATTTTGCAAATTTTATGCGTTTTTTTAAAAAAAAAAAGTTCTCAAGCTCTTAAAAAATCACCCGATAGAAGGAATTATTTAAAAAAAAAAATTAAAAAATAGCATCAAACGTTTGGTGCTTAACTCTTGCCAACCGCGATTTAATTAACTAGTTTTAGTTGTATTTTTTAAATTTGTTATTGATGTTAATCTATTCTAATGAACATCAAAATAAAGGTGTTTAATCGTAAAACACGAAGATTTTACTAGAAGCATCTTGTTTGATTTGGTAATCAAACCGTAGAACATAGCGATAAAAATCGCTAATGCTTTTATGTTATGTAATCAATTGTATTGTAGCGATAATTTTTTAAAATGTATGCCAGTTAAAAAGGGTAACTGACAGAAGACGTTTAACTTAAACCAACTACTTACTCTCGCGATTTAAGTCGCGAATACTATCTTGTATATTATCAATTAAATTTTAGTGGTAATGTCTTGAAATCTATGTCAATACAAATGATTTGGCTTGCAAAAAATACGTTCCAACTTTCAAGCGTCGAAGTTAGTCCAAAGTTTGTAAAAATGACAGAAATAATATGTCTTACTGTTTTTGTTCTTACTTAATGAAAATAACTAAAGAAAATGACGTATGTTTGCTGAATGGGTAGTTGATTTGTTGGAAGTTGACAATAATTTTCAATGAAAAATCGTCTTCAGAATTTAGAATTAAATACATGGCTTTGAAAATGACGTTAGTCAGATAATTCAAGCGAAAGAGAAAGCGCTTAAGGTCTACGATAATCAACTTATTAACTTTCCATAAGAAGTTATTGTAATGGGTCCGATTTGTCAAATTGAAAATTTTGACATTTCTCGACGTTTCAAGGTCCCTAGACTCGAAATAAACGATTTTTAGAAAGATGTCTGTGCGTGCGTGTGTACGTACGTTCGTACGTCCGTACTTTGCGACATTTTTTTTGTCGTCCATAGCTCAAGAATCAGAAAAGATATCGACTTCAAATAAATTTTGTTATACTGATAATAATGCAGAAAGATGCAGAAAGGGTTCTCAAGAACATTGCGTTGGTGGTTTTTTTTAATATAGCAGTTCAAAAAAAAGGTGAACATTTTGGTTAACCCTAAATATCTCACGAACCAACAACGCTAGAGACTTGAATTAAATTTTATATTATATATTGTCACGTGATACCAAACAAATTTATTTTTGGAAAAAATTCCAATTAATGGTTTTTTTATAAATCAAAAAAATCTGAAAAAAATATTATTTACTTCAAAAAATTTACGAACAAAAAACGATTTTATCTCCAAAACAATTTAGTGCAACGAAGAATAATGTTTTTAACATCTGGTAAAATTTTGAGAAAAATCTTACTAACAGTTTTTTTTTATAAAAAATAAAAACCTATAAAAAACATTACCCAAAGTTGGTAAACATTGATTTTCGACTCAAATATCTTTTCGAAAATTTAAGATTATGGCTTTAAACAAATTTTATCTCATGAGAAATATTATTTCCAACAATCAGTTAAATTT
Organism: Eupeodes luniger; assembly: GCA_951509635.1. Lineage (NCBI taxonomy): Eukaryota > Metazoa > Arthropoda > Insecta > Diptera > Syrphidae > Eupeodes > Eupeodes luniger. Next base: position 48,674,465 of record OX608073.1, read on the forward strand.
TGAGAAAAATCGAATGGACATTTTTCTTACAAAAAATAAAAACCTAAAAAAAAATATTAATAAAAGTTGGTAAAAATTTATTTTCGACTCAAATATCTTTTCAAAAATTTGATATATTGGCCTTAAACTAATTTTATATTTTAAAAAATATTGTTGTCAATATTCACTAAAATTTTTAGAAAAATCGAATCGACAGTTTTTTTTACAAAAAAATAATAAAAACTAAACAGAAATTAATAATAGTTGGTAAAAATTGATTTTCGACTCAAATATCTTTTCAAGACTTTAAGATATTGGCTTGAAACTAATTTTTTGTTATAAGCAATATTGTTTTCAATATTAGGTAAAATTTTAAGAAAAATGGAAGTGACAGTCTTTTTACAAAAAATAAAAACCTAAAAAAAAAACAATACTAAAACTTAGTAAAAATTTACTTTCGTTTCAAATATCTTTTGAAAAATTTAAAATATTGGCTTCAAACTTATTTTATCTCACAGCAAATATTGTTTTCGACGTTCAGTACATTTTTTATAAAAATCCAACTGTCAGTTTTTTTCATAAAAAATTAAAATCTACAAAAAATAGTACGCAAAATTGGTAATAATTGATGTTCGGTTTTCGATATCTCGTGAACAATAGAAGATATTGACTTCAAATTAATTTCATTCATCCAATTTGTATTAATTTATATCAGAAATAATTTTTTTTAAGAAATGCTACTAAAATTGGTTTTCGACTAAAAATCTCGTTAACAAGGAAATAATTTCGAAATCAAACTATTTCATTATATGCAAAATATTATTGGTAGTTTTTAAATTTTTAAGAACAATTCAACTGAGAACTTTTTTAACAAAACACGAAAACCTACAAACTTTTAAGCAAGGCAAATCGATAGACAGGATGGGAAATTATCAGTGTGGGTCGCATCCCAGCCTCTTTTTTTTTCTTTTGCAGTTGTCTGAAGTTTCACGTTAATGTCTTTACTCAAGGCATCGTGAAATTCAGTCGGATTAATGCGCCAAAGTCATGCCAAATTATATGTATACCACCCACAGAAACTTTAGCGCACATTTAAGCGATTATGTTTCTATGGTTTAAAAAGACATGAATTAGCTTTTTAAATCATATGCATATTTTTGTAAACAAGCATTTAAAACATTGTTTGATCATTTTCATATTTTTCGAAATTAATAGGAAATTCGACACGTGTCTTTTAAGTATAGTCGCTTACAAAATTAAATTCCATACCACTGAAGCTCAATAATGCTCATCACATTATTCAATATTGATTTTTCCTTACCAACTTTTGACCTATAAACATAATTTCTAATAAACGACACAACTTACTCTATTGTTGTCAATAAATTTATTTCAATAACAGACTCGTACAATAAGTCATAACTTAAACACCACTTTATGTTTAATTTATTCTTTCATTTTAATCTTCAACAAGTATGTTGCCATTTATACTCGTTGAACATTGTATACATATGCATTTGACAGCTTGGATAACTATCTATAAGGTTGTTTATGGTCCACAAGCATTATTAAGTGACAAAACCAATCTTCATACACTTTCTTCCAATCAACAAAATTAATACGATAATTGAAATCACTAAATCAAACTCATGTACCATACACACCCGAGAACATTGCTTTTCCCTGCCAATATAAAGTCACATAAATTTAACCTCGCACCACCACGGCATCACATCGCATCGCATAGCATCGCACTTGGGTGATGGGGGTCACTTAATTAAGGTCAAATACCCCCAAGAGGAAGTTATAATTTCTCAACCCAATTCTCTTACCTATATACAGAGTACAGAAATAGAGATTGGAGACTCACCTGACGTCGTATTAGTCGCCGATATGCTATCTGCACTTGATACTGTCGTATGATGGTGACTGTCATTATTCGTACTCGATTGGTTGCTATCACTTTTATCGGCTGTTCCTGAGCAATCCATGCCCAGTGCTTCTAGATCCGTTCGTTCGTCGTTGGATGTGTCCATATCTGTGACGCCATTCGGACTGTTTTGATCACCTGCTGGGCCTTGTGTTGGTGTTGATGTAAGAGCTTGCATTTCCCACATTTGTTCCTGTCTGATATCATCGTGATAGTCCTGCAGTTGGATAAGGAAAAAATAGAGAGGGAGATTGTAAGAATTTTTTCCACAAATTAACATTCTTCTACAACATAGTCTATATCTAACATATACAGTTTCATATATCAAATCAAATTTTAATCACAGTCACTCATATAGCCACCTCTTCACTTCCAGAGACAGAGGATCACACATGTTTTTATTCCCCGGAAGGAGAACATTTTCCAAATAAACAAGCTCCCACCCGAAGGACACAAAACATCCAGAGCAGCACAGGTACTCGTCCCTACAAACTTTACCCCCATTCGAAAGATAAACAAATTTTCACAAGTGTCCTGTCCTGCCCAGCCAAGCTTAGCCCAGCTCATATCGTCCCATTTCCATATCTAGCACCTATGTATGTACTGTACATATAGATATGTATGTGAAAACGTTTCATATTAAAAAAAAGGACATTCTGCGTAAACATTTTTGTTTGTCCAAGTGCACATCACATCGCGTATGTTGGAAATGTGCTTCTTGTTGTTCCCATATATGTTCCTTCCTACACACATACATTTACATATATGTATACTCGCATATATTGTTATTCGCAATTTAAAGGACCTTAATAATGGGAATACCTGCCAGGCGTGCATTTAATTTTACGAAGAGATGCACTTGTTCCAGTTGGTATAATTTAATATTGACTAAAGCTTTCTGTCTGTTCAAAATGTAAATATTATGAACTATTATTTTAAGACAAAAACAACATTATTGTACAATACATATAAGAGAAAAAGAGATTAAATAAAACAATTGTATTTACCTCTTGAGCTTTTACCATAGATCGGAAGAATATTCAAATTCAAGAAATACATTTAAATTAACGCGATTGATTGAGTTGAGAAAATACATGATGATAAAATGCGTATTTCTTCTGAGGCTATTTAAACAGTAAATGATTAAACTGTATTTTGGTAGGATAAATTAAGTGCTTTCCAATAAGAGGTTTCATACTGATATTTAAACACAATATGAGCGATATCATTTTCATAAACCATTTGTGGATATAATGTCCTCGATAACCTTAAGAATTCCGTTCTTATATCTTACAAACAAAGTCTAAAATCAAGAGATTTCAATGGCCAATTGTAATTGAGTTGTAATTTTAACCTGCAAATGTCAAAAGATGACAGCTTCAAAGGTGACAGCTGCCTTGAAGCGGGCAATTCAAAGTTGGAAAACCTTTTAAATTGCAGAAACATTATTGCTTTTTGTCATAAAACAGAAAATACATTAATACTTTTTTCAAACCAACCCCTTTTAAAAATGCAATTTTAAAGGTGAAGTTTTAAAGTACAATTAAAGACATTTTCAATCGTGTTCAACAGGAAACTTTTGTGTTGCGATGTTTTTTTAAATGATGTAGTTAAGTGAATTAAGGGTTCAAACCAAGAATTGCAATACAATTGGTCTTATTTTTGTTTAAGAATTCAGAACTCCAATGATTGGTCAATGTTAATTTCACTGTTTTTGCCTGTCAAGGAAGAAGTAGTACACCTTTGCTAGTGTGATAGGAATGTTAGCACATTAGAATTATGAAGTTTTTGAAAAATTGAAAACTTAGATTCTGACAAATTTGTGTTGTTCTAAGAACAGCTTAAATCTGGCAATTAAATGCATGATTGCTGCATATATTTTACATTTGAATTAAATTCCGTTTTAGCTTTCCATAGAAAGTTATTGTAATCGGTCCGAATTGTATCAGAAAATTTTGAAATTTTTCAATGTTTCAAGGTTTCTACCGTATGTTTACGATATCCTTCTTTGTTGGATATATCTCAAGAACCGGCAGAAAAATCGACTTCAAATAAAATTTGTTTTTACAGATAGTATAACATCAAACGTGTTTGGCATCTTGTAAAATGTTTAAACAAAAAAGTATTGACAGTTTCTTTATAAATACAACCCTAAAGCATCTTGCACATGAGCTACGAACTGCGAACTGTGGGTGTGAACAATTTATTTGTTGCAGTGTGGATGGTATGTGGAACGCGAATAGAGTTTGACAATTCATAGCAACCTCACTGCAATTCGTTACTACCAAATTGTTTTTACAAAATTTACTTGTTTTAGAGCACAAAATGCAAATTTTATTATCCTAATATTAGGGTCAATTGGTTTCTTATAATTTAAATGTGTTTTTGTTTGGAATTGACTTTTTGAAATATGTGAAATCACGTTTGTTCGTCCATTCGTTGTTCGCTCTCATGTGCAAGGCCCTTAAAAAGATACTTTCCAATCGGATAGAAGCTAATATTTGATTCTATATAAAATATTCAATCAGCGTTTTGTATAAGAAATAATAACTTTAAAAAATTTGCTAAAAAATAGTTTTCGATTTAAATACCACGGGAACAAAAACCGATATTGAAATACAACTTTTTTATCAGATGCAAAATATTGCCTTATTGTCACTTTTTTTTTATAAAAATTTAGAAATATTTACAAACAAACGGTAAATATTAGCAGTTTGTCGTGCTTCCTAATACGAAATTATTTTGGACATAATAATAATAATTTGTTACTACTTAAAACATTGGGCAAAACAATTTATAGCCTTGTCCCAATTTTTGATTTCGAATTGAAATTAGAACCAAAAAACCCTTAAAAACCTAATTCTTGATGCGGTGTCGTCGAATTTTAAAGGAAACTTTTAAGGTCCCATATATTTTAAGATAAACATTTAGCAAGTTAACTTTCAAAAATGCTGAAATAATTTTTTTTTTATTTTTGAGGACTTACAACGGAGTTAGTAGGTCATATTACTGCATTTAAAATACTCTAAGTAAAAATTCTATGTTTAAATATTTCGTAATTAAGCTAAAAAAATATATTGATAACATAAAAACGTGAGCATTTGCAGCCTACTTATGCATTTTAAAGTACACATTTTTAAGGACAAATAGTTTTTGAAGATCTGGCATATGGGTCATGAACGCCCCCTGGGAGATTGCTTATTTTTAATTTTCGAAGAAATTACTTGGAATTCAAAACTTATCGTATTGCGTTAATGGATAATTTATTTTGTACATATAAAAATAAAATTGGTATTTTACTGTTTTGAATTTGTTGCTAAAAGTACCACTTTTAACTGGAGAGCTGCTAAGTTGTATAAGAAAAGATATCATATAAAGATTTGTTAGTAATTTAACGATATTCACCAAAAAGCTGTTTGCTCTCACACAACTTAGAATTTAGAAAAACTTTAGTAATGCTTTAAATTTTTTTCAAAAGATCTTTTTTAACAGCAATTATTTGCGTTATTAAGAAGAACCCTTGAATAACAGAGTACCAATTTTATATATTTAATTGCCTCTAAATTCCTGAAACTCATGCTCATCATCATCCCATCTTACATTTTTGAACGCACATAATTAGTGTAAGGCTTTCTTAAAGTGTTTTAACTTCCCATAGGAAGTTATTGTAATCGGTCCGATTTTTGAAATTAAAAAAAAAATTCTGACATTTCTCGACATTTTAAGGTCCCTAGACTCTAAATAAAAGATTTTTAGAGAGATATCTGTGTGTGGGTTTGTGTACGTACGTTCGTACATTCGGGGAGTTTTTTTCGACGTCCATATTTGAAAAACCAGTAGAGATATTGAGTTCAAATAAAGAAAAGACTTTTTTTTAAAAACATATCAATTGAGGTTTTTTTTTTATAATTAAAAAAAAACGGAACGAAAATATTTTTTAACTCGAATAATTTTCGAACAAGAAATGATGTTAATTCCAAAATATTTTTTTATTATAAGAAATAACATTCTTGACATCTGGTAACATTTTGAGAAAAATCCAATTGAAATTTAAAAAAAAAACCTAAAAGAACATTACTACAATTTGGTAAATTTTCGAATCGAATATCTTGCAGAATATAAAGACAAGGCCTTTAAAATTGTTTTACCTTATAAAATATGTCATTACTTCTATTTGATAAAGTAAAAAAAGAAAAACAATAATTGACAGCTGTCTTAACAAAAATAAAAACCTTCCAAATATACTATTAAATTTGGTAGAAAATGATTTTCGACTCGAATATCTCGAGAAACAAAATAGAGTTTTTACACTAAAATTAATTATTCGTTTTTGACATTAAAATAATTGTTAGACAAAATTTGACTTGTTACAAAATATACCATTTAAACATTTTTACCGGGTACCAATGGGAAGTTTTCAGTGTGGGACGGGTCCCAGCCTCTTTTTTTCTTTCAAAATCGATTTATAATTAAATACAAAAACTTTTGTATGTGATATATTGAAAAATCGTTTTTAATGCTTTATTCTTTCTTTAAAAGAAGTTAGAAAATGCAACATCTCGTGAATCAAGTGCATTCTATAAAAAACTTAAGGTTTACATATTTCATTTAAGTGAAAATTTTACTGCTTTTCAACAATTTAATCTTGGCGAATTTGAATCACACCAACTTAATCAGGTCGAATTTAAATCACTTGGAAATCGAAAATATCAAAATGTAGAACACGGAAACTCACTTCGTTTTGAGTTCGAAAAAAATGACATCCATATTGATAAGAGTAAATTTCAGGGGCCCTACTATGTAACTCGATTCTATTTTTGATTCTATTGGAAACTCATTTCCGATTCTACTTTCAAATCGTACTACGTATGAAAGTAGAATCGAATGCCGGTTATACCAACTTGTTTTTTTTTCAAAAAAAAATTCTACTTTCGAACGAGTATCGAGTTGTTTGACAGTTTTAAAAACAAAAAAAAAACAAAAAAAAAACATCAAATTTTTATACAAGAATAATTATAACAAAAATGGATGCCTACTGTTGAAATTTGGTTTAATTTGAAAGAAAATGAAGAACGGTACGAGCAAATTGAACGCAAAAGAATAAGAGATAATTCCAAAATAATGGAGCTGAGTGAGAAAAGGTTTGCACATAGGGTCCGCCATCGAACGTTTTTTTTCAACTAGTGCTTATTCCGTGAATGGTTACTCATGTCTGATTTCACAGATAATTAGTTTTATCTTTCCGCTGAACGAATATGGTTGTGTATACGCTTCATCATCTTTTCATTTGGGGCACAGAAAACCCGTACGCATACATTGAATAGCCGATACACCGAAAACGAGTCACTGTTTGGTGCGGATTTTGGTCCAGAGACATAATTGGGCCATTTTTCTTCGAAAATGAGCAAGGAGTGGCCGTTACAGTCAATGGCGATCGTTATCGGGCCAAGTTGAACGAATCTTTGTTCACAAAAGGAGGAGGATATTGGAAAAATTTGGTTTCAACAGGACGGCGCGGCGGCGGCGCTACGTTCCACACTGCCGAAGCTACACTCGATGTTTTTATAGCATTTTCAAAAAAAAAGAAAGTTATTTGGCGGACCCTTTATATATACGGTAGAATATTTGAACGTGTTCTTAATGAAAAATATATACTTTTGTTTTAGTTTTGTTAAGAACTATCGTCTTTCTAAAGACGGATTTATGTTCTTACTTAACACCATATCATCCGACATGATGATACTACTCGCAGAAGACAAAATGCTGTTCCGATTATCATTAAGTTATCAGCAGCAATGAAGTTTTTGGCAACAAGAGGTTATCAAAACCAAATTGGTGGTGACAAGAACGCTGGACGTGCACAGCAAACCATGTCAAAAATACTTGCAGAAGTTTTGACTTCAATCGAAAGAGTCATGTGCTCGCTGATGGTGAATTTTGAAATGAATGAGGAAGAGAAACGAAAGTCCAAACTCTATTTTTGGCAAAAATTACGAATTCGCGGTGTAATTGGGGTGGTAAGATAATAACACACAAAAAGTTGAATGAAAAACTTTCAAATTCAAATTGCATATTAATAATTTATCACATTTTACTTACACTTTGACAAAAAAAACTTCGTTCGCAAACACATTTGATGTAGAGTGATTATTTTCGATTTTGCCTTGTTTTGAATTCTACTTTCGAGTTATGTACGTAGTTCCTCGTTTATTCGAAAGTTTATAAGCATATAGTTGGCACTACTAGAACTATTCGATTCTCGTTGGTTCGAAAGTAGTCAAATAGATACATAGTACCAATTTTTCGAATTCGAGCAATTTTATTGTAGAATCGAGTTACATAGTAGGGCCCCAGAATTTTAATTTATATTTATATTTTGATTTTAATTTCATTTCGAGTGAACATGAAATGTAGAACTTAGCTGCTGTAGTTGTCAATTTAGCCCTTGAAATATGTAAATATAAGGTTAAAATACACATTATGTAATTAAATTTTGTCCGCCTACTTTACATAACATTAAAGAACATTTTTAAGGTGGATTATTTCCAGTAGCATGACCACTTTAAAAAACATTCAACTTATCGGTTTTTTGCTTAAAATCAAACCATTTTTGAGATTTCCATTTACTCGAAAATTTCTTAAAATCAAAGATTTATTAAACATTTTACATCATTTTTAGCAAATTTAAAATTTTAGACATAAAAACGTACTTATTTTCTTAAAAAAATGAGTGAAAAAAGTTATAGGAAATTTAATGTGTTAAAATTTTCGTGCCATACAAATCGACATTTTGAAAACCATGTTTAAATGGACCTTGACACTGTTTTAATATTAAATTTTTGAATAGTTTTCTTAAAAAATGTTTGAACGTACAAAGAAGTTAATTTTTTGAAAATTTTGAAAGGTGCGTGTTGCGTGATATGGAATTTTGTTCTAGAAGATATTTCGAGACAGAAATTAAATTGAAGAAGACTTCTGCTATTTTTCATTTATATGAACGGTTTCCATTTTGCATTTATCAACTTTTAAATGACCTATCCTCGTTCATTTCTATGTTCATACTTCCTGTGCCAAAAAACGGAACAATTCCTTTAGTATTGTTCTATACTTTTTTTGTAGCCATTTGTAACGTTTTCCATTGTAAAATACTGAACAAATCACGGCAAAAGGACACGAAATAGGAAACAGATGAATTATGATGGTGACATGTTCGTTTATTTTGGCCATTGTGTTTCCTTTTGGTCAGTGTAAGGCAAAGGTATATCGTGTCCTGTCTGTTTGTCTGTAGTTCTGTATAGTTACACCATATGACTATGACTATGACCAGAAGGGAATATCTAATATATACAATTTTGTTAGCCATACAGAGAGATAGCTCCAATAGTTAGAAAAAAGCAACGTACTGTTGTACCATACCTTGTAAGTTATGTTCGTGTGTAACAAGGATTTGTTTATTTTTTTGTTAGTATTAGTATTTTTTTTTTGAAATATAAGGTAGGTGTATCCTGTTTTTAGTGCATGTGAAACAAGAATCCATATCATCGCACGAACACACAAAAGAAAACAAACAAAAAATGGTCGATATAGAATGAACATACGAGTACATATATACGAGTATCTACCTTACACAATATGATGGAATGGAATTGCATCGTTAATAGGTCAGAACAGTAAAAGATACAAATTATAGTATACCGTTATACTCGTAGAGAGTGTAAGGTATATCTGAACGTCCATTAATTTGTCAGCTTTGAAGTTTTATTTATAATAAAAGAGTAATTTGAGTAACCTAATGGATGGGATTGCATGACATGAAAATTAAGATGTGTGAATAGAAAATGGAGATGAAAAGATAATCATTTTATGTACAAAATGATGTTGAAATAAAAAACATTGAACTTAAAATGTAATTTAAGATGTTTTAAGAAGTTGCAGATGATTGAAGGGTAAAAAGGTTTACCTGTGAAAACATTGTGATTATTTAACTTGAACACACGTTTAAATTAAAGTTCCTGTGAAATTATTATGTTAAAATTAAATATATTTGGAAACGCATATCCATTTTGACGAAGGATTAGTTGAAAAACTACTAGTTCGGCAACAGGGACGGGGTCCTATAGATAGTTCAAAAACATTGTTTTTATGTCTTTTGACAGTTTCAAAAAAAAAATTGCTTGAAAATTTACTCTATTAAACCAATTTTATTAAAGGTCTACCATGGCTTGTATAGATTTTGTACTGCCATACCAAATTTAGGCTCACTTTCATTGATGCACAAAAATTAATCTGTACTCATTTTTCTAAGAAATTGAATGCCCTACATTTCAAACTTAAAATTTGAATTTTTTTAATAAAGAGCAAGTAAATATCTTTCAACAAATAACAATAATAATAAAGTGCAATAAAAAATAATCTACAAAAAGTCCGTTTAGACAGATTTGAGTGCAATGGCGGATCCAGGGGAAGGGGCTCGTAGGGCTCATGCATCCCCCCCCAAAGATTATTTTTAACTTTCCATACGAAGTTATTGTAATACGACCGGTTTATTTTGTGGTTTTCTTGCCATAACAATTTTAAAAAAAGGTGAACATTTTGGTTAAACCAAAATATCTCACGAGCCAATAACGCTAGAGACTTGAACTTAATTTGATTTTATACATGTATTGTAACGTGATACCTAACAAGTATATTTTTGGAAGAAAATCCAATTAACGGTTTTTTTATAAATCAAAAAAACTAAAAAAAAATTTCACCTAGAATATTTTACAAACAAAAAATGATTTTATCTCCAAAATAATTGTATGCAACAAAGAATAACGCTTTTAATGTCTGGTAAAATTTTGAGAAAAATCGAATTTACAGTTTTCTTACAAAAAATAAAAACCGAAAAAAACAATACTAAAACTTGGTAAAAATTTACTTTCGACTCAAATATCGCTTCAAAAACTAAAAATATTGGCTTGGAACTAATTTTATCTCACAGAAAATATTGTTTTCGACATTCAGTAAATATCTTATAAAAATCCAACAGTCCGTTTTTTCATAAAAAATTAAATCAACAAAAAATAGTACGAAAATTTGGTAAAAATTGATGTTCGGTTCTCGATATCTCGTGAAGATATTGACTTCAAATTAATTTCATTCATCCAATTTGTGTTTGTTAATATAATAAATAAAAACTGTTAAGAAATTCTACTAACATTGGAAAAAATTGGATTTCGACTAAAAATCTCCTTGACAAAAATACATTTTGAAATCAAACTATTTCATCATAATTATGCAAAATATTAAAAAAAAAAAATTTTTTGGAAATAATTCAACTGACACATTATTTAACAAAACACGAAAACCTACAAACCTTCTAAGCAAGACAAATCAACAGACGGGATGGGAAGTTATCAGCGTGGATCCCAGCCTCGTTTTTATTGTTATATATGTAAATAAAATGTGTATTTTACTGCTTTAAACTTTGTTGCTTAAAATACAACCTTTGACTTAGGACTGGGCCAAGAATATAATATGAATCGGAAATATAGTCCTATTCCAATCGCTCAGCACAAATTCGTAAACTTTTGACCAATTAACGATCCAGGAAGGGATCATATGAGCCATAAAGCTAAAGATTTGTTATTAAATTCACCAAAAAGTGGTTTGTTGTAAAAACCAAATAAAATCTTTGTTTTGACACAATTTAGAATTTGGAAAAACTTTAGTAATGCTTTAATGTATTTTCATAAAATCTTTTCTGAGAGAAACAGCAAATATTCAGGTTCTTAAAAAAAACCTTGAATAAGAGATCACCAATTTGCCTTTAAATTCTTGAAGCTCTTCCTCAATTCCATCTTTTTTTTTTGATGCTAAGGCTTTCTTTAAGAGATATTTTCTTTCAAAATTGATTTTCTATTAAATACAAAAACTTAAAAGATCTTAAAAAATTAAAGAAACCTATTTTTTAAAGTAAATTTGCTGGATGGATGCTCTAGAACTGATGTTTAAACACGAATTTCAAAAATATAAATGTCCCAAAAACAGCAACAGTGAGACTTTCGTTAAGGTAATGGCTAATTGAGAAACACAATGAACGTTTCATATTTATTAATATTATAGCTTTGATCTCTTGAGAACTGAAGTGAAAAGAGATTCTGAAACGTGTAATTTGTGAGTGCCACACAAAAGTTTCTTCCAAACTTATTTGTTTACCTTTACTTGTTTTTATTTTATTAACTTCCCATAGGAAGTTATTGTAATGGGTCCGATTTGTAGAATTGAAAATTTTGACATTTCTCGACGTTTCAAGGTCCCTAGAGTCGAAATAAAGATTTCTAGAAAGATGTCTGTGCGTGCGTGTGTACGTACGTTCGTACGTCCGTATGTCCGTACGTCCGTACGTCCGTACGTTCGCGACGTTTTTTTCGTCGTCCATAGCTCAAGAACCAGAAGAGATATCGACTTCAAATAAATTTTGTTATACAGATAATAAGGCAGAAAGATGCAGAAAGGGCTCTCAAGAAAATTGCGTGGGTGGTTTTTTTACCATAGCAGTTTAAAAAAAAGGTGAAAATGTTGATTAAACCTAAATATCTCATGAACCAATGACGATAGAGACTTAAATTAAAGTTTATATTATATATTGTAACGTGATAGAAATTAAGTACATTTTTGGAAAAAATCCAAATAACGGTTTTTTTTATAAATCAAAAAAATTAAAAAAAAAATTTGTCACCTCGAAAATTTTACGACTAAAATATGATTTCGTCTCCAAAATAATTTTTTTAAACGAAGAATAATGTTTTTGACATCTGATAAAATTTTGAGAAAAATTTAATTGACAGTTATTTTTATAAAAAATAAAAACCTAAAAAAAACAAATATCTTTTCAAAAATTTGAGATTATGGCTTCCAACTAATTTTAACTTATAAAAAATATTGTTTTCAACATTAGGACAAATTTTGAGAAAAATCGAATTGACAGTTTTTCTTACAAAAAATAAAAACCTAAAAAAAATTTATAAAAGGTGGTAAAAATTGATTTTCGACTCAAATATCTTTTCAAAACTTTGAGATATTGGATTTAAACTACTTCTATCTTTCAAAAAATATATTTGTAAACATTCAGTAAAATTTTGAAAAAAAAATCGAATTGACAGTTTTTGTACAAAAAATTAAAAACCTAAAAAAAAATTAACAAAAGTTGGTAAAAATTGATTTTCGACTCAAATATCTTTTCAAAAATTTGAGATTATGCCTTTTTACTAATTTTAACTTATGAAAAATATAGTTCTTAACATTCGATAAAATTTTGAGAAAAATAGAATTTACAGTTTTTCTTACAAAAAATAAAACCTAAAAAAAACAATACTAAAACTTGGTAAAAATTTACTTTCGACTCAAATAGCTTTTCAAAAATTACAAATATTGGCTTCAAACTTATTTTATATCACAGAAAATATTGTTTTCGATATTCAGTAATTTTTTTATAAAAATCCAACGGTCCGTTTATTCATAAAAAATAGTACGCAAATTTGATAAAAATTGATACATATAGACAAACTTTTAAGCAAGACAAATCGACAGACGGGATGGGAAGTTATCAGTGTGGGTCGCATCCCAGCCTCTTTTTTTATTTTATTTTTTAGAAGAAATGATGTACTGTAATGAACCTATTTCGTTAAATTTAAGAACCAAATATTTTTCTCTCAAAAATGTTTAGTTTTGTTGACTCTTTTAAGATCAAAATATTTTCAAAAGGATCACGCAAAACAGTAATTTATTAGAATTTGTCTTCTAGTATCAGCCCCAATCTACGAGTAAGCAAGCTGATAACGATTCCCGAAAAGAAATACGTCAAAATTTGTGTTTTATTTTCCTAAGTCAAAATATCACATTTTTCCAGAAAAACTTTTTCATTTTCTGGGTTCTTGCATATATATACATTTTAGTAGCGTTCGCATTTAAAGAAATGCCAAAAAGACAATAATATATTATTTTTGGAAAAAAACTACGTTTCAACACAATTTCTAACATTTCTAGCATTTCTGCGTGATATGCATCAAAAACCCTCTAAACGATTGCATTTTAGCCCTTAAATTTGGCATATTTAGAATTCTGTTGGAATCTTGGAATGCTTTCATATATAGGGAGGGAGTCGTCTAAATTAAAAAGTTAGACCATATCTTGCTGGACAACAGTCTTCTAAAATAATCTAATAACTAAAGTTGTCACTTTAGCCCTTGAAATATGTAAATGTAAGGTTAAGATACACATTATGTTATTTAAATTTTGTCAACCTCCTTTAAAAAAACATTTTTAAGCGGTGCTCAAAAACTCATCTTTATGATTAGTGTGTGACCCGACCCTCCCTTGATTAAAACTGGAACCGCCCTTGTGTTTGTGTGGATGTCTACCTATACGTTCCTATATTTCGAATGTTTGTGATACGGGTTTCATCTTCTAAACCTTAAAATGCATAAAAGTATTGACTTGTTGAGCTGTTTCGTTCAGATGATGACATCTTATTACACATAACAAATGCAAAAAGGGCTTTCAAAGAATTGTAAGGCCAGTGCATCAACGTTTCGCTCGTGGCTTTATTTCAAGAGACATTTTCTGGCTGCGTAATTTCTCGTCGTGGCGATATCAACTGGACTTTTTTTTGTGGGCCTACGCGAAAGACCGTATTTTTTAACTTACTTTTAACTCTTGAGCACTTAAAAACCAACATTCGTGAAGTTATGGCCCAATATGTGTCAAAAAGTGGTCGAAAATTAACTCAAAAGAATCGATGATTGCAACAATTCGCGTGGTAGTCATTTAAATAATGTAGTGTAGTATTTCACACATAATGTCAACGTTCAAACTTTATAATAAAAACGAAATATCATGAAAAAAATGTTTTGTATAATTTTTATTTACGTTTACTTTTGAAATCGCAAAATGGATGACCCTGTATTTCATTTTAAAATTCATCTCAAAAAAATGTTTATTCAAAAATTAGTCGAGTAATTGGTCATTTTAATAAAAGGAAACATTACGTTGAATCTGGTAGTTCTGATTCATTGAGTAACTACTTGTTTGTAATGTAGGTCTTATTAATAATCCAAGTGTTTGACTTCGAGCGAACAACATGGCCAAAAAACAAAAAACCCCGAAATGGCTCCATATTTTTACGGAGCCATTTCGGGGTTACTGGACTTAAAGTACTTTTCAAAAGTTGTAAGAAATTCCAAAAATCAGTCAAAGAATAAAAAATTCTTAAAAGTAAAACAAAACTAATTTTTGATAGAAGCAAATATCATCAAAAAAACCAAAGTTAAAGCTGCAACCTCTCTTAGCTCAATTCAAAATTTTATTATTTAATTGCAACACAATTTCAACTCTTTCCTTAAAAAAAATTTCTAAGTAACGATTTTGTTTTCAAACGCAAGTTAATACAAACTTAAGTCTATGAGAATTGGTATAGTTGGAAAACGGCTTCAATAAAGTGCTTTGAAAGGATTACAAATAAAAGAAAATATCATCGCATGGTGCACATTAAAAGCTTTAAGTTATACAACACTCTTTTACAATTCTTTGACCCCAAAAGTCCATAAAGTAAATTAAAAGCCATAGCATTTCCAAGGAATTACATTACCAATGCATAAGAATTCTTTTATTTTTGCAACGTAACTCCTTGTTACAAGAGTTACTCAACACTCCCATCTATCGAGTTCTATGAAAAATTCAACAAAGTCCATTCCATTATTTAGAAGAAACCAATATAGTGATTTCCATTTTTATTAACTTTAGGAAAAGCCCACATCAGGAGTGTTTTTGATTAGAAATCAATTTGCTTGCCAATGGACGATAAGAAAAATGTCTAAGAAGAGTCCTACGACTGTAATACCTACAGAAAATACACTTAGTACATACATACATGCATTTCATGATGTACATACATGTATATCTTCGAAGAGATATGTATATGTGTTCTTGGTGTGTCCTTGTTGCAGGACATGTTAGAAAAAATAGAAGCAACAAAACTAAACTATATACAAATGCATCCATGCCAGTCTCTTGATGGTGGTAGTTTATATGTCCTGCACTCCTGAATCCTGATGCAGGCAGGAATAGCCATCAGCACTTGTGTTGATGCTGTTGTCCAGTGTCCAGTGTCCAGTGTCCAGTGGTGCTCACTGCAAGTTCTCTGTTCCTCAAAGTTGTCGTCGTCATATCGTTGGTCGTCGTCGTAGTTGTCGTTTTGTCCCTTGCGTATCCTGTCCCATTTCGAAATACATTTTTTTGATGAGTCTTTCGTCTTTCCGTCTCTCTTCTCTCACTGTAACCAGTCACCACTCCCATCCTAAGTGCAGTAAAATCATTGGAACTGTTGCAGCCCCAAGGACATTTTCTACTTTCTGAACATTCAAACATGATGACGATAGGGTTTAGCGTGGGGGAGGTGCAATTGCAGTACCAGAACACCGACGACCAGCATCATCACATTCATCAGGAGTTGTTTTTCTAAAACGTTCCTCATGCAGGATGCACTAGGATACAAAAAAACACAAACTAAAACAAATAAAAAATGAAAACAAGGACGAACTAAAATCCCTAACACTGCTGATGTTTCTACATATGAGTAGGTAGGTACATAGAAGTATGGGTCCGTGTTCATCCGAGGACGACGACGACGACGATAGAAAACAAATCTCGAAAGCGTGTGTGGGCGGTCGGTCGGTGGTGGTCTTTTAGTCGTCCCCGAGAATATTGGGTTGTTGTTCAAAACAGAGTTCTGATGCTGATGCTGGGGCTGATGCTGTGCTCTTCATGTGATTTGGTGGAAAAACTGGGTAACGAAAGGACGAACGGTGCTTCAAGCTCTTGGACGGCATAATCACATATTTATTGAGAAAAATTACACTGGAAGCTGTGTGAGATGGTTTTTGATTTTTTTGTGTGCTTCAGTTAGTTGCGTTTTCTGTTCCTCATTCCAAGTCCCAGTACAGGCAGGACTAATGTCCTGCAGCGATTCAAAGAGATTTTTTTTTTGTGAGTCGAGTGGTTATTTTATTGGAACACGAGGGAGTATGTGATGTGATGTGTGGTTGGGACCTAGGAGGGAGTACTGCAGCATCACGACGACGAAAAAAAAAATAATTTTACGCTTTGCTCAACAGCCAAAAGGCTTTAGCGAAATTTGCAACGTGAAGATAGAAATAAATAGAGGTGGCATGCTGCGTTTTTGTTTTATATGCGGATTTTTGCAAAAAACAGCGACAAAATTACTTAGTTTTGTAACACATTTCAAATGAGTGTTACATCACCGTAGTTTTTTTATTTTTCAGGGGTTAGCAGCGCCACCAGTCCGATTCAATTTAATGAATTCTAAAATTCAGCATGACTCAACATTTGAAAAACAAAAACAATGTGATGGTCCTTTGAACAAAATTAAATTTGAGTTGGCCTTGAAAAGTTGCTTGTGTAATTGCGATATATTGGTTTTTATTGCTATGATTTTTTGGTAGAAACTCTCGTTATTTGTCTATTGAATATTGGTAACATCATTTAGGCGGTCGATCGACAGGAACATCAAATCACATTCATATAATAAATTGCAACGAATTCAAATGAATGCAAGCAATCGAAATTGAAAGCAGTCAATCGATTGCAATCCATTGATTAGAAACTAAAATGATTGCAATCTTTTCAATGTCAAATGATTGGTGATTGCAAAATTTTTGAAGTCCAAGTTTAAAAGAGAATTTAATGAATGTATTCTTTTAATTTAAGTCAGTAAGGATTACATTAATTTTCAAGAATGCTAATATTTAGCTTTGGTAAAAAATATAAATATTTTGATTAAAATGTGATCGTATTTCCGTAGGATAAAGTCGTTTATTGTTTCGAAGTTTTTGAAGAACTTAAGGGGTTCTGCTTGACTAATAATTCATTATTGAATTTTACATTGTAAAGTTTCAACAAATGATTAAAAGTAAATAACCACTTTCAAATATTTGTGGAAGTGATTTTCGTTTATAATCTTTTGAAAATTGTGTTTGTATTACTAAATTTTTGAATATGAGTGGTAAGTTTAAGGCTGTGTTAAAAGTTGTGTTTCGTAGAGTCCCTACAGGAAAACCCTTTTTAGTGCAGGGTTATAATGTAGTTTTACAAGCTTCGAAAATACCTTCTATGGAAATTTATATCATCCAAGTGGGTTTTGGGTAAGAATTCCATTCAATATTATTTTGAAACACTCCATTTTGGGTTTCTTACCCACTAATATGAACAAATTGTTTTTAAGGTTACATATTTTAATCAAAACTGAAAGGAAAACCAGTGGAAAAAAAGCGAAAAAGAATTTTAACAGCCACTTTCTTCACAGTGTCCTGCCGTAAGGACCGGAATTAGGCCTAAAATTAGTACACAAATCGATATTACGTCATTTTTACGTACAAGTCCCAACAATTTCGAACCGAGTATAAGTTAGAACTCGTTTCCAGCAACTTTTCCGATGTTTTTTTATCACACCAGTTGATAATTCACGAATCGGTACAAAGTGATTTCTTCAAAGCATATAACATAGTATACTTCTATCTAATATGTTTCAAATATTAGTTTGAGTTCGGTTTTTTCTGTTATCACAAAATCGAAAGTCTGAGGCATTAATATTATAATCAAATCCACAAATTTAAGTGACCGATTGTTTTTTAAGCATTTACTTTCGACTTTTATCGGCGTATCGGTTATCAAATTGAAATTCTCATTTTGTTCTTCATCATTTGGCGACGAATGAAATGCAACATCACCAGGCACGGAACTTTAGGTTTTTTAGAAAATGCATGATGCATCATTAACATGTACATTGCAATGGCTGGGAAAGACAGAGTGTGGTAAGGCATTCCACATTCGCGTAGTACGCCTAAAGAACGAATTTCTGTACTTGACAGTACGACTGATGTAAGGCTTGAGGGTATACTGATGAGTAGGGCAACCAAAAATATGTTCGAACATATTTTTTGTTAACATCACTATTATCACGAGACTGTGATAGAAATGCGTTTCATTGAAATCTTGGTCTTTTAAACGTCATCTGTTAGGGCATATTTTTGCATATTTCACTGAAAATGCATATTTTTGCATTTTTGCTTTCAAAAGGCATATTTTTCCTTTTTTTGTAAAGGCAAGCAATACAAACAAAGCATTAACAAGAACAAAAGGATGAAACAAAGAATCAAAAAAAATTAAAGCTCCATCCAGAGTGAAAACTTTTAGAAACATAGAACCTGGACTGGAACATCCTCCACAACCAATCATAACGCGATGGGGGACATGGCTTGAAGCGGTGAACTACTACGCCAAGCATTTTGAAAAGATTGTTCGGATTTTTGATGTTTTTGACATAGAGGAAGCTGCATCAGTAAAAGTTTGTAAAGATCTTCTTAAAAAAAAAGAATTGAAAGCCGACTTAATTTTTTTGGCATCAAGCTATGGGCTTCTAGTAACATCAATTTCAAAACTTGAATCAGGTGGTTTATTGCTCAATTCCAGCACACAAATTATAAGTGATGCTGTGAAATAATCTACAGCATTAACAGTAAGGCTGCGAAATCATTGAAGGAAAAAATAGAAAATGTAATAGAAAAAAATGCTGGCTTTGAAAAACTAAAAATAATTGCAATGGCTTTTTTTAGGAGAGAAATCCATAGCAGTTGAAGACTATACAATTGCGGAAGTTTTAGCATTCAAATACGCTCCGATCACTTCTGTTGACGTTGAACGGAGCTTTTCCATGTATAAAAGTGTTTTTCTATCAAACAGACAAAGCTTCCTTTTCAAAAATTTGAGTGAAATGTTAGTTATTTACTACAACACAAATTTGCAATAAATTTTCTTATTGATCGCTGGCATTACAAAATTTCTTTTATTCAAAAATGAATCTGATTTGTTAACTTTGTTTTTTTTTTTTTTCTTAAATAATATACATACATAAATATGTGTGCGAAGTTTAACTATTCGCCATTAAACACATTTTTTTAATGTTTTATTTATCTTCAAGAAGTTTGAGTGAAGAAGAAGAGTTTTGATTTTTCTTTTTTTGATTGGTATTGTTCTTATTAATTAATTTCCTAAAGCAAATAACGCTTCTTATAAACATATTTTACATTTATTGATCATATTTTGAGGGCATATATTTGATTTTTAAGAGAATATTATAAGCGCTTAAAACTAGTTTTTTAGGACATATTTTTGGTTGCCCTAGTAATTACCTTTCACATCGTTCAATACAAGTTGTATTAAAAAAATAAATTAGAAGGCGCAACTGACCGTTGAGAGTAAGGGCCTTACTCTCAAACTTTTAACCATTCCTGCATGCAAGCACTTTTGTTAGAAATGGTGGGGACCTACAGTTTTAAGATGAATCCGAACTGCTAATTTGAGAAATCACTTTTTATGACAAGAATTAGTCTTGGATGATATGTCAATTCCTCGCAAAAGGCAGCATCCTTGAACAAAAACTTAAGAAGGCACAGGCACGGATTGAACCCAAGACCTCTGGTATGACAGTCCAACGCACTAACCATCATGCCACGGGTTGGTACAAGTAGTATTGGATATGTTGAAGTCTGAAAACCACAAAATAAATGCTGTTGTGCCTCAGGGATCTGTTCTATCTCTAACAATCTTTCTATTTTTTATTATTGACCTCCTGTCTTCTAATCCAATAGTACTCTTAGCTTTTCGGACGTGGAACTGCAACGACAAAATATGATAAGCTTATTAAGTTCCGACCTAAACAGCATTGTGGAATGGGGAATAAGCAACCGCGTGGAATTTAATGCTTCGAAAACCAAATGCTGTCTTGTACCGTTAAAGCGAAATATACCTGCTTGACATTATGCATGGATGGCACTTGCATCGAAGACACTGGACATCTCAATATTCTCATTATGTGTAGCACAATCCACCTCTTGTGAAACGATACATACGCAATGTTGCCAAAAAATGGAGCAAGATGTTTGGGTTTTCTAAGGCGATGCAAGAATTTTGTCGCCGTCGCCCCCTCTGATTTGGCTGTTATCTACGTCCGAAGCTTGAGCCCATATCTGGGCTGGTGCTCCTGCAACTTACTTAAGCCTTTTGGACAGTATTAAACGGGGAGCATTTATATTGATTAGAGATAATACCATGAAAGGATCACTTACGTGGCTTGAACATTGTCGAAATGTTTCTTGTCTCACCCTCTTTTACTATTATTTTAACGGTTTATGCTCTTGAGAAATAGCCAGCTGCATTCCTTCCCTTAAACAGTTCAACCGTAATACTCGCGCTTCTAGGAATGCTCATCAGTAGGGCAACCAAAAATATGTCCTAAAAAACTAGTTTTAAGCGCTTATAATATTCTCTTAAAAATCAAATATATGCCCTCAAAATATGATCAATAAATGTAAAATATGTTTATAAGAAGCGTTATTTGCTTTAGGAAATTAATTAATAAGAACAATACCAATCAAAAAAAGAAAAATCAAAACTCTTCTTCTTCACTCAAACTTTTTGAAGATAAATAAAACATTAAAAAAATGTGTTTAATGGCGAATAGTTAAACTTCGCACACATATGTATGTATGTATATTATTTAAGAAAAAAAAAAAAACAAAGTTAACAAATCAGATTCATTTTTGAATAAAAGAAATTTTGTAATGCCAGCGATCAATAAGAAAATTTATTGCAAATTTTTGTTGTAGTAAATAACTAACATTTCACTCAAATTTTTGAAAAGGAAGCTTTGTCTGTTTGATAGAAAAACACTTTTATACATGGAAAAGCTCCGTTCAACGTCAACAGAAGTGATCGGAGCGTATTTGAATGCTAAAACTTCCGCAATTGTATAGTCTTCAACTGCTATGGATTTCTCTCCTAAAAAAAGCCATTGCAATTATTTTTAGTTTTTCAAAGCCAGCATTTTTTTCTATTACATTTTCTATTTTTTCCTTCAATGATTTCGCAGCCTTACTGTTAATGCTGTAGATTATTTCACAGCATCACTTATAATTTGTGTGCTGGAATTGAGCAATAAACCACCTGATTCAAGTTTTGAAATTGATGTTACTAGAAGCCCATAGCTTGATGCCAAAAAAATTAAGTCGGCTTTCAATTCTTTTTTTTTAAGAAGATCTTTACAAACTTTTACTGATGCAGCTTCCTCTATGTCAAAAACATCAAAAATCCGAACAATCTTTTCAAAATGCTTGGCGTAGTAGTTCACCGCTTTTTTTTTGATTCTTTGTTTCATCCTTTTGTTCTTGTTAATGCTTTGTTTGTATTGCTTGCCTTTACAAAAAAAGGAAAAATATGCCTTTTGAAAGCAAAAATGCAAAAATATGCATTTTCAGTGAAATATGCAAAAATATGCCCTAACAGATGACGTTTAAAAGACCAAGATTTCAATGAAACGCATTTCTATCACAGTCTCGTGATAATAGTGATGTTAACAAAAAATATGTTCGAACATATTTTTGGTTGCCCTAGTAATTACTAATCCAATGAAAGAGATATTCGTGAAAACCGAAAGCACGCATTTTCGAAAAGAGTGCCTGATGCCAAACCCTATCAAATGCTTTTGAAATATCAAGTGCAATAATTTTACTTTCTTCAAAACGATGTAAAAATTTACTCCACTGTTCGGTGAGATGAACCATAAGATCACCAGTGGACCTATTGCTGCGAAAGCCGCACTGTCGGTCTTTAAGAAGCTTTCTATCTTCGAGATATTTTTCGAGCTGATAATTAATCAGCGTTTCCATGAACTTGGAAAAAAGGGACATAAATGCAATCGGTCTGTAATTAGAGGCTTAGGCAGTGGTTTTTCCAGCGTTGGAAAACACCTGTTTAGAACAATAACGGGGATACCAACCGGACCAGGGGATTTATGTATGTATGTGAAGATCTTTTAGAAGTCTCGCCACGAGTACAAAAAATATTGGCCCCATATAATCATTAACGCCCTGAATGACAGGCGGATTTATAAAATTCACTAGCAGAGTTGAATTGGCAGCGAACTGCCGGAAGAATGTACCAAAACTAAAACGGTTTAAACTGTATCTTTAAGATAAAGATTTGTGCTTTCTAAAATCAAAGTACAATATTTATAGGGATGATGGGAAAATATTTGGCATAAGTGACATATTTCAAATAAAAATGCTTTTGAGAAAAGCACACATTTTTGTTTCAAAAAATATTACGATCCAAATAAATATTTTTATTTTAAATATTGAAAATACTTCCCAAAAAATACTGAAACAAACAAATTTTACTTATAACCAAAATAAATGAAACTTCTAATAACTCCACCACGAATATTATTCTTTCGACTTTGAAAGCGATATACCTAGGGTCTCTTATTATCCAGTGAGTAGTGCTGCCAATAACAGTGCTTACTTAGATTTTATGGCATGTTTTCTTTGGGACTGAATTAATCTTCATAGTTATATTATTTTAAGATCAATTAATTCAATTAACCAGGGTTTGTTTAATTAACCATATAACAGTATACGAAGCTATTCCAATTACACAGTCAATTTACGAACTTAATTTTGTCGGTCAATTAGTTAAGAAAATCATTAAAGCAGGGATAACTGTATTGCTTCTATTTCGGTTCATTCTATTCTCAAAGCTATATAATGAAGTGATTAAACTAGCTTAAGCTAAAATCGTAAGAATCATGAAAAATAATTGCCAACAAAGATCGTACTTTTCCTTTAGGGACGTTTTTAAACATACAATCGGTAGTCGATTCACCAGTTTAGGACCTATTTTATGAGCTTGATTCAAAGCATATACCCATAAAAGTTATCAGTTTTCTAAATTACTCATTGACTTTTTGAGAAAACCTACAGTTAAAAAGCTTTGTCTTAAATTGCCCTAAATAAATGTTATCCATTTATTTCTAAAATATTTTTTCAGAAAAAATCCTATGTATGCATAATTGCATATGATGGCCAAAACTCACATAAAAGTCCTTAAAATAAAACAAAAATTAAAAAAATATCTACTAAATTCTAAAATTCATATCCTTTATTAAGGAATATTTTGAAAATCATTTGGGAAATATGAACTCTCCTCTTCTCTCCCTGAAAAAGAAAAAAAAATTCCAATTCAATTTGAAATCGAAATTTATCACCCCAGGGTCCTCCTTCTACAACATCAGTTCAGTTTCAGCATCAACAAATGTGAATGTAATTGAATTCGATACCAGAAAATAACAATTCACATCTCAACAATAAGAAAGAAACAAGCAGAGTGAGTGAGATAGAGAAACAGGGACCCAAATAACCCTCAGCACTCTTATTTCAAAGTGTATACCAATCGAACATATCCGAATAAAAGCTATCTACGAGTACTTCTAAGAGGTATAAAATTCCGAGAACGCGCAAAGGACCTAAGCGAAAAAAATAAGGCAATACACGTCCATTTCAATTCCTCAGTTCCTCGCTCCTCGTTCCATTAGCATATTAGCGGAGCAATGAAGTGAAAACCAAATTACAAGGACAGGACAGCCAGAAAATCGTAGTTATCTAAACACAATGCTCGCTTCTCTGAACTGTCTGCGACTCGATTACGGATGTAGTTATACTTGGGACTTCCTGTTGAGGTCCTTTCGCAATGTATTTTGATGGCCCAAAGGGATGTGTCGAAATGAAACCGATAGAGAGAGAGAGATGGCAAGAGATAGATGAGAAGAAATGTATTGAGGATGAGAATGTGTACAAAACGTCCTCTGTTTTTTCCTGATGCCCTTCGCCTTAACATTCACTAACATTCTAAGTTGGAAGTTTCGATAGATGTTTCTATGGTCGTTTTTGTATCTTTTTCTGTGAAAGCCTCGAAGCTCATTCATATGCACATTTGTTTTCTGAGAATAGTTTTCTCGCCAGAAGGCAAAGACTGATGGAGATGGTATAGATAGAAGCTGAAGTGTAGTTTTGTGTTCCAACAACTTTTCCCCCTCCCCATGGAAATCGGATTGAAGAGGATATTTCTTCGATGAGAAATGTAAGACAGTTTCTACCTTCCTACCCATTTGTAACATCTGAAAGGGGTTAAAACGATACTATATATACAGAGATACAGAGTAAAGGATATGGGTCGGGTAGGGTATGTCTAAGTATTTGGCAGGAAATTCACATGAATTTTCAAGCTCTTTTCTGGTAATTTAGGACAATATAAAAGATAAGATTTAAGAAAGAGTGTTTATCTGAAGAGCATACAAAACAAAAAAATATCTACCGAATATGTAATGCAAAGAAAAATATGCTGATGAACTGAACCGTATGTAAGGCTAACAACATCAAGCCTCAGGAGCAATAGAAAAAAGATAATAAATTTTGGCTTTCGTAGAGATCAAGAAAAGGATATTTTTGTTGGATAAGCTGCTGATGATAAGTAGGTACTTGTATATGGAAAATAAAAAGGATTATGTTTTAAGACATTTCATGGACAAAAATGGCACCTCTAAGGCTTAAAATTGACAAGAAAAGCGATTTAGATTCAAGATAAGTAAACGTTTTTTTTTCAAAAAAGGGGAGTATCCACGTTAAAACTTATTTAGGAAAAAACAAAACTTTATCCCACAATTACACTTGAAATTAACTTTAACCAAGAAAGTGCAAGTTTTATTTTTGCCACTAGTTTTTAATAGAAACGTTTTTCTTCGAAAGATCGAAGGAAATTGAACGGAAAAAGAAGAAAAGTATAAGAAGAATCTAAGGGTAAAAATATATTTCTAAATTTTAAGTGTAATTTTTAAAATGGTGTATCTTACTGAAAAATGAATTCAAGTTTTTGAAATATTTTGATAAAAATTTATACCGACACATCCTCCACAGAATTTCATAGCTCCAAGGGCTTGAAATTAAAATAATGGAAAACTCAATTTATTCAGCGTCTAGTAGGCTGAGATATTGAACTTTAAATGTGTCAAGTAAAAATTACAACAAAAATCCACAACTATAGTTTCCATAGTTTCTGTCTGGTTTTGATAAACCATAGCTAGAAAATAAAGCATAAAAAGAGCATTTGTGTTAAAAGTTATACATTTGTTGCGATAGAAGCTTTGGGAGTTCGGCATAAACTGTATTTTTAACTTCCCAAAGAAAGTTATTGTAATCGTTCCGATTTGTCAAAAAAAAAAATCGAATTGACAGTTTTCTTACAAAAAATAAAAACCTAATAAACAAACAATACTAAAACTTAGTACAAATTTACTTTCGACTCAAATAACTTTTCAAACATTAAAAATAGTGGCTTCAAACTAGTTTAATCTCGCAGAAAATATTGTTGTCGACATTCCTTGAATTTTTTATAAAAATCCAAATGTTAGTTCTTTCATACAAAATTAAAATCTGCAAAAAATAGTACGCAAAATTTGGAAAAAATTGATATTCGGTTCCCGATATTTAGTAAAGAATAGAAGATATTGACTTCAAATTAATTTCGTGCATCCAATTTGTATTTGTTTATAATAACAATTAAAAACTTTTACTACTAAAATTGGTAAAAATTGTTTTTCATCTAAAAATCTCGTTTACAAAAATAGATTTTGAAATCAAATTATTTCATTATATGCAAAATATTGTTGGTAATTTGTATTTTTTTATGAATAATTCAACTGACAACTCTTTTAACAAAACACGAAAACCTAAAAACGTTTTAAGCAAGACAAATCGACAGACTCGATTGGGAAGTTATCAGTGTGGGTCGCATCCCAGCCTCTTTTTTTTGAAAACTATTTTCACCGTGAAAAAGCTTAATTGTGGATAAACTCTTTTTGGACATTAAGCAACTGTAGCATGTCAGAAATTGATAGCTGCCAACATAAACAATATTACTTGTTACGATTTTGTCAAAGTCGAAACATAAATAACAGGTTATCGATTTTGCGGTTTCAAGAGTACAGGGCTTGAATTCGACATCTGTCAAACTAAGTTGTAAAACCATTTTTTTATGTTGTTTAAGAGGATATTATGGTTTACATAATCGTCCAACTACGCAAGCAATTGCCAAAATTGTGAAGAAATTTGAAGAGACTTGATTGTTTACAGGTATTGTAAGGCCTGTGCATCATCGTCTTCTTCTTGTACCACTGAAAATATAGCTGCTGTAAGTGAAAGTGTTGCCGAAGACTCGAATGTGTGGGTTCCTCTTCGTTCTTAGGAACTAGGACTGTCTTACGGCACATTATGGTGTATTTTGCATTTATATAAAGTCCAACTCAAATAACAACTCAATCCAGCTGACCATTCACAACGTCGTAAATACGTCGAATGGGTTCTTGAACAACAGTCGGTGAACGGCGATTTTTCGATCAAAATTTTCTTCAGTTACGAAGCACATTTTTCACTCAGTGGCTATGTTAATAAACAAAATTGTCGTATTTGGAGTTCTGAGAATCCTCAAGTAATTGAAGAGTTGCCATTACATCCCCAAAAAGTCACTGTTTGGTGCGCTCTTTGGCCCCTGGAGGTGTGAATGAACATTATTTCTTCGAAAACGACGTTGGAACGACTATCACCCTCAATTCGGAGCTTTATGCTAATGTGATAACTGAATTTTGTTTGCCTGCTATTGAAGAATAAGACTTCTAGAATATGTGGTTTCAACAAGACGGTGCCACAAGCCACACAACTCGAGCGAATATGGCTTTATTGCAAGAGACATTTCCTGGCAGCGTAATTTCTCGTCGTGGCGATATCAACTGACCACCAAAAACACCGCTGGACTTTTTTACTTGCGACATATAGGAACTATATGGCAAGTTTTGCATTGGTGCAAAATTTTGTCTGTCTGTCCACGCTCCTACAGCCTAAACCATTGGGTCGATTGAGTTCAAACTTGGAAGTTAAGGTTTTGAGCAGATTCGCATTAGGACTTTTTTAAATTTTTTTTAAGATCAAAACTTACAGTGGCCCCCATACAATTTTTTTTGGTCAAAAAAGGATAATTCGAATTTTCTCAAAAACAAACCGATAGATTTTTTTTTTTAATTTTCTCTAAAATTTATTTTTTAACTTGGCTTCTTTTAATAAGAAAAACATATTTTTGTATTGCTCAGGAAAGGTACCGCTCATAGAACCGTTATTTTGTTTTTAATTTTCTCAGCAACTTATGTACTGATTTCAATAATTTTTTTTGTGAATAAGCTCTTATATTGCTTTGATTATCAAAAGTGCAATTTTTTTTTGTTTGGATTTTTAAAAAAATACTGAATTTTTTTTTTCAAAATTCTATATCTCAAAAACGGGTTAATATTTTTTTACGAAATTCAAATGTAGAGCGTATATTTACAATCACTAAACAACTGCGTACCAAAAATATTTTTAGAACAAAATTGAAAAATTTTATATATAAAAAAAATTAATTTAAAAAAAACCGCTCTAACGATAAAAAAAAATTTGAAAAATCAAGGGCTTTTTTATTTATAAAATGGCATTTAAATTTTTGAAGACAAACTTATTTTTCAGGTAAAATTTTGAATCTTAAATTAGTTTTTTTTAAATTATTTTAACTGTATTGAATGTAACCCCCTCCCAAAAAAATTGAAAAATGGAGGTTTTTTCGACAAATCAAATGGCATTTATATCTTTGAAGACAAACTTATTTTACAGGTATATTTTTAAATCTTATATACATAGATACTTTTTTAAACAGACTCTTTGAATACAGGAGCAAGTTCGTGCGACCCAGTCGTGCATTTTATTTTGTAGGGCTACGCAAAAGACCGTGTTTATGCAAATAAACCTTTGACTCTTGAGCACTTCAAAACCAACATTCGTCAAGTTATGGCTGAGATACCGCCCAATATGTGTCAAAAAATGGTCGAAAACTACCTTAAAAGAATCGATGCTTGCAACAATTCGTGTGGTGGTCATTTAAATGATGTAGGTAGTAATTCACACATAATATCAACATTCAGACTTTATAATAAAAAGAAATACCATGAAAACAATTATTTTATATAAGTTTTATTTACGTTTACTTTTGAAACCGCAAAATGGATAACCTTGTATAAATAAAATTTAGTTAAATTCGCTTGAATTATTTAATCAAGAGATATTTTTAATTTTTTTGAAATTAATATCTGCATCTTTTTATCTGTAAAATAAAATATATTTGAATTCGATACCTTTGCCAGTTCTTGAGATATGTTTGTCCTACGATAAAAGGTATCCTGAACGTATTTCAATAACTTCCTATGGGAAGTTAATAAGGTTGAAAGACCTTTCTCGATGACATGACATGTCTAAGGAATGCTCTACATCGCCCATTGATTGACAGATTCAACTTTTTCAGACTTCTCCATAATTGAATTTTAAGAATAATTCAACTGACAACTTTTTTAACAAAACACGAAAACCTTAAAACGTTTTAAGCAAGACAAATCGACAGACTCGATTGGGAAGTTATCAGTGTGGGTCGCATCCCAGCCTCTTTTTTTTGAAAACTATTTTCACCGTGAAAAAGCTTAATTGTGGATAAACTCTTTTTGGACATTAAGCAACTGTAGCATGTCAGAAATTGATAGCTGCCAACATAAACAATATTACTTGTTACGATTTTGTCAAAGTCGAAACATAAATAACAGGTTATCGATTTTGCGGTTTCAAGAGTACAGGGCTTGAATTCGACATCTGTCAAACTAAGTTGTAAAACCATTTTTTTATGTTGTTTAAGAGGATATTATGGTTTACATAATCGTCCAACTACGCAAGCAATTGCCAAAATTGTGAAGAAATTTGAAGAGACTTGATTGTTTACAGGTATTGTAAGGCCTGTGCATCATCGTCTTCTTCTTGTACCACTGAAAATATAGCTGCTGTAAGTGAAAATGTTGCCGAAGACTCGAATGTGTGGGTTCCTATTCGTTCTCAGGAACCAGGACTATATACGGCACATTATGGTGTATTTTGCATTTATATAAAGTCCAACTCAAATAACAACTCAATCCAGCTGACCATTCACAACGTCGTAAATACGTCGAATGGGTTCTTGAACAACAGTCGGTGAACGGCGATTTTTCGATCAAAATTTTCTTCAGTTACGAAGCACATTTTTCACTCAGTGGCTATGTTAATAAACAAAATTGTCGTATTTGGAGTTCTGAGAATCCTCAAGTAATTGAAGAGTTGCCATTACATCCCCAAAAAGTCACTGTTTGGTGCGCTCTTTGGCCCCTGGAGGTGTGAATGAACATTATTTCTTCGAAAACGACGTTGGAACGACTATCACCCTCAATTCGGAGCTTTATGCTAATGTGATAACTGAATTTTGTTTGCCTGCTATTGAAGAATAAGACTTCTAGAATATGTGGTTTCAACAAGACGGTGCCACAAGCCACACAACTCGAGCGAATATGGCTTTATTGCAAGAGACATTTCCTGGCAGCGTAATTTCTCGTCGTGGCGATATCAACTGACCACCAAAAACACCGCTGGACTTTTTTACTTGCGACATATAGGAACTATATGGCAAGTTTTGCATTGGTGCAAAATTTTGTCTGTCTGTCCACGCTCCTACAGCCTAAACCATTGGGTCGATTGAGTTCAAACTTGGAAGTTAAGGTTTTGAGCAGATTCGCATTAGGACTTTTTTAAATTTTTTTTTAAGATCAAAACTTACAGTGGCCCCCATACAATTTTTTTTGGTCAAAAAAGGATAATTCGAATTTTCTCAAAAACAAACCGATAGATTTTTTTTTTAATTTTCTCTAAAATTTATTTTTTAACTTGGCTTCTTTTAATAAGAAAAACATATTTTTGTATTGCTCAGGAAAGGTACCGCTCATAGAACCGTTATTTTGTTTTTAATTTTCTCAGCAACTTATGTACTGATTTCAATAATTTTTTTTGTGAATAAGCTCTTATATTGCTTTGATTATCAAAAGTGCAATTTTTTTTTGTTTGGATTTTTAAAAAAATACTGAATTTTTTTTTTCAAAATTCTATATCTCAAAAACGGGTTAATATTTTTTTACGAAATTCAAATGTAGAGCGTATATTTACAATCACTAAACAACTGCGTACCAAAAATATTTTTAGAACAAAATTGAAAAATTTTATATATAAAAAAAATTAATTTAAAAAAAACCGCTCTAACGATAAAAAAAAATTTGAAAAATCAAGGGCTTTTTTATTTATAAAATGGCATTTAAATTTTTGAAGACAAACTTATTTTTCAGGTAAGATTTTGAATCTTAAATTAGTTTTTTTAAAATTATTTTAACTGTATTGAATGTAACCCCCTCCCAAAAAAATTGAAAAATGGAGGTTTTTTCGACAAATCAAATGGCATTTATATCTTTGAAGACAAACTTATTTTACAGGTATATTTTTAAATCTTATATACATAGATACTTTTTTAAACAGACTCTTTGAATACAGGAGCAAGTTCGTGCGACCCAGTCGTGCATTTTATTTTGTAGGGCTACGCAAAAGACCGTGTTTATGCAAATAAACCTTTGACTCTTGAGCACTTCAAAACCAACATTCGTCAAGTTATGGCTGAGATACCGCCCAATATGTGTCAAAAAATGGTCGAAAACTACCTTAAAAGAATCGATGCTTGCAACAATTCGTGTGGTGGTCATTTAAATGATGTAGGTAGTAATTCACACATAATATCAACATTCAGACTTTATAATAAAAAGAAATACCATGAAAACAATTATTTTATATAAGTTTTATTTACGTTTACTTTTGAAACCGCAAAATGGATAACCTTGTATAAATAAAATTTAGTTAAATTCGCTTGAATTATTTAATCAAGAGATATTTTTAATTTTTTTGAAATTAATATCTGCATCTTTTTATCTGTAAAATAAAATATATTTGAATTCGATACCTTTGCCAGTTCTTGAGATATGTATGTCCTACGATAAAAGGTATCCTGAACGTATTTCAATAACTTCCTATGGGAAGTTAATAAGGTTGAAAGACCTTTCTCGATGACATGACATGTCTAAGGAATGCTCTACATCGCCCATTGATTGACAGATTCAACTTTTTCAGACTTCTCCATAATTGTAGAGTCCATTTTAATGTACTTTTATTAATTACACTAGTTAAAAACAATCTCACCACTCCAATTATAATGGAACAGTTGTAACTTCAACAGAAATTGAAAAAACGTGTTGCCTTCTACAAAACTTTTAACTTTAACAGCACTTTAAGAACTCCTGTTTTTCACCCCCAAATGTATATTTCGCCAATTACATCTTGTAAGTTTCCTAGAATTTAAAATAATCTCAGGCCTACCTTTACCTACATACATACATATATCTTTGACTCTCAGATAAGATACAAAATTGCCATGAAAGCTACTTTATATACATTATACTCTATAACACCCCCAGGAGATATTCAATTTTAATAACGAATTGTCAAAGATTCCTGGAAAATTCACGGTCAATAAAGAATACCCAATTACCAATTCGACAAAAAAGCCAGAAAATTGTCACCAAGGACACTTTGCTGTAACATTGGCTGAACTTTATACGATGATATCCTGGTAAAGAGGTAAAATATGATTCAAACCAATCAATAAAATAATTTACCTTCTCTTGTTCATTGTTGAGTTAACATTGCTTCAATAATTCTTCTCCCAGAAAACAACCAAAAGAAATATAAAATATAGAACTCACAACTTTTCACCATGTCATTGCCAGTGGCAAGGAAGAAGAACAGAACCAGAACTATATCAAGCAATCCTTTTTTTGGGGGTAAGGATAAAATCCTTCGGCATGGATAGGGTGGTGTGAAAGACGGCCGACGACGACTAGGACGATTGTGGGTGTTTGAGGTAAGAGGTATGAAACTTTAAAACTCGTTCGATAAATAATATCTCACTTGAACACAGAGCACAGCATCAGCACACCAAAAAATAAAAACTTCTCAATTCCACATCTGCTTCAGTTCCCTTTGGATTTAAGTGAAATATTTCTGAAAATATAAGCTTCAAGCCAAAAAAAAGGACCTTCTCCTTGTTCTATGTTCAAACGGGAGGTATATGTATATTTCTCCCTCCTCACTCTATTTCCATTAATAATACAAACGAGATAATTCAAAATTTCTACAATTCGACAATTTTATGCTTAGCTAATCGTAAATAAAAAATTCCATTTTTTCTCGGCTCCTTTTTTATGTCCTTTTTTTTATGAGTGTATTTGTGTGTGGATATGATTTTGAGAACGTGTATGTGTGTGTGTGTTTAGAGGCTTAAGCGATAAATTTATTGTTCATCATTAAAATCAACGAAACAAGGACACTAAGCATGAAATTGTATCTCAACAAAATTTCAACATCCAACATGAAATATAAAATACAAGGACAAAGAGGATAATAATAATTGCTTGTGCCCATTTCAATTTATTATAGGAAATTATTATTAATATTATTGTTATTGTTTGTTAGATGTTTTTTTTTTCTATATTTTTTTGGGGGAGGGGCAGGTATAGAAAAATAGAAAAATTCTAATTGAGTGCTGAAAAGCTTGGAACGACGACTACGCCGAAGAACGGTATAGACTTTTGAACACAAATACTTAATCTGTATTTTATCGTAAATGAAGATATTTTTCTATTATCGAACTAAGTCTACTTTATGGCTGGTTAGTTATTGCTTCTTAAGGTAAAATGAAAGATAGGAAGAAATGGAAAAAAAAGACCTATCTCCAGAATCATTATTATAAGCCTAACAAATTATTGATTGAACTTGCAAAAGATAAACAAAAATCGATTTGTTTTAGCTTGAAGAAAAATTAAGTATTTGTACTTTGAAAATGTTTACAGAGGGAAAAATACTTATTGTATAGGTTTTTGTATATAATTTTAGCAATGAACTTTTTCTTTTGTTTTGTTTACAAGACAATTTTTAAGAGCCTTCAAGGAAATTATAATGTATAGGTATAGGAGGGACAAAAGGAGTGTACATTTGAATTTAGCTTAAAAACAATTTGCTATGGGAATATTTGTCTTTTCATTATTTTAATTGGAACATTTCAGCTTGAAGGCTTTCTTAATTTCTTTGGAAGAAATAAATAGAAAACAAAAGTACAGCGAGTCAACAAAGAGGCCAAATAAAACTTATCAAAATTATTTTTGAACATTTGTTTTATTGGTATTGGAAAATTTTAAAAATGGATGTGTATCTGAATCTATGGCCAATATGGGTGCACTCACATGTCGATATAGAACTAATTCTATCTTCCATATTTTTAGGTTTTCTAATTCTTAGGACTATTACAAACACTTATTTTGATAAATAAAAAAGAGCCGAAAGCAATGTTTATACTTTATATACTCTGTTGTTTTACCAATCCATGTTAAATATGTACACAAAATTTTGAACAAACTTCCAGGGCGTGGAGACAAATTTCATAACTGAACCTGAAGGCATAATAAAAGTTAAAATTATGAAATTACAAAAAATTAACTCGCTTCAACTTGGAAAATACTAGTTTTATTTTAATATCAAAATAGAACATCTTGTTGGAAAACCAGCTTTTTAATACGAAATTATTATTATGATAGTCAAAATCAATAAATAGAGTCTGTTTAAGGAAAGTCAGTAGTACCCGTGGCATGTTGGTTAGTGCGTTGGACTGTCATGCCAAAGGTCTTAGCTTCAATCCCTGCCTTTGCCATCTAAAGTTTTTTCCACGGGTACTGTGTCTTGCGAGGAATTGACAAATTCTCCAAGAGTAATTCTTGTCATGAAAAGTGCTTTCTCAAATTAGCCGTTCGGATTCGGCTGAAAACTGTAGGTCCCTTCCATCCCTGACAGCGTTACTCGCACACAGAAATGGTTGAGAGTTGTAAGTCACTAGGTCCTAGTTCTCGACGCACTGTTGTGCCACATAACTTATTTATTTTTAAGGCGAAATTCAAACATATTAATACAAATGTGAATGTCTGACGTTTCTGTAACAGTACTGCCTCATTTCCTCAGTTACTTGTTTTTTCTTTCAAAACACAATCTTGTGACAAAATTCTTACTATCACGAGTCAGCTGATGATTTGGTACTTTTATTTCGAAGCCATTTACATTTCTGACCATGGTAACTAAACTCGAAGTGGTGTGAAAGCAGAAGCCTACGCTGATGTCATAGCTTTACTTAACCAAACCTTATCCAGAATTTTGACATGTACAACAAAATATGGCTTGACGATTAACCCTTTTAAAACAGAAATAACACTCTTTACAAGTAAGAGAAAAATACCAGATGTCAGATCAAGCTAAATACTTAGAAGTAATCTTGGATAAAGCATTAAACTGAAGTCCAAATACATTAGAGATCTTTGCATATACTTTTCACATACAAAGTTAGAGATATCCAAAAAAAGCTCAGATCGAATTCTACTCCTGAAATAAAAGCTTCAGTAGAAACGGGGATATACACTGTAATCGTTAGACCAGTACTCACTTATGGTAACATGGTATGGTGAAATACGTTAGGGAAAGCTACAAATATAAAAACCCTCACAAGGGTACAGTAAATGGCATGTAGAGGCATAACAGGGGTGATGAGAACCACTCCCCTGCAGGAATGGAATCAATATTCAATCTTTTACCCATGGACGTACGTATATGTCCAAGAAACTGCTATAAACCATGCCTTACGGTTGAGCTAGACCAATTGCTGGAAAACCAGAAACACAGGACTTGCACGGATACAACGGGAACAATGTAAATACAGACTACTTGACACCCTGAATGAACTTCAATAAAGCTTTCAGTTCTATCTTCCTTGATGGGAATAATTGGGTGAACAATGTTCCACACATTAGCGAGTCAAGAATTTCCAAATATGCTGACTGCTCGAAAACCGATTATCAGGTAAGTGCACGTTTCTTTTCTTTTCTGTTGACAGTGACATATGCTGCAAAACAGTACTCAATGATGGCACTATCGTGAGCTGATTTCACCGGTAACATTGATAGCCAAACAGTATTAAAATCTATTTCTGCCATAGTAATCGAATCGGATCTTGTAAATTACTGTCGCCAAAAACTAACTTAGCTCACAGCAAAACATTAGACTCCTGGGACGCCTGGGAACGAGAAAGCTGATGACCTGGTGAGGAGAAACATCCCATCCTAATAACTAATACAGGTCATTGGTAATTAGATATACTTCAAAAATCAAATGGAAGATGGAAAAACCTTGAAACCTAAGTCACTGTCAGGAAACTATGGCCCAAATTCGACAAAACTAGATCCCGTTCGATTATTTACTCAGACAAAAAATCTCTTCTATTGCTTGTGAGCATAATAACAGGTCATAACTTCTTATATTACCATACAAAGAAAATGCGGCTTACCACCGAGGATATGTGCGAAGGCTACAGTGATGATGAAGAGCATGAAGACACAACCCACTTTTAATGCCACTGCCCAGCACTATGGCACACAAGAAACAAACTCCTTAGCAGACACTTCTTAAATAATTTTGAATTAACTATGAGTCATTTCAGAAAACAGCCTTTTAGTCTTTATCCAAGTCTAAGTTTATCTCAAAAACAAACATTTGCCAGTAGTCTCAGGGTATTCACAATTTCAAGAGGAATTTTCATGCTGTAATTATCGCTTTGTTACCAAAGGTGTTCAAACAACCCAAAAATTATTAGAAATACATTTAAAAGATCATATTTTTTGTACTTTTTATAAATAAAAGCAGAAGCAAACAATAATTTTTAAGCTCGAAAATTTGTTAAACAAACAACCATATCAGGTCTAGAAGATTTTACAAGAAAAAAATAATAAAAAAAACTGGAAGAAATTCCACCAAAAATTGTTAAAAACTTTGTTTTAACTTTAATGACTCGTCAAGTTTAACTTTAATTGCTTTCCAATTTTAGAATTTCATACATTAAAAATTTGGTTCGATAATATTAAGTTTAAGCTTTCAAGGGTATCAAAAGGAAGTTATTAATGCTTATTACGCGCAGTCAATTTTTGTTTTATTGAGTTCGGTAAACCAATCAGTTTTTGTACTCAGATTTTTCTCAGAATCAATCAATTGTACGGAAAATTTAGTTCCCATCGGAAATTAGAGTACAATCATGCAAATAAGATTCTCAATACCAAAACTCTACTTTTTTATAACTTATACATTCTTGAAGAATAATTTATTATTTGCATGATTGATTTTTTGTTTATATTGAAATAGCATATCAAAAACACTGCCCCTCAAGTTTCAATATCGTTTCCTGAAATACTCGGTATAGAAAAAAAAAAAAAAATTGGCCATTCAATATTCAATCGCTTGAAAAAAAACTACTTAAATGAGTTTTCGAAAAAAAAGAATACTGAATGTATGACTGGACAAGGTAGTAACGTACTAAGTCCACAAAAACTTATATTTGTTTTTTTTTTTTTCATTTCCTGACTTTTTTTTTGGCTCATTTCAATGTTTAGATTTATTTATTTGTATATTTACTTCCGCTCTACTGGTTGCAAAAATAATAATAATAATCAAATATTCGTATCCAATTCCTTTGGAAAGGAAACGAGAAAAAGCTGGAAAAAAAGAACACCACCGTATCCTTATATTTGCTCTCTTCGTAGATCGTGTGTATGAGATATGTTATTCCAAAAGGACCTGAAATGAGATGATAATGGAATAAAGGCTCTTGGGAAAGGGAAAACGCGTGTATCGAGTGTCCTTCAATACAAACAAAAAAGAACCAAACCATTCCACCATTACCACCCGCCTGGCTCCCTATTGGCTGATGTGTTATGTGTGCTATAACTGTATGTAGCCTTTACATCGACTTGATTATATAGTTCTGGTAATACATATTGGCAATTCAATTTGGCTCAGTAAATTTATGATCATGTATCATTTTTATTGTTATTTTTTTTTTCTTCCTTTACTTTGGCTTTTTTTTCGAAAGAAGCCAAAAAGTAGGTAAAAATAATTCTTCGATTGGTCTTCAGTCAATAATCAAATAAATATAAGTATGAAGGACGAAGGTGTAGTCTATACAGGCTGCAGGACCTCCTCGTACATGTGTAGTGTTTTATATTCAGGTTCGTCGATTTTTTCTTTCCCCTTTGAAAATAAATGATCAGAGAGAAAGAGTCCTTTAAGGAATTTATGTGCATTCTTAAGAAGTGCTAAAAACTAATACCTACCTCGAGCTCGTATAGTCCTTGTAGGATACGATACGAGGATACGATTTCATAGTAACACATGCGCCATAAAATAATGTTTACAGCCTTTAGCTATAATACTCGTAGCTAAGCTATAGTCCATGAATCAACGGGGCTGTAAATCTTTATGAGGACACATTAAGGCTGAATAATAATTTTGAATAAAATTCTTATGCGCGTCTCGTATTGTAATTGAAAAAGGAAAGGGAAATGTTTTGTGTTTTATGTGTCTGTTACACATATAAATACATATACAAGTCCAACAACAACTTAGCTTAATATTGTTCTAGACCAATATTGTTAATGTCAGATGACAGCAGCTTGAGCTTGGTAGGTTGGGCTTAATAATACTGCGGTATTATATATATTTTTGAATACGTACCAGAAGCAAATGAAAAACAAAAAAAAAAACAACTTAAAGGATTTTTATACAAAAGGCAAAATCCACATCCCCAAAAACATTTTGCGGTATACTACTATTATTTATTTGGTGAATTATGAACAGTTGAGTGGTTTTAATACCTCTACCTCGGCTTCTACGTGCTTCAACGAGACTGTATAAATATAACATCTATACACAACAGTAAACTTAATGGGTTTGAGGCTTTGATATTTTCCAAAATATTAAGAAAAAGGAATTTCATTAGATGTGGTTGTTGGTTTGTTTTCGTAAAAATCTAATGGTAGATACTTTATTTTTGTTTTTCCTTAGTTCCAGATGGGAGAATTCGATTTTCTAAATATAAATCTAAGACTTCACTGTTTCCGCTGTGGAAATATGGTAGGTACCTTTGCATATATACATATATTTAAATTGTAATGCAAATATTTTCGAAAAAAGGGGTGGGGTGGTTGTTCAGATAAGAAGGTAACAGAATTTTTGGTTGCGGTACTCAAAGAAATGATGCAGATCAAAATTATAGCTTACTTAGAAATAATAAAATAATAAAATAATAAAAGGTGAAGGCTATACTTCATGGTTCGATATTTTATATCGAATTGCTTGACGAATTGGATTCTAACAACTTGTTCTGGATTATTTCAAGGGAGAACATTTTCAAAATAAGTGTTGGAAACAATAAATTTAATAAATGATGAGGAAATTTAAATTTAATTTGATGTTCAAATGGTAGACATGCGCATTTAAGAAGATACAAGCGTTCACAGGTTTTTCTCAAAACCCACCTCTGTCTATCAACTCCTACTCTCAGCTCCCCGTGGTGGTGGTGCCTAGTACCTCAACTGGAGATTGGGTTCCAACCCCAGGGAAAAGTTGTTGGAGGTAGCAATAGAGAGAGGGGGGAGGGGTGTTTCCACTAAGCACCTTTCCTTTCATCCAGACGGCAGCGGAGGAGTTCTCAAGATGAAATCAACGGTGGCGTCTACAATTCCAGTTAGGTTGAACTACTTAGTGAACATCTTATAGGGCTACTACGACATATTCGAAGCCCAGGCCTGTACGGAACGGTTATACCAGCTCTTGTCTTTGGAGTTAAATCAAGGACCTGGTCCTGTAAGTTGAATGTCGTGCATCAAGGTAACTTTCTGACCGCATAAAGAAAACCCAGTTGCGAAGCACCAACAAGCCTCGGATACGGGCGGCGGATTTACTGTTGACAACCTACGCAAACGAATTAAGGACAACCAACTTCGGATATGCACGTGGAATGTTAGGTCCCTTAAT
Source organism: Eupeodes luniger (assembly GCA_951509635.1). Taxonomy (NCBI): domain Eukaryota; kingdom Metazoa; phylum Arthropoda; class Insecta; order Diptera; family Syrphidae; genus Eupeodes; species Eupeodes luniger. The sequence continues at coordinate 48,714,242 of OX608073.1, forward strand.
AATGCAGTCGAAGAATAAGCGGAGCCCTAGACTTCTATAAAGCAGATATCACCGCCATCCAGGAAATGCGATGGGATGGTCCGGGCCGGCCAAAAAGAGGATGAAAAATTGCGATATTTACTATGGTGACTACTACCGAGAAAACCAACAGCGCTTATTTGGATGCGGCTTTGTCATTAGAGCTAGGCTTACGCAACAAGTCTTGAGCTTTAGGCATCAAAGAGCCTCTAATGACCATCAGCATCAAGGCTAAATTCGGCAACATAAGCCTAATATGCGTACACGCCCCCACAGAAGAGAAGGATGACAACACCAAGAATAGGTTCTTCGGAGCTCTTAGGCAAAACATATGAGCAGTGTCCTAGCTAAGATATTAAAATTGTTCTATGCGATTCAGGCTCATCGATTTTGCTGAGCGGTTAAACGTTATAGTAGCCAGTACGCGTTTTACACACCTCAATATCCGCAAAGGAACTTGGAGTTCTCCAGATCAACCTACCGTCAACTCGATTAACCATATTTCGATCGACGCTAGACACGCTTCCAGCATCATGGATGTTCGAACTTTTCGAGGATCTAACATCGACTCGGACTACTTTCTCGTTATATCCAAAGGTAGCAATTCGGGTTTCCAGACCCAAGGCAAAATAGGGAGATGCTAGGAGAAGATATCGAGAAACAGTGGCAATATTGCCAAGATGCAATCAGAGAAGCCGCCTCTGACATACTGAGTTCAAGCAGCCACCAACAAGGAACCCCTGGTTTGATGAGGAATGTCGGTAGTCAAATGCAGCCAAACAACAGGCACGTAAAGCGACGCTGCATAGAAGGACGAGAGCTGCTCAAGAGTTCTATGAACAGAAGAGTCGAGAGGAACACCGATTTCTCAAAAGGAAAAAGAGAGAGAGCATGAGAAGCGTCCGGTCAAAAATGTTGAGAGGTTCAAAAGCAGGAATGAAGTTCGAAAGTTTTATGAGCAGGTGAAACGGAATTCACAAGTACATAAGCCTAGAACCGAAGGCTGCAAAGACGAAAGTGGAAACATCATAGTGGAACCGCAGCTAATGCTGAATATATAGAAGGACTACTTCTGCAGACTGTATAACGGCAACGACCAACCAAATTCCGCTGTCAGACAGGATGATCCATTCAACATAGACGACGAAAGCCAACAATCCCATCCTCAGGACTTAAGACGAAGATTGCTATATCTAAGCTGAAGTCTAACAAAGCCGCTTGAATGCCGAGCTCTTCAAAGCAGCTGGATATAATTTGGTTAGGAGCATGCACCAACTAATCTGTAAGATATGTTCGGAAGAAAGCATGCCCGATGAATGGAACCTCAGTATTGTTTTCCCGATTCTGAAAAAAGTAGACTCTCTAAACTGCACCAACTATAGAGGCATCAGTCTTCTTAACATCAAAAATCTTACAAAATCTTTTCTGCCGTAATATGTGAACGTCTAAGGCTCATCGTCAAAAACTTGATAGGTCCTTTTCAGTGTAGTTTAAGACCAGGAAAGTCCTAGAAGAAAAAAAATTGACACCCAATATCTCTTCATTCTTTTCAAGGCCACATATGACAGCATCTACAGGGACGAGCTGTATAGAGCCATGGTATCCCTGCCAAACTCGTCTGTTTGTACAGGATGACCATCAAGAATTCGCTCTGCTCCATAAAGGTTGGAAACAATTTAACAGAACCTTTCGATGGTAAAAAGGCTTTAGGCAAGGTGACGCCCGATTTCTTTAACATCGTCCTTAAAAGAATAGTACAGAGCTCAATACTAGATTCACTATCTTTCAAAAGTCTGTTCAATTACTAGCATTTGCTGATGAGATGACATTGACATAATCGTAAGAACTCAGCGTGATGTCAATGGGGTTTTGTGAGTTTTGAGGCAGATGCTACAAAAATTGTTTAACAGTTAATGAGGGCAAAACAAAGTACATGCTGTCGTCAAGAAAGGACTTACAACACCGGCGTCTTGGTCAAAACTTTACCATCGACAGACGTAACTTTGAAGTAGTTAAGGACTTTGTCTACCTGGGGTCCGATATGAACGCAGAAAACAACACCAACACTGAGAGCAAACTAAGAAATCAATTTCAGTAGCAAAGCCCTCTCTCGAGGGACCAAAGTGTCGCTATATAAGACCCTCATCATCCCTGTCCTGCTATATGGTGCAGAAGCATTGACTATGGCAAAAGCGGATGAAAGCACCTTGGTTCGTTTCGTGAGAAAAGTTCCTCGCGTGATCTACGGTCCCGTATGCATACAAGGTGAGTGGAGGAGAAGATGGAACGACGAGTTGTACGGGCCGTACAGCGACGTAGACTTAGCCAGAAGAATAAAAGACCAGCGACAGCGATGGTTGGGTCACTTAGAGCGCATGGAAACCAATGCTCCGGCCAGGAAAGTCTTCGAATCCACACGCAGAGGACAGCGCAGTAGAGGAAGACCGCGGTTCAGGTGGAAATTGACCTCACCCAACTTGGAGTGCAAAACTGGAGACATCTCGTTAGGGACCGAGCTAGATGGAGAAGTTTGTTTGGTGAGACCCTAGTTTACAAAGGACTGTAGCTCCAGCTTAAGAAAGTAAGTATTTATGATTTTGTTCGCTAACTTCTAACTTTTTTCAAGGGAAACACAATCACTCAAAAACTATTACACCTACAAAATTCTAGTAACCGCAACGAATTAGCATTTAATTATCCACAATTTCTGAGAAATTACACTTATTCAGAATCAAACAATTACGCAGGTATTGAACAAATATTGAAGTTGAAATTCAATCCAATTATATGCTTTTTTGAAGAAATTGTTATAGACCCTTGGGTGTATGAATAAAATAATAGTTATACGTAAAAAAGTCACATTTTTATGAATTTATCATGTTCACCCTTTTAACCCCATCTGCCCACCTGTTTTCTATGGAGCCCTTATTCCAAAACAACAAATGTTACGTTATTCAAAAATCACTGATATTGCTCCAGGTAATAGCTTAAAGCTTTCAAGGTAATCACATATGAGCAATAAAAAGGCCTGAATATTTTATTTGGTATATCATATTTTGTTTCGTGATTGTGAATATTTACTTTCTATTGAATAAACAATATACTTTTGTTTAAACTCCCACAGTTGATAGTTATTTGACAATGCTGTCAAGTTTTTGTTTTGGGATCAGAATTTCCATTAAATTTTCAACATGAAAAGTACATCAGACACTAAAAAGCAAAACAAAAATTAAAACCCTTTTTTAGAAATTTTAATAATAGTTTTTCAGGTATAAACAAATATGTTGATAATCCCAAATGAATGCAAACTTGATGGAAATAGAAAAACAAAACAAAATATGTCGGTATCTATGAAAAACTCCTATGCATAAATAACAAAAACCTACAAGGACTCTATACAGGATTTTTGTATAGATACTTTTGAGTTGGACGATGATGATGGGTAGGTATGTGAAGCTGGCTAAATATTATCCCAGAGCAAATATGAAATCATCATCAAACATAGACACACTATTACCGACCACTTTATCGCCCCCTTTTGGGAGTTTGCCTGATGTGGTGATGTTCCATCAGCAGCAAAGTTATAGAATTGGGAATTTTCTACAAATAAAATAAAATTATACACAAAACAAAAACATCGTATTTACCAAAACAACAAAACACTGGAGGGGGATTTTTGATGTTTTGATGTTTTGTTGCTTTTTGTATTCTTCTGCTAATCCAATGTTTGAAACTCGCCTACCTCATAAAAGTTTATGGGATTCAAAAAAAAAAAAAGAAACTACCTAAACTGATACGCCCTTGTATTTGCTAGATATTGTTACACAAATAGAAACGTTGGTCCTTTATAGTTTTAGCTGACACAAGAATTTAATTAAAGATATTATTTTTAATGTTATTTCATAAGTATACCTTCATCTGAATGTGTGAATCATCTACTCTGCTTAATTAATCGAAATTGTTTAAATGTGAAAAGTTTGATCAATAAACAGAAGCTTAAATTGCCATAGGTAATACTTGTATCCCAAAAGCTAAGGGTCATGTCGCCTTAACAAAATCCTTAACAAAACAAACATGACATTGGCATAAAATTAAATTAATAATTAAATTTCATTATTATTTCAATTGCCTGTACCAAAATTCATTTGTTTTCAATCAAAATACCTTCCCTCTACGTCGATGCCTACATCGTCTGCATACATAACATAAAGTAGTAGCAGCAGCAGCATTAATCATGGAGGAATCTCGACCAGTTAATGTTTATATAGTTTGACGTCTTGACGTCAAATCTTTGGAACAAAACAAAAGAGGCGTAATAAATTATATTGCGTATACGCCCGAGTGTACATACCCGGAATCGTAGGCATATAATAAATTTTATTTGTAAGGTTTATTATCAAAATGTCAAAAACATATATTTTTTTTTCATTTCATCATCATTGAAGTTTACTAGTAGGCCTAACTACATGTTTACCTCCTATACTTTATTCTGAATATTATAGTCCCTCCTCTGCTGATTCGGATGCTTGTGATTTTGAAAAAGTTTTCTCTTTAACACGAAAATCCTCTCAAAGAATTTACCAATATTTAATGAACGTGATGGTGTTCATCATAAAGATATGAGGCCAAAAGCAAAGCATATTTTAAGTATAGATGTACATAATATGAATCTGACATCATCACATCATCATCATCATCAACATCATCATAATCCTGAACTACATAGAGATATGCACATATGTTTTTATATGTAGCTTTAAGGCCCCAACTTTCTCTCACTCCTATGTCCCTAAGCACCTTGACACTAATGGATGGGGGAGATGAAAGTGCAAAATATAAAAAAAAAGAATATAACTACAATCCTCCCCCTCTCGCCCGCCCCCTGAATTTAATGGGAAACTTTAACAGGATCTAATATTAAAGTTTAGTATAGTTTCATTTTTTTCGTTTTTGTTCTACTCGTGCTGAACTACCTCAATGTATTTGAGTGGATTCACGAGGTATTTGATCAGCGATGTTATAGAATTATTTTCGTTTGATTTTATTTAAACTTGAGGACTGATTAAAAACAAAAATTCTCTTCAATGAAAATTGTGGACCGGTCAATATTTTTAGACAGAATAATAATTATATATGCAAATTATTTTTGTATTGCTCAAGTCAAGTTGTGAGTAAGGTATGTTGTTTCCGCAGACCCCAATTTGGTAATTACACTTTTAAGAAATTTGGTTCAAAAGTGAGGTTCCAAAATGAACAATAAAACTGTTTTACAAGAATTAGGTTTTGTACCTTAACAAGTCTTTTTGGCTTTCAATATTCTGCTAAAATCTTACTGTGTATGCATTCAATGAATAAATCTAAATCTAAATCTAAAAAATCAGTCGAAACAACATATGTATGGAACTAGACAAGTTTTTAATACATAGAAGTCATGTAGATTTTAAGGTTAGATTTTATAAAATTTGTATTTATATTTTATTTTTATAAACAATGTAAAATATTCAAGACGAGCAATACAAATCTTATCTATCCATCTTATCTAATATTCTCAACATTGCATCTTGTTAAAAAAGACCAAACCTTAGTTATATTTAATAAGTTTTTGGTCTTAAGTTTCAGGATTTAAAAAAATACTGCTTTACTGCGGACAAAATTCAAACCAAATTTTTGAGCTTCTAAAACCACTCGGTATATCAAAAATGTTTGTTTATCGGGCTATAAAACGTTTTGATGAACTTTTGGAAATAGTGGACAGTGATCATCCACGCGTCGCTCAAACAACTGATAATATTAAAGATTTGCGTAAACGAATCTGCAGAAATCCTATTAGTAAGGAAAAGATTATGTCCAGGGAGTTGGATATATCCGCTAGATCGATGTCAATGCTCATTAGAAAGGATCTCCACATGAAAGCCTATATCGTCGATCAACGGCACATCTCCTAGCTCCTAACCTGAAACAAATAAGACTGGAAAGAAGTAAACGATTATTGCAGAGGCACGCGAGAAATAGGTATCGAAATATGATATTTTCGGATGAAAAAATTTTTGCAGTAGAAGAAGTTTTTAATAAACAAAATGATATGGTTTATGCTACTTCTTCGTCGGAAGAAGCAAAAAAAGCTGTTCAAAGGGTTCATCAGTGTGAACACCCCCTTCATCTGTTATGGTTTGGTGGAGAGTATCGTATTAAAGCGTCACATCACTGCATTTTTGTGAAAAGGTGTTAAAACCGGAGCAAAAGTCTACCAGGAGTATGTTCTCGAAAGTATTGTGAAGAATTTAACGAATACTTTGTTTAAGGTGGGTATTCCAGCAAGATTTTGCTTCGGCACACAAGGCCAAAACAACACAAGATTGGCTTCGAAGCAACATTCCCGATTTTATCGCCGCTTTGGATTAGCCATCAGGAAGTCCAGATTTAAATCCGTTGGACTAACGTTTGTGGTCAGAGTGGGAGAACATGGCTTGTAAGACTGCCCATCGAAATTTGGACAGTCGATTCCTATCGAAATAGTGCGTGCCGTTATAGAACAATGGCCAAGTCGTTTAAGCTCGAGGCGGCCATTTGAATAAACAAATTTTTTTCTTCATACTTGTTTTGATCGTTAAATATTCAGTTGACTTTTGTTTATTGCGTTTTTAAACAGGACTTATGGACTAGGTATAATAGTTGATAAAGTGAAAAACAGTTAGTTTGTTGCAGATTATTTGTGAAATGGAATTTGTTTAGTAATTTTTTCCTGTAATTTATTCGTAAACAAAAATTCTGCCATTAATTTACTCTTTACGTTTCTGAATATTCTTGTTTTATGCCTAAACACACCGTGTCATATATCTAGACAAAAATTTTATCTAAACAAAAATGTTTGAATGTTTTCTCTTTTCACACTAATTTACAAAAAAAAAAGCACTTAACTTGGTAACCAATTCTTCGCTTTGTTTTTAATTCCAAAAAGTGAAGTCGAGACTAATATCAGTCTCGTCTTGTATAAACGAGGCGATACTACTTTTGAAACTTTCGAGACGAGACCGAGACGAGACTATGTGAATTTGCCGGGAGTCTCGTCGGTCTTTTCGGGTTTTGTATTCTTTTTCTAGATAAAAAAAACTGCTTCCGATCCGGATTGGCAAACAAACGTATTCGTAAAAAGTCTTACGTAACGTACATCATTTTATATTTATTTGAAGATTTTATAATCATTTGATAACTTATTTAGACATGAAGTTTATGAACTTTTTGATTGAAGAACTGCCTTTTTCAGTGACTACGAATTGATTTTTGTGTAATATTAAGGTCCATAGAAAATAATCAAACATCATTTCATATTTTGAATTTAAATGCTCCTACAATTTGGCATATCGTTATTCGTGATTCTTTCTGGTAATACCATTCAATTAAATGGCAACTATATCTCATTGGACATTTTCGATAGTTATAACATGCGATGGCAACTTTTGGTCGAAAGAATCATTTAACAATGTTTAAATTTTAAAGTGGGTATTAGATTTTTTTAATCTGAAACAGCTAATCAAATTATTCAAAACATTAGAATAAACAGTCGTGGCGAGACAAGACGAGACTACAAATGAAACAACTGTAGATAAAAAAAGCGAGACCGATACGAGACTAAGTTATACGAAAGAAAAACCGATGTTAAGACGAGACTCAATTTTTTTGATTTTGATGAGACTGAAGCGAGACTAGCACAAGTCTCGTCAGGTCTCATCCCCAAGCCGGCTTCACTTAGCAGACATGAATTGTCGAAAGAGAATTGACGAATTAAAAATGTCACTTATACGAATTTTTCTTGCCGAAAATTTGGTTTTGTAATACACTGAGTTACAAAAAAGTGGCGCAGTCATAGTTTATGATGTGTTGATTTTATTTTGATTATATACTGCTTTATTTTTTCAAAGCCTTCGAGATCGTCACCAAACCCTCGGTTGAAGTGTCATACAGACTTTAATCAGTGAGAGGGACCACTGTTTGCTTAAACAGTGGGGCGGCGTTTAATGGAGATTAATCTAATCGTATACCAACCCCTACGATACAGTACGAGCGACTAGGGTATAGTTCTCTTCACTGATAAGTCCAGGTTTTGTCTACGCTCACAAGATGGACGTAAAAGAGTGTGGAGCTGATCAGGTGGTAGATACAACAGTTGCCCAGCGGGTAAATTTATGGGGAGGTTACGTCATAATGTGGGCAGGAATTTCCATGCATGTAATAACTGAGCTGTGCATAGTGGAACGATCGGTGAACTGCAATTATTGAATCACCAATATTTTGGAACAATATTGGGTTCATTTCGCACCATTTATTGGTGAAAATTTCTTGCTCATGCAAGACAATGCGAGACCTCCAGGTAATGTCAGGTGCATTACGGGCTACTTGGAAGAAGAAGAAGAAAAATGTGATGGCTTGGCCTGCCATGATCCCGGACATGAATCCCATTGAACATATTTGGGATCTGCTGAACAAAATGATAAGAAAGCGCCCTGCTCTTCCTGAGACACTAAGTGGGCTATGATTTGGTCAGATTGAGGAGTGGGATTATTCAAACGACGCGATCGTAAAAAGGTATGTCGAGACTTTAATAGATGTTAGGGGAGGCAATACCCACTACTCAGTGAACAAAAACTTTTATTTTATGTTTTATTCAAAAGTTCTTCCCATTTGTTTATTTTGTACATAAATTAATAATATTAAATGTTAATAAATAATAATGAATTAAAAAAAAAGTTTTTTTTTTACGTATTTGAAATTATTGCGAAATTTCCAGGTGCGCCACATTTTTGTAACATTTATAATAATTTTAAAAAATATTAGTATTGATGCTTCAAGCAGACTGATAAAAAGGAGACTCAACGATGCTGAGTTGCTTGGACGTGTGAGCAGAAAAAAAAACTTTACTTTCCAAGAAGAATATAAAAGGTCGTTAAACTTTTGCTTAGACCCATTAAAACAAAACCGTGTAGTTTTGGAAAAGATTGCTTTGGAGTGACGAAACCAAAGTTAATTGAATTGGTCCAGATGGAAAAATATTTGTTCACCGCTAAAAATACCAAGCATATAATCACAGGTACACTTTGGCCTGGGAAGCATTTTTATGGTGGGGATTGATGGCAGAATGGATAAATTCTCGTATCTCAATATTCTTAAGAATGCCATGGAAGCATTTTTTTGTCTATGCAAGGAAATGTGATATTCATGCATGACAATGCTCAAAAACATGCATTAAACATAGTCAAAGATTGGCTTTTGAACGAATAAATTGATGTACTGACCGTGGCAACTCAAAGTCTCGATCTGAACCTCATAGAACATCTATGGAATGATGTTAAGGTTAAGATTGGGTAGAAAATATTCAAAAATTCGACAGATCTTTGAACTGGTATCAATCAAGAAAGCGTGGTTTTCTATCTTACATAGTAGATTCCAATAATTAGTTGAAAGTTTACCAAGAAGGTCCCATTAAACTTTGAAAAATCGTAGTCACCCAACAAAGTACTAACTTGGTAATGATGTTAGATTTGAAATTATGAGAATTTTTCGCTAAAAGGTTGATTTTTTAACAATTAGAGGAATGTGTGCTGTTTCTCCACAAATTAAAATAATTTAAAAAATCTACTTTATAGCTTATAATTTTAAATTTATATTTAGATGATGAAGTCTTATTATTTGTAAGAAGTCCTGGAATAAAAATCAAAATGTTTAAGTTCAGAAGTATAAAATAAAACTAATTTTCATAAAAAGCTTTTAAGTAAACATAAAAGAAGCTATTTATAAAAACTAAGGTTCTCAGGCACTTAGTCGATGTAAGGACATTTTTTTTTTACATTTTTCTGACTTATACGTAGATTTCTAAGTATTACTTACAAAGATTGCTTTTAACCATTTCTTTGAAAAATATTAAAAATGAAAACTGTTTTAAGTCAAAAATACGATTATAAACGTAGATTTCTTAGTATAACTTACAAAGATTTCTTAGAACCATCTCTTTGAAAATATTGAAGCAGAAAAGAATGTTTTTGGTCAAAAATACAATAATTTTAAAAAAAACCAATATAACATCCCTGGTCATAACACTCTATGTTGTGTAGAATATAACTGTACGTATAGAGTATGTTATTCCAGGGGTGGCAATAAAACTAAAGTGAGTTGAGTTTGGCTATGTACTTATTTGACTTCCCCTCTTCGAGAATGAAGCATCATCATCATCATCATCATCATCATCTTGATCGTCATCATCATCATCACCATCGTCGTAGTCGTAGTCGTATCGTTATCGTCCTCTTCATGACACATTTACTTCCTGAACTACATAATTAAAGAATCGTGTTTGACTTTCAAACCCAAGGCAATACACACTATACACAGTTCACTGTTTTTCGGTCGGTGGTTAATGGAATTTCACTTCTTTTTTTTTTCGTTAGAAATTTTATTTTCATCATTTTTATTTAATCGTTCTTCAGGCTCTTTCCACCCTCCCCGTTTATCAATTTGATGTTTAAAAAAAATTGAAAATAAAAATACAAAATTTTTAATATACTTAGTTTTTTGCGGTGTGGTTCTGCTTAAGGCTCAGCTCAAAGTTGACGGCAGGTGTGACGCGTAAAATCAAATCATAACGCTTCTGCTCTGGGCTCCATAATTCCATAAGAATTTTTGTGTTATGAAGAATGTGACCAGAAAAAAGAAAAATAATATGCAAATAAAATTAAAATGAAAAAATATATCATGAGAACCAGAAGGAAGAAAATAAAAACACCACCATATTCATCGTAAAAGAAAAATGTAATATTTAAGTGCTCTCTTTTAATTGACATTAGATGATGATGATGATGATGAGGGTACCTACCTTCGGGAGGAGCATAGAGAGCAGACAGGGGACTTAATGTAATATTTTTTAATTGATAGATAGACTAGTGTGATGCGGGGGATGTACAATGTACATATCGAGTAATTTATGTAAGAGGAAGAAGAATTGAGTGTAAGTCCACTGAGAATAAGATTATCCCTGAAGATACTTACTTATTTAAGGTGGTGCAACAGTTCGGGGTGGACCTGGGCCTCAACCAACATGCATCTCCAGCCAGCTTGATCCCTAGGCAGCTGTCTCCAGTTCTGCAAGCCAAGTTGGTTGAGGTCTTCTCCCATCTGCGTGCGCCACCTGAGTCGCGGTCTTCCTCTACTGTGGAGCATTGGGTTGCATCGTTGATGTCCATTCGCACTACATGACCCAGCCATGTAAGTCGTTTGAATTTTAGTCTTTTAACTTCGCTGTACAGCCCATACAGTTCGTCCTTGTATATTCTCATCCACTCTACATCTATGCAGATGGGTCCAAAAATCACCCGAAGAATTTTTCACTCGAAGCATCCTAAGACGCTCTCATCTTTCTTTGACAGGGTCCAGGCCTCAGCGCCATAAATGAGAACCAGGATGATGAGCTTTGATCTTCCAATTATGTACATAAATATCATTGGCGTATCCGAGTAATTGGATGGACCTTTGGAAGATTGTGCCTATAGTGTTGACGGTTGAGTTTTGCACAATTGTTTCCAGAACGATGTTGAAGAAGTCGCATGACCGTGCATAGCTTTGTCTAAAACATTTTTTGACATCAAATGCATTGGTGAGATCTTTTCCGATCTTGATAGAGCAGTGCATTCTCCATCGTCATTCTGCACGAACGGATAAGTTGGACAGGGATGCCAAACTAGACATTGCTCTATAGAGCTCCTCCAAAGAGATGGTAGGTATCGATTTGAAGTTCCTGGGTTTTTCCAAGATCTTCCGTAATGTGAATATTTGATCAATGGTTGATATAAATCTATCAGGTTGTTGACGAACGGCTTCAGACAGTCACATAATACGACAGAAAGGATCCTATATGCAATGTTTAGGAGACTAATGCCTCTGTAGTTGGTCTTTTAAAATTTTCAACATAGACTGCGGTTCTACTACGACGTTCCCCTGATCGTCTTTACAGGCTTCGATTAGTGGCTGGTACCATTTTCCTGTTGGGACATTTCTCTATATAACGATCGCACGCTTCTTATGCTTCCTTTTTATCCATCTAAGAAGCTTGTGTTCCTTTCTCCTCTTCCGCTCGTAGAGCTCGCGGGCAACTCTCGTCCTTCTGTGCAGCGCCGTTCGTCTTCAACCCAGGGGTTTCGCTGTGGTCCGAGTCAATGTTGGCCCCTCGGAATGTCCGGACATCCTGTATTCTGGAGAAGTGTCGTGCGTCGATCGCAATGTGGTAAATCTGGTTGATCAGGAGATTTCCATGTCCTCTTGTAAATATCAAGATGTGTATCACTAAAGATGCAAAAACTGTAAAACCAATGTCTATAAGGACCTAATATGTATGCATCTGAACACATATAAATTGATCCTAAAGTAGGTTTATTGAGACTCTACTGAGACTTTCTATCTAGATATACAGGATCAATCAAAGAAGCTATAAAGTTGTATGGAATTTACTAACTTTCTTCAATTAGGTTACATTTGAATGAAATATAAAATTTCATATGTTTTAACTAAATTACAGGCTGGGATATGAATTTGGTCTTATAAATTAGTAGTCCGTTAAAAAACTAATTAAAAGATCTTGAGTGTACAATTTAGTAGACGTAATTAAATCACCGACTCAAACATTAGAATCAAACAAATAACGGAATGAAATGGAAGATATAATTTAAATGTATATGTACAGTGTTGGCCAAAACATTAGCAACTAAAACTACCTCCATCTTTATGGCATTCAAAAATTAATAACTTAACAAATCCAAAATTTAATACATTATGTACATATGTACTTTTAAATAGACTACAAGAGAATATAGTTTCAAAAGTGGTGAGAAGAAAAGCAGTGTGTTTTATTCTAAAAGTTAGTTTTTAAAAGTTACATTTTATTTTTAAAATGAGGTTTGGAAAATTTGTTTTTTTGTCTTGGTTATGTGTGTTTTTTTTTTGTTCGAAAACGCTTGAAACGTTTTTTTTTACGTTTCTTAACAACTTTTAAAAAGAGCCCGTAACATATTATCGACATTTGCCACAGCTACGATTGAATTTGTTGTTGATTCGGTAAATCGAAGTATTCGTGAGATACATAAGTTGTTCTGTCTAAGAGTTTTAACTAACTCAATTTTTTAAAAAATGAATAACTTTATTATTACCTACTCAAAAAAAATACAAAACAAAAATATTGTTAACTTCCCACAAGAAGTTATTGTTATCTGATTTGTGGAATTTGCAATTTTGACCTAAAATCTAAATCAATTATTTTAAGAGCGATGTCTGTGTTTACGTAAGCTCACGATACCTTTTTTTTATTTTCCATATTTTCAAAATTGGCTCAAAATAATTTTTAAATTTGCAGATCAAGATGTCCTGAAAGGGCTTTTAAGTAAATCTGTGTAGTGTTATTTTACTACCATGATTTTAAAATCAATTTAAATATTCTGTTTACCCCAAATACCGAAAATAAATTAAACTAAAAGTTTTTTTTTTTTTTTAATCAATAACACTGAAAAGTAATATTTTTCACATCGAATATTTAGCTCAAAAGAAATTATATTATCTTCAACATTATTTTATGCGTCTAACTATAACGTTTTTGAAATTTTGTAAAATTTATGGAAAAACCGAAGTGATGTATATTTTACAAAAAATAAAAACCTAAACAAAAGTTTTACTAACAATTAGCAGAAATTGATTTTCTACTCGAAAATCTTGGCAAACTAATTTTTGACACAAATATCTCGAGAATTAAGGACTTTCAAATTATTTCATTCTATACAAAATATTATTAAAATATTCTTTCTAGGACAAATCTAATCTTAATATACATATATTATAAGAAATGAAAACCTTCAAAAAATGCTAAGGAAGTGGTAAGATTGGTAAGAACTGGTCTTCGAATAAAATATTTCTGAAAAAACAACAGATAATAAAATCAAACTTATTCCATCATGTTTAGAATGCCTTAAATATAATCCAATCTTAAAAACAAACAAAATGTATTCAAATTAAATGTTGCTATTAATATTTGGACTTTTAGAATACTGACAGACAGCCACATATGTAAAGTTACCAGTGTAGGTCACATTCCAGCCATTCTTTTTTCTTAAAGTGGTGTCATATCGCTTTCGGTTCCACTTTAAAAACTTTGTTTTTTAATAGAAAATATTTTTCGGAAGACAGATAACCCAAAACATAGTTTTGGATGAGTTTGCTTGTTCTTCTCGCTGTTCGCCTTGCACCAAATTAATTGTACTTTTTAGAGGGTGTAAGCGAGGTATAAATGAAGCATTTCAAAGAAATTTATTTATCAAATTTTTCGAACATGAAATGCCATTTCTTTCTTAGAATACGGTTTTATGCTTTAGACAAGTTGGATGGCTGTTAATTTAAAAAAAATATATCAGAAAGGTCTTCAGTTAAGGGTATAATTTCATGGAAAAAGCATTTAATTCAACTTCATATGTATGTGGTTTTAAAAATGTTTAACTTTATTCCTACTGACTTTGGCTATTCTCGACTTAAAGTTAATGTACTAAATTTCTTTAACTTTTCAACATAAGATGTGAAATTAAATCTTAAAAAAATTACTTGTCATATTTTTCTACTGTCAAGTTTCCATTTGCACAATGAGTTTAAAAAAAATGTTTGGTGTTAAATGTTTTCTACCTAACACCCTTCTCAATCAAAAAATATATTTATCATGAGGAAATTGACTCCTTGTCAAATCATTTAATGCACACAAACAAAGTAAGAAGAAATATTTCTGGAAAAATATTAGACGTAAGGTAAATTGAAATCACTTCAAAAGACTCCCCTAAATGATTCTATAAGGCAAGCAGAATGTTTTTAAAAAATATTTACTTTGTCTACACGAGAACACAACTTATATTAGGCAGTAGGTAAGCTACCCAACTCAAAGAGTTCGTATATATGTATGTATACATATAACAAAAATAATATCAAATTTTAAGGAGTCATTTAATATTTTTTCTTACTCTTAGAGCATCACAGCTTCTATCTAGCTCCTACCTTCGCACCCTTATTATTCTGCAGGCGATAGGAAATGAAATCTTAAAAAATTCACTTACATATGTCCTGGAAAAAAAAGTATCTTCATATTTATTTGCACGAACAAAAAACATCTCGAATTGCTCCCCTGACAGATACTCTGATGAACTCATTTGTGGCATTTTCAAGGAGTGAGAAAATTGAGTGAGTGAGTAAAGAAAGTTAAAACGACACGAAACGAAAAAATATCCTAAAACATCTGCAATCGTCCTCATAAAATGAATCGTCCCCCTATTGGCACAAAAACAACAATTTTTTGTCTGCCTGTCAGAGACATTTTGGAGTTCCTTGACAATATCGTCACGAAATTGCTTTTGGTTTTAGGGAGTATTATATTTGTC
Source organism: Eupeodes luniger (assembly GCA_951509635.1). Lineage (NCBI taxonomy): Eukaryota > Metazoa > Arthropoda > Insecta > Diptera > Syrphidae > Eupeodes > Eupeodes luniger. Next base: position 48,729,703 of record OX608073.1, read on the forward strand.
AACCGCACACCACACGTTTTCCAAAAATTCCGCCTATGCTCACATCCTTAATTGACATTTTAACAACAACGATATACAGATACAATTTGAAGTTGATTGGATTTTTTTTGTTCCTATCCACATCACATAGGTAGTCAGGTGCGGGTTTATAGGGGGGAAATCATCTTCCCAGCCTTCATAATTCCAAAAGAAGACTCTAAGGATTATTTAATGGTGTCATATTGAACTTTTATTTGTAAATGATGTTGGCGAAAAACATAACAACAAAGTTTTCTTTAAGAAAAAGAGGAAATTAGCTCCTACAACCCCCTCTAAAATTACATTATACTTGATCCGAACCTGACTCCATAACACAAGCGTTCATTCCATTCCAATTCATACGCATATTAATATATGTAGATACAAAACAAAAGGCATAACAAACATATCTCTCCTTTGCTGCGTACTCACCGGAACCAAAAACCGTCGTACCTCCGCCAACGCATAGGCAATTCTAGCGTGTGCTTCAGCAGGGGCTGCAAATGTTGAAATTTCCACATGGAGGTCCTCAAAAAGATGTGCATAACGACTATCCCCACTGGCACGTAATTCTTCTTCTTTTTTTCGATCTCTCATCGAGCCCCGACCAAGTACTGCCATTTTGCACATTGTGTCTTCCTGAAGGCGTTTCATAGAATTGCCTTTAGGACCGAGTAGTTTGCCAACAAAATTGAACTTAAAAAAACAAAAACACAAAACAGAATTCAAATTTTATTTTTTCCTTCGAAAATTGTTTTAAAATGATATCGTTTTTAAGAATTAAATTTTGTGGAGATATGTATACTTATGTACCTTTGGATGATCACGAACAGGAACGGCAACTTTGACAGCTATTTTAACTGGTTTATCACGTGTTATATCGAGCATTTTGAGCTTTTCTGGAAAATAAAAATAATAAAATTGAGGATTTAAATAATCAAATTGAAATTTGTTTTCGAAGATAATGTTTAAGGTTTAAGGTTAGTCATAAATGTTTAGTGGTTTACCTAAGGAAGAATTTTCTTAAGAATTTTCACATTAAGAATGGAATTCTGGTTGCCCAATATAACATAATGTGACAACTAAGAGTAAAAACATTCACTTAAAGGTAGTGATGGATAATTTGATGTTAATTCATCGTTAATTAGTACCTAAGAACAATTTTAATATATTTATGCCATGGTAACTTTGATTTTTTTAAACTTTTTTTTGCTAGAATGGTGTCAACATAGCGAATCGCCTTCCATAAATAAATGAAAAACATGCATATTGAATTAGTTAGGTTTATTTGACTTTTTCTTGATTAACCATTAATTAGTTTTGTTGTTATTCTTCCATACTTCCCAAAAACTATTAAAAGCAAGGAGTTTTAACCTATCAGCGATCGAAAAAACATAGCAAACACTGTGCGGTATATTTCAGCTGATAGCAACTTATTAAAAGTTTGTTAAAATATGAAGATTTTGTACTTGTTAAACTTTTTAAATGCTAATTAACGCATAATTATCTGCTATTTCATTTACCTTTAGAGGAAGATTCCCCCAATCGACTTTTATTTATCGAAATTAATAATTCCAAATATCATCCCCATTAATATTTTGCACAAACACACCATTTTTGCACAATCATAATTAAAGTTATTTTGATATTTCCTTCATATATTTTATTTCATTCTTGCTATAAGTATTTTATGGTACTTTTTGTTTGCAAATTTTTAGTATTTTAAAGACATTTTAGAAAACTTTTTTAAGGGACATTTCCTTTTTTCGCGTTGACATATAAAAAAACGTACTATTTCTCAAGAAATCGTCGAAGTCGTCTGTATGGCGACTGTTGACTGTAAAGACCAAAAAAGGTTGGTATAAATAATTTTAAAAAAGCAACTTTATCTTATAAGGTGATTCCTCTCTATAAGTATGATCTCTTAAAACCTGTTAAATATAAATATGAATATAAATATAAATATAAATATAAATATAAATATAAATATAAATACAAATACAAATATAAATATAAATATAAATATAAATATAAATATAAATATAAATATAAATATAAATATAAATATAAATATAAATATAAATATAAATATAAATATAAATATAAATATAAATATAAATATAAATATAAATATAAATATAAATATAAATATATATATAAATATAAAAAAGAGGCTGGGATGCGACCCACACTGAAAACTTCCGATCCAGTCGGTCGATTTGTCTTGCTTAAAAGTTTGTAGGTTTTCGTCTTTTGTCAAAAAAGTTGTCAGTTGAATTATTCTTAAAAATTTTGAAATTATCAACAATGTTTTGCATATGATAAAATAGTTTTATTTCAAAATCTATATTTGCTAACTAGATTTTTAGTCGAAACCAAATTTTATCAACTTTAGTAGCATTTCTTAAAAGTTTTTATATCTTAGACAAACAAATACAAAATGGATGAATGAAGTTTTTTTTTTTTGAAGCCAAATTTGCGTACTATTTTTTGTAAATCTTATTTTTTTTATGAAAAAACGGACTGTTGGATTTTTATAAAAAAATTACTGAATGTTGAAAACAATATTTTCTATGAGATAAAATTAGTTTGAAGCCAATATTTTTATTTTTTGAAAAGATATTTGATTCCAAAATAAATTTTTACTAAGATTTAGTATTTTTTTTTTAGATTATTATTGTTTTGTAAAAAAAACTGTCAATTAGATTTTTCTCAAAATTTTCTCATATGTTGAAAACAATATTTCTTATAAGAAAAAATTTTTTTGAAGCCATAATCTACTATTTTTGAAAAGATATTTAAGTCGAAAATCAATATTTACCAACTTTTATCGGTTTCTATTTTTTGTAAGAAAACTGTCAATTAGATTTTTCTCAAAATTTTACCACATGTTAAAAACGTTGAATTTCGTTGCACAAAATTATTTTGGAGATAAAATCATTTTTGTAAGGTTTTCGAGGTGACATTTTTTTTTTCAGTTATTTAATTTATAAAAAAAAATCATTATTTTAAATTTTGTCCAAAAATATATTTGTTTGGTATTGCGTTACAATATATAATATAAAATTTAATGCAAGTCTTTAGCGTTATTGGTTCGTGAGATATTTAGGGTTAACAAAAATGTTAACCTTTGTTTTAAATTTATTTATTTCGACTCTTAGGACTTCAAGGTCCCGTCGAAAAATGTCAAAATTTAATAATATTTTTCTCAATAAGACAAATTTAGTCAACGATTTTGTTAAACAATAATAAAAAACACTTCTAAAATTTAATAAAAATTGATTTTACTATAAACAAAATCCTGAGGAGAAATACTGATACTGGCGCAAAATGTTAAACAACTTTTTGTTAAGGGTTACCATTTTACTAATTATCAACTTTATAAATATTTAGCAATTTACTAGCGGCTCTAAAATATTAAAATTTGTTTCGTTTGGCTTATAAGTAAATTGATAATTCCCTTCCATTAGCATCCGAACATGTCTAAACAGTGCCAGTTCGTGAGAACAAACTTAAACGGACCTTATTAATTGAAATTCCCAACTTTAGACGAGACCATTCCATCCACTGTTGTTATGAGATTATTTTTGTATGTGTATAATCTCTTATTTCGGTAGGAAGTTTACCTTCCAAAATCAGCCCTAAGTATATTTCTACATAAATAAATAAAAGTAGTGATACAAGTAACGGGTTATCCATTTTGAGGTTTCAAAAGTATAGGGCTGGAATTTGATATCTGTCAAACTAAGTTGTTAAAACATTTAAGTGAAAGTGTTGCCGAAGAGCCGAATGTGTCCATTCCTCATCGTTCTCAGGCATTAGAGCTAGCTTACGGCTCACTATGGCGTACTTTGCATTTGGATCTACACCTACATCCATATAAAGTCGAGCTTACACAACAACTGAAGCCAGCCGGGTGGAATGGGTGCTTGAACAACGGGAGGAGGACGGCGATTTTTCGAACGAAATTTTCTTCAGCGACGAAGCACATTTTTCACTCGGGGTGCTGAGAACCCTCAAGTAATTGAAGAGAGGACATGACATCAACAAAAATTCACTCTTTGTTCTGGAGGTGTGATTGGACCGTACTTCTTCGAAAACGATGATGGAACGACTGTTACCGTCAATTCGGAGCGTTATGGTCATATGATAACCGACTTTTTTTTGCCTGCTATTGAAAAATTAGACTTGGAGAATATGTGGTTTCAACAAGACGGTGCCACATACCACATAACTCGAGCGAATATATATTTATTGCAAGAGAAATTTCCTGGCCGCGTAATTTCTCGTCGTGGCGATATCAACTGGAAACCAAGATCTTGCAATTTGACGCCGCTGGACTTTTTTTCTGGGTCTACGCAAAGACCGTGTTTATGCAGATAAACCTTTAACTCTTGAGCACTTACAATTCAAAACCAACATTCTTCAATTTATGGCTGAGATACTGCCCAATATGTGTCAAAAAGTGGTCGAAAATTACCTCAAAAGAATCAATGCTTGCAACAATTCGTATAGTGGTCATTTTAATGATGTAGTGTTTCACACATAATGAAACGTTAAAACTTTACAATAGAAAAGAAACAACACGAAAACAAATATTTCATATGTGATTTATTTACGTTTACTTTTGAAACCGCAAAATGGATAATACTGTACTTCTAATACCTGTGAAACATTAAGCCTACGATTTTTGAAATTCGGTCTTAGGTGTTCAGGTTTTCAACCAAGAACCGAACTGTCAAATTTGTACCTAAATTCTCCATAATTCAGGTTTTTAAAGGGACTTGCCAGGGACTTATAACTTCGCACTTTCCCACACAAAGCCGAAGCAAGAAGTTTTTTTTAAAGCAAATTGCTAAAAGTTAAAGTAGCAATTCTCTGATTTTAACTTAAAAATGTTAAAATCAGCTCAATCATCTTTCTAGCTTAGTAAATTGATAAAAATGGCTTTTACATTTTACTACATTGTCAAAATTTCGAGCTTCTGGCTTCAAATTCTTTCATTTATACATAATAATGTTGTTTAAATTTGTTAAATTTTGAAACTAAAAACCTGAACAAAAAATTGATAGATATATGTACAAATCGATTGGTGCAAGGGTAATTTTTGTTTACGAAGAGTAAATAGAGTTGTAGCACAGCTAACGTTCTTATGAAAATCCAATTGACAGAACTTAAAAAAACAACATAAAAGTACTATTAATTTGTTAAACGCCTCAAATGACAGAAAACTGCTTGCAATCTAATCTTAAATTTTACAATTCTCAAAGTTCTTCAAAATACAATTAAGCTTATTCCGAAGAAATTACCAGGTAAGAGTTTTCTTAGGCATCAAAGGCAAGTTTTCAGTATGGATTGGTTCCCAGCCATAAGATCATAAAAACAAAATATAGAAACTTGACACTTAATGTCTTAGCCCTATCACTTCCTGAACTAAGTCCTTTTATTCATGTGCTCATTACCATTACCCAACAACAACAACAACAAAAAGCAATAGAGTGGAACAATTTAACTCTAATCCTTTAACTCCCATCATACAAAAAATCCCACCATTCCAGGTTAATCTACAAATTTATGTTGCTATTTATATTTATAGTGCTTATGTAAAAGGTTTCATTTACTTATTATGTTGACCCTTATTTCTTATATTACTTCCCAACAAATCTACCTAGGCACGAGTTGGTTGCGTTGGTTTGCAGCACAAACAAATAAGAAAATCCTTTGAAATATGAACTCAATCTTATTACTTCTATAATAGTACAGGTTTAAGAGTCTTTATGGTTTTTGCGAATTTTCTTTTTTTTTTTTTCATTTCGCATCAGAAAAAAAGACTAAAAGGAAAAAAGAAAACAGCTACATTTATCTTCTTAGATTAACCCTAATCTCAACTTAACAAAGACCATAAGACTTTCTTTCACTCGCTTTTTGTTTTAATTTTTATTTTAAGCAGACCTCTCGTCCTTTTTTCTTTTGCATTTTGCTTCTCTTTTACTTACATACGTACATACATCCAAAGAACCAAAACGAATCATAATGAGAAATTATACATCCTGAGCGCGTACTCAATTTTTAATTAGATTCTCCTTTCGCTCTATCTGAAGCTTTAATAAGCTTTCATAATGAAACATTAATGAGTCCTTTAAGTGGATCCATTTTGTTACATATTCGTTTTTGATGTTTTTTTCCTTCTTGTTTCTCCTTCATTTTTATTTCCGTTTTAGCTTCCTTTTGGTCCTAGTTTTGCCGGTTCTGGTTCTGGTTCACTTGTTGACGTTCGATGGCACCATCCGCCGGATCCACCATGTTTAGCTAAGATTCTCCGTGTATGATGAACTTTTATGATAACTTTTAAGCCGGTTGCGTGTAAACGTGGATATAAAGGATGAACGTCGTCCTCGAGTATCCGTGGTAGTTCCGTATGTAGATGATCATAATGCAGCGAACATCTGGTCCTTAAATGGGTTTTAATGTTTGTTTTATTATTATTTTTTTATTCTTAACCAAGGACATTCTTGCTGGGTGGGGGCAGTTATAGGGGATCCTAATGGTAGCGGTACGTGTGCTGAGCTTAACCTACTTGCATAAAATTAATCGCATATTAAAGAGCCAAAGAAGCTAAAGTAACGCGGCTGCGGTGGTGGTGGCGCGGAGGCGGCGGAGAAGCTTTGGAATGAGTCGGATGAAAAGTTTTGTTGTTTTGATGTTAAATTATAGCACTGGTGCTGTTTATGAGCCTGAGACCGAGCCCATCAGCTCGTCGGCTCTTCAGCCCGTGTGTGCTGTGCGTAGCAGCAACTTATGTTTGGGTTTTCTATCTGAAATAATAACTTCCTCTACGCGGAAGGATGGAGGCGGTGGAGGTGGCGTTGGCTTTAGTGGTGGGCGCTTGTTTTGGTGATTGCTATGTAGCGATTTAAGGATACAAACTCCTACATACTCATATGTATATATTTATGAGATGGTTATGGTTTTAGCAATTTTGTTTATGTTTTCATATGAAGGATAATCATATCAGTGAACAATATGTTGTTGTTGTTGTTGTTGTTATTTTTCGCTATAATATTTGCAAGCTGTCATGCATGCAGAATGTTAAAGTAAGGCATTTCACGCTTTGGCAAGCAAATTAAAATTTTTGATGCATAATATGGCTTTAATGGATTAAAGGTACCAATACCCGTATAAAACTACCTATCTACAAACACAATAAACATAGAATTTAAGTGCTTGAATGACAGGGGTTTTAGGTTGTTTGGCTTTTGTATGCATCTGGTTAGGATGTTATTGGAAATATATTTTACTTTGTTTTCTAAACATAATTTTTTGTTATTTGTTCCCCTAAAAAAGGATTAAACAGTTGTTATTTATATTGATTATTATTTTGATGTTATTGGGTATAATGCTGACTAACCTAATTAAGACTGGTTATGTTTTTTGTAGGGTTCTTAAATCGGATAAGTAAGATCGAAAATGATTGCTTCTTTAAACTATACATTCTAAAATCAACGTTTTTTAAGTGTTTTTAATTAATAACCTGTTGTCAAAATGGCATTTCCAAAATTCAAATTCCGAATGATTGTCACTTTTTTTGTACCATATTACGTTACTTTTGACTTGTTATGGCCCAAATTTTCCTTGGAATCATTTATAAAAGTTTTTAAAAACCTTTTACTTTTTCATTTCCTGATTTTTATTTATCGGGTTTTTCAATAAGAAGACTACAAAAGTTTTTTTAAGCAATACAATAACCGTTTTGGATATCAATGAATTTCTTTATTCCTGTGAAAGTACGTATGTATGATGCCATTATGTATGGAACTCAATTCCTATTGCATGGCCACCACGGGCACGCTTGCAGAAATCCACACGCTGAACCCAATTTTCGACGGTTTTCAAGTATAAATCCGGCCTGCAATTTCACGTTCAATATTCATACGAAGTTCATCGTTCGTCGCTGGCTTGTTGGCATAAATCATATACTTGATGTAGTCCCTCAGGAAATAGTCTAACGACGTCAAATCGCATTACCGAGGCGGCCAAGCGACTGGACCATTTCCTGAGATAACACGTTCTCCAAACTTGGTTTCCAATAAATTGATTGTGACATTCGCTGTGTGGCTTGTGGCGCCGCCGCGCTGTCCTGTTGGAACCACATGTCCTCCAAATCCATATCATCCAATTGGGGCCAAAAATATTCGGTTATCATTGAACGGTAGCGATCCAAATTCACAGTAACGTGCCGGTCTTGATCATCACGGAAGAAGTACGGCCCAATGACGCCGCCGGCCGGGCCATAAACCACAACAAACCGTAATTTTTTCGGGATACAATTATGACTCATGGAGTACGTGTGGATTGCCGCCTAACCAAACCGCATATTTTGTTCATTGGCGAAGCCATTCAGACAGAAATGAGCCTCATCGTTGAAGACGATGTTTCGATGAAAATCCGAATCATTTTCAAGTTGTTGCTCAGCCCAATTTACCAACATACGACGCTTCTGGTGTTGGACTTAACTTTTTGCGTCAATTTTATCTTGTAAGGATATAGGCCAAGATCTTTTCGCAAAATTCGCCACAATGACGTCACGGAGATGCCCAACGCTTGAGAACGACGTGTGAGATTCACATTTGGGTTTTCTGCAACTGAAGTCTCAGCGGCAGCAATATTCTCGACACTACGGGTACTTCTTTATCTCAATGGCACGGGAACAATTTGTATTTTGCCTGTGGATTCAAATTTGTCCTCTAGATGCGCGAATTTCGGTAGTAAATTTTAATAATTTCGACATGTTGTTGGCTCGTTTATCTTTTTATCCTGAAATGGAAAACCTTACTGAAGAAAAATGTCAAAAAAGCGGAAAAGAAATATGGCGTCGTTTGCTGTCCCTGTCGCTCTACTTTTGTAGCTTCCCTGTTGAAAAACCCTTTATTTATCAGTTTTTAAAAGTGCAGGAATTAAACTTATCTCCAACTCAAGATCATTGGTAATTCGAAAGATTAATAATTTTTAATGGTAATTTTTCATTGCTTAGATATTATGCTCTAAGAATAATGAGTCCTTGAAGCGTCGAGAAATGTAAAAAATCTGAATTCGAAAAATTAGAATGATGACAATAAATTCCAAGGAAGTTAAAAATTGTGAAACATTTGCTCAGCCTCAAAATTCCCAAGGAAAAACATTGCTGGCGACTTTAATAAGATTTTATTTTACACAGCTGAAACTTCATCAACATCGTCATCGGCTCGACAAGCGGTATTTGGCCTCATACAACAAGTCTCTCCATTTATGCCAATCGCAAGCTAACGCCATCCAGTTGCACAGCCCAAGACTTTAACAGCGTCCCGGTCTTTGCCATCTCTCCAGCGCAGCGTAAGCATGGTCTGCCACTGTTGCCTACCATAAAATGTATTACAAAGAATGCAGGAAAGGGCGAATAATCTCCGTAAGACTTTCCTTTCTAACGCGCCTAAGAGTTCGGAATGCTTTTACTAAGCACTCAAGTCTCGAATCTATATGTGAGTACTGGCAGAACCATAGTCCTGTAAAACAGCAGCTTGGAAGTTACGGTAAGGTTCCTGGATTTAAAAAGCTTTGACAGACTGAAGTAGGATCTGTTGGCTTTGAGCAGCCACGCGAGTATCGTTATTGGCTGTTTCTAATGACCCCCGATTTATGCTCTGCTGCTTTCATAATTTGACCAACTATTCTTCTTGTGTTTTACCTTCTCTAATGTGCAGCCCCACATTTTGTGCCGCCTGATCAATTTGGATGAAGGAATCGAGTACAGACTGTTTAGTTCGATGATGTCGATGTCATCTGCGTAAGTTAGTATCTGGCTGGACCTGGTGACGATGGCCTCTCTTGTTGGTTTGCCAGAGACATGAATTGTTTTGTCCAGTATGTAGAGGAGGAAAGGCAAACCATCCCCTTGTCGGAGTCAATTATGTTGATGTTGATTGGTCTGGATAGCAATCCGGCTATTTTAACTTGGATTTTTGTATAAGTCATGGTCAACCTTCAAAATCGTGAGAATATATTTTGAATCAAAAATTTTCTCATGGCTTTGTAAAGTTCTACCTTAGCTCTACTATCGTAGGTGCCCTCCACTTTCTCAGTGAGCTGACGGTTTAATAATTCATTTAAGTACACTTCACATTTTTCGGTCGAATTGGTCGAACTTCCGCCCTGAAACTTCATAACTACAAAAATCCGAAAATATTTTTGTTTTCGAACCCAAAAGAATATAGTTTTCTCACAAAATTGTTGTAAATATGTAATTGATAATTGGATACCTAATTTTTGGAGTGCACTTGGGCGTATACGCAATTTTTTTGACTTTAATTTATTAAATATCTAATTTTAACTTGTGTTAGTGCCCAATGAAAAATTAGAAAAGAGGCTGGTATGTGAACCACACTGATAACTTCCCATCCTGTCTGTCGATTTGTCTTGCTTAAAAGTTTGTAGGTTTTCGTGTTTTGTTCAAAAAGTTGTCAGTTGATTTATTCTTAAAAAATTAAAATTTTCGTACTATTTTTTGTAGATTTTATTTTTTTGTATAAAAACACGGACTGTTGGATTTTTATAAAAAAATTACTAAATGTCGAAAACAATATTTCCACAATATATACAAACAATATATCCTGTGAGATAAAATAAGTTTAAAGGCAATATTTTAAATGTTTCAAAAGATATTTAAGTCGAAAATCAATGTTTACCAACTTTTAATAATACTTTTTTTTTGGGTTTTATTTTTTTGTAAAAAAATTTCATTTCGATTTTTCTCTAAATTGTATCGAATGTTGAAATAAATAATTTTTTTTTATAAAATAAAATTAATTTGAAGCCAATATCTCAAATTTTTAAAAAGATATTTGAGTCGAAATCAATTTTTACCAACTTTTAGTAATGTTTTTTTTAGGTTTTTAGTTTTTATAAAAAAAGTGTCAATTAGATTTTTCTCACAATTTTACCAAATGTTAAAAACATTATTCTTCGTTGCACAATTTTGGAGATAAAATCATTTTTTGTTCGTAAAAATAGTTTTTGTTCAGTTTTTTTGATTTATAAAAAAAAATTGTTAATTGGAGTTTTTTCCAAAAATATATTTGTTTGGTATCACATTACAATATCTATATATATAAAATATTCCTGTCACAGTGTTAGTGGCCATATTCCTCCGAAACGGCTTAACCCATTTCAATGAAATTTTGCATATACATTCGGTAGGTCTGAGAATAGGTTTTTATCTATTTTTTATATTCCTAAGTGTTATGGTTTAATTGCATCAACATCGTATACGGTGCAACGATCTTACGATAGTATTCAGTGACGCTATGTACAATGAAGCATTGATTGCTATTGAGGATCTTTGCATTATCAGTGCCAACTTACCACTCAGTCAATTCGGTATGCATTCACCGAAATGCATCTGATTTAATAGACACTGGATTGAATCGTGAACTACAATACAAAACTGTAGAAATGGCAGCGATTGTTGCTTGCAATGTCCCACTAATAAATGATGAACAAAGAACCATTTTTGACCACATCATGCTCGTAGTTTCCGCAGGACAAGGTGGATTCCTTATTTCGCTAATTCTTGCTAAAATACGATCAAATAATGGTATCGCATTGGCTGTTGCGGCAAATTTATTGGATGGAGGTAGATGAATGCACTACGGCACACAAACATTCGCTTGAGGCGTTGAAGAGGACATTAAAAAAAGATATAAAAACAGCGACACACTATTTGCCGGCACTCGATTACTCCTTTCAGGTGATTTCAGACAAACACTTCCCGTTAATCCGCGTTCCACGTACGCTGATGAGATCAACGAGTGCTTAAAATCATCGCCACTGCGGCGTAATGTTGAAAGAGTACAACTGAAAGCAAATGTGCGTGTTCAAATGCTTCAAGATCCATCCGCTGAAACAACTGTTAGATATAGGACACGGAAAAGTCACTTCAGATGAAACTGGATGCATAAAATTACCGGTCGATTTCTGCACGTTTATTGGTTCACAAGATTCTCTCATTGACCAGATATTTCCCGATGTGCACAGACAATATACAAATCACGAGTGGCTGGCAGAAAGAGCAATTTTACCAGCAAAAAATGTGGATGTCAACAAATTAAATCTCAAGATACAACATTTGTTACCAGGAGACTTGGTGTTATACAAATCTATTGATACAGTTTTTGATGCTACCGAAGCTGTAAATTATCCAACTGAGTTTTTGAACTCATTAGATTAACAAGGTATGCCACCGCATAATTTACAATTGGACCTCCGGTAATTTTGTTTCGTAATTTGAACCCACCACGGTTGTGCAACGGCACGCGATTAGTAATTAAAAATTGATGAAAAATGTTATCGAAATCATATTTCTAAATGGAAAATTCTGAGATGAAAATATATTTTTACGGCGAATCCCTATTATACCCACAGATGTGCCAATTCAATTCAAACGCCTTCAATTTCCAATTAGATTGGCATTTGCAATGACTATCTATCAATAAGTCTGAAGGCCAAACGATGTCTGTGAGCGGCTTAGATTTGAGCATTTCATGTATTTCACACGGACAATTATACGTGGCATGCTCTCGAGTGCGCAAACCATCCAGTTTGTTTGTATTGGCGAAAGATGGGATCACAAAAAATATTGCAGATACACTCTTTTGCATTAAGGGATTGATATTGTTTTTTTTTTAAGTATTGTCATAATTTTAATAATAATAATAATAATAATTTTAAAGAATTAATTTTAACAAAGTAAACAAATTTGTTTGGTGATTTGTTATTTTAATATTTTGTCACCGTTTACAGTGCTCTATACCTCTCCCACTTATATACCACATCCTTACACACTTACAATAAGTTATTTGTTTCTAGCAAAATATTCTCTAGAAATTATTTATATGACGAAGCAAAGTTTGTCGGGTCAGCTAGTATGATATAAAATTTAATTCAAGTCGCTGGCGTTATTGGTTCATGAGATATTTGGGGTTAACCAAAATTTTCACATTTTTTAAAATTGCTTGAAACGTCGCGAGATGTCAAAATTTTCAATTCGACAAATCGGACTGATTACAATAACTTCCTTCATACTATGAAGTAAATTATTAGCCGAGTAAAGTCAGTGCGGATATCAAAAAAAATGATCGGGAAAAGATGGTCGTCTTTAGGCCAGCTGATAAAGCTTTCCAAAATTTAAAAATCCCAGTCAGTCATTATTACCCTCTAAAGTAATTAAACTTCATTTTTCTATTATAATTTGTACTTCATCAAGCAAATGTGACTTTCGTTAAAATAATGTGATTTTTTGGCTTTGGCATTCTTGAGAAAACAATATAGGTAAACGAGGAATTGGGTGCAATAAAACCACAATAATGGGCACAATCATTTCCATCAAACCGCTTAATTGCTTTGTAACTTCCTGGACACACATTTTCTCACGTAATTAATTTTCAGATACTTTTTACAATCAATAAAATTCAATTAAGTTTATTAATACACACTATTCAACATCAAACATACTGATTCCAAGTCAATCATAACTAATTTGAATTTATTAATAAGGTTCAAAATATTTAAATTCCACAAATAAAATTAAAAAATATTACAAAACTCAGTTACTTTACTTCAATCAAAAATCTTAGAATGTTATGTTAGAAAACAATAAAATTGACTCACTGACACCCCAAGTGTATTTTACAATCATAAAAATACAATAAAAATTCCAATTAATTTCAGTCTTATTTTCACAAATAGAACTTCCAAAAATATTCTCGATCCATCACAAAAGCATCATTTTCCTGGTTCCTTCCGGTTTTTCTTATTATAATAAATGTCAATTCCCTTTTTCCAAAAATACCAAAAATTAATTCATTCAAATTATTTTACCATTAGGTAAAGTCTTCCATCAAAAATTTCAACCCCCCCTCGAAAAATTGTGGCTCGTCGAGTAGGCAGATAAATGTAGGTTTGTAATCTATAAATTTAAATTCCTCTTACAAGACCTTAACATATAGATGGACATTTTTCAAAGTCTCTTTGTTTGAACATCATTCTCGCCGTTTTAGTGTCGGTAGAAACGGCAAACCACAAAGTTTAAGTTATAATAATAATTAAACGGTCTTTTGCAGACACAAATGATGGTGTCGTTGGCCGTGTTTCTTGTCCGTGTTAAAAGGGAAATTTCTTTTGGTAGATATGGTGTGGGCTTTGGGCTGCAATTTGGCAGAATCACAAACTTATAAGGCTGCCTTTTCCAATTAGTTTGCTTTTATGTTATAGCTTTGCAATGTCAGTTCTCTTCCTTCGGTTAGTAAATTTTCTTTATTTACATTTCTAAAATAAAGTAAAATTCCTTCAATGACGTCTTTATCAGGACAGGAGGCTAAGAGATTCAAAGTCTGGGAAAATCATTATCGGTGTGAGTTTGTGTGTTTTTTTAGAAGAAGAAGAGGAATTTAGTGTCTTTTCTTTCCTGATCATTGTCGTCGTCGGTCATTACACGATTGGTTGAGTAGCAGGACTGGCAGTGGCGGCAGCGGCTTGCAAGAACTCATTAATCTTGACCTTACTCCAACATCGCAAGGAAAATTTGAATACCACAACCACGAATGGGATCAGGAGTAGGACATAAAATAATGTTGGCAGCAACTGCCGACAAACAGTGGGACAAACTTAATTGAAAAAAAGTACACAATTTGGAGTAATTGGCAATTCGTTTTAATTTTAAAACATATAATGGTTTTATCTTGAGCATATTTGAGTTTTAAATCAATTAATTTTTCTGTTGAAAATACAATGTTTCCTCCATGAAAATTTTGTTTTTATTAAAAATATGCACGGGTTTTCTTTTTTATAAAAATTGAAGACATTTTTGTGCATACATTTTATAGAAACTGAGTCCCTAGCTTTTTGTTAAAGAATCCTAATTGAAATTTCAGGCTTGTTTCAATTTTTGACTCACTATTTGTTCCACTATACGATAGCCTTCGTGGCATGTTGGAGGTTAATGATTTTAATTGGAATCATAGCACCAAGAATCTTGATTTATGTATGTTTTTTTTTCTCTTTGGTTTTTGTATTTCTTGCATAAATTGTGTCAACCAGCATCGTGTTTTTTGGGGGACTTAAACGTTAAGTCTAGACCTAATTAAAAAACAGTATGGCAAGGAAGAATATTTTGTAATTAAATTTAATTAAAAATTCTTATCGCTTTGTTTACTTTTCTAAATTGTCCTCATTATGTTTTCATCTATAATACTATGTAGATGGCAAAGGGGACTTTGAATGGTGTATTTTTTGAAACAAATAGAAATGTTTAAAAAAAAACTCTAATAAAAACATACAAACAAGGGCACCCAAATTCGTATCACATCAGATACATTTTTAATATTTTAAGCTGTTTGGTTTTCTATTTTAGTAAGAAAATAGGTCCTTACAGATGGAAATACTGCATTTGGAATTTGAAATTTTAATTATGCAGGACTTTAGGACTATTTTTGTGCTCTTGTGTTTGAGTAACCTCAGATTCATTTCTCCAGCCCTTACTCCCAAAACTTAAATTGTTCCCAAATTGACATCAACTTGGCATTTAGAGAAATAAATTAGTCATCGATAATCACTTTCCGGAAAACTTTCCTAAATCTACGAAATTCAAAATACAATAACGAAAGTGGATATTGTTGCTTTCTAAATGCACTTATTTTCCATTTTTAAACTTTTTAATTTGGCAATGCAAGATTTGACTTCAAAAATTTGAGTTCAAAATTTTGTGGCAATATAAGATTTTACTTTAAAAACTTGAGTTCAAAATATTTTTTCTTTGCAAAAAACTTCTATAATATTCTATTTAATTTCTCAAAAAACCCTTATTTTTTTGAGATTTGTTTTGTGAAAATTGTTAAAGTGATATTTTTAAAATTTATTTTTTTGTAAACAGGGGTTACAAGTTTTCTCCTACCATTTTCCTAAATAAACAGATAGCAAATGCGAGTCAGTTTATGTATCCTGTAACTCCGTAAGCAAAGCCCCATTGAAATATTCATCATTAAGTTGTATTCGCTTGAAAATGTCGGTTAACTAGACGAATTTTAGCCATTTGAGGAAAATTCTCCTTTTTTTGTATGGAGACAACTGCGGCTAAGTCTCATCGAATGCTCTCATGTATGTATGATGAGGACGCTTTAAGTGAGACAATGTGTCGTGAATGGTTTCAACACTTGAAGAATGGTGACTTTAACGTTGAAGACCGTTATAGTGGCGGAATGAGAAAGTTTTCGAAGATACAGAATTGGAGACATTACTGAGTGAAGACTCGCGTAAAACTCAAGAAGAGTTTTCAAAGCAAGAAATTTCAAAACAGTTTTTTTTTTTTTTTTTTTTTTTAAATATCAAAACAGTTGTTGTGAATAGTTGCTTCAGAAGCAAAATAGGAAGGAATTTCTGCATTGCATTGTTACCCGGGACGAAAAACGGGTCTATTACTATGAGCTTAACAGCAAAAAATCATGAGGATAGCCCGGCCATGCATCTACGTCCACGACCAAACCTAAATATAAATTCGTCCAAGATCATGCTCTGCATTTGGTGAGAATAGTTTGGCGTCGTGTACTATAAGCTGTTAAAACCAAATCAAAAAAGAGGCTGGGATGCGACCCACACTGATAATTTCCCATTCCGTCTGTCAATTTGTCTTGCTTGAAAGGTTTGTAGGTTTTTGTGTTTTGTTTAAAAAGTTGTCAATTGAATTATTTTTCAAAAATTTTAAAATTACTAACAGTATTTTGAATATAATAAAATAGTTTGATTTCAAAATCTATTTTTGCTAACGAGATTTTTAGTCGTTAACCAATTTTTAAATATTTTAGTAGCATTTGTGTACTATTTTTTGTAGATTTCAATTTTTTATTAAAAAACTGACTGTTGGATTTTTATAAAAAATTAAATGAAAGTCGAAAAAAATATTTTCTGTTAGATAAAATAAGTTTGAAGCCAATATTTTCAATTTTTGAAAAGATATTTGATACGAAAATCAACGTTAACCAACTTTTAGTAATGTTTAGGTTTTTATTTTTGGTAAGAAAAACTGTCAATGCGATTTTTCACAAAATTGTATCAAATGTTGAAAACAATATTTTTTTATAAGACAAAATTAGTTTGAAAATAATATTTTTAAATTTTGAAAGGATATTTGAGTCGAAAATCAATTTTTACTAACACTGATAATGTTTTTTTAGGTTTTTATTTTTTATAAAAAAAAATGTCAATTCGATTTTTCTCAAAATTTTACCAGATGTTTAAAACGGGTTGGGATCCAAATACTGTATGGATCAAAATACTGTATTTAAAATACTGTATCTCAAAACACTGCATGATCAAAATGCTGTATCTCAAAATTCTGTATTTCAAAATTCTGTACATCAAAATTCTGTATTTCAAAATGCTGTAAATAAGGCTAAAAAATAAAAATCGTTTTGATAATGTAAAAAAGTGCGCACTTATTTACAGCATTTTGAAATACAGAATTAAAAAAAAAAAAACATACTTTTTTTTTTTGGAAAACATCATAATACTTTTTCATTAGCATAATGTTCTAATATACTTCCCTTGAACAATAACATACATATATAAATAAATAAATAAATTAGGTGGCGCAACAGTCCTTTGAGAACTAGGGCCTATTGATTTACAACTCTCAACCATTCCTGTGTGCGAGTAATGTTGTCAGGGATGGAGGGGACCTACAGTTTCAAGTCGATTCCGAACAGCTAATTTGAGAAAGCACTTTTCATGACAAGAATTACAAGAGGCAGTACCCGTGAAAAAAAACTTTAGATGGCACAGGCACAGTTTGAACCCAACATATGTAGGTACCTTTGATAATTCATAAGTCTTTGAAATAATAAAAACAAAAACAATATAAATGGTATCTTCTTCTTAATTTCTCTTTACCATTTTCTTCTTCTTAGTTATTTGTATCTCTCACATTTTTACATGAATTGTTCCTATCATAATTAACAATTGCATAAACATTTGCACCAAACTAATTGATCTGTCAAAACTTCCAGTATTATAAAATATTATAAGATACAGTACTTTGACAATACAGTATTTTGAGACACAGTATTTTAAATTTACAGTATTTTGAAATACAGAATATTAACCATACAGTATTTTAAAATACAGCATTTCGACCCGCTCCCGTTTAAAACATATTTTTCGTTGCACTAAATTATTTTTGAGATAAAATAATTTTTTGTTCGTGAAATTTTCGAAGTGACAATTTTTTTTTTTCAGTTTTTTGATTTATTATTTAATATTTTACAATATTTAATATGAAATTTAATTCAAGTCTCTAGCTTTATTAATTCGTGATATATATTGGGTTAACCAAAATTTTCACCTTTTTTTAAATGGCTATATGGGAAAAAAACCACCCACTCAAATTTTTTGAGAGTCCTTTCTGCCGTACGAACGTACGTTCACACGCACGCATACACATCTCTCTAAAGTTCTTTTATTTCGCCTCTAGGGACTTTGAAACGTCGAGAAATGTCAAAATTTTCAATTCGACAAATCGAACCGATTGCAATAACTTCCTATGGGAAGTAAATACTGAATCATTTAAATGACCACCACGCGAATTGTTCCAAACATCGATTCTTTTGATGTAATTTTGGACCACTTTTTAGCACATATTTCGGGAAAACTCGGTCAAAACTTGACGAATGTTGGTTTTTAAATGCTCAACAGTTAAAGGTTTATCTTCACAGACACTGTCTTTTGAGTAGGCCTACACAATGTCCAGTCCAGTGGTGTTAAATCGCATGATCTTGGTGACCAGTTGATATCGCCTCGATGAGAAATTACGCGGTCATGAAATGTCTCTTGCAATAAAGCCATATTCGCTCAAATTTTGTGGCATTTTGCAACGTCTCGATGAACCCACATATTCTCCAAGTGGTATTCTTCAATAGCAGGTAACATGTAACCATAACGCTCCAAGTTGACCGCCGGACCAATGAGCGCACCATACAGTGACTTTTTGTGGATGTAATAGCCTCTTTTCAATTACTTGAGGATTCTCAGAACCCCAAATACGACAATTTTGTTTAACATAACCACCGAGTGAAAAATGTGCTTCGTCGCTGAAGAAAATTTGGTGATGTAGGTGTAAATCCAAATGCAAAATACACCATAATGTGCCGTAATACAGTCCTAATTTATGAGAACGACGAAGAATCGACACAATCTCTTTAGCAAAACTTTTACTTACAGCAGCGATGTTTCCACTGGTACAAGCGAAACGATGATGCACAGAACCTGCCTTACAATATCTGTAACCAATCCAGTCTCTACAAATTTCTTCACAATTTTTACCAGATGTTAAAAACGTTGAATTTCGTTGCACTAAATTGTTTTGGAGATAAAATAATTTTTTGTTCGTGAAATTTTCGAGGTGACAAAGTTTTTTTTTCAGTTTTTTTGATTTATTAAAAAAAACCGTTAATTGAAATTTTTCCCAAAAATTTAATTGTTTGCTATCACCTTACAATATATAATATGAAATTTAATTCAAGTCTCTAGCGTTATTTGTTCGTGAGATATATTGGGTTAACCAAAATTTTCACCTTTTCTTAAATTGCTATGGTAAAAAAAAACACCCACTCAAATTTTTTGAGAGTCCTTTCTGCGCACGCACGCACAGAAACCTCTCTAAAACGTCGAGAAATGTCAAAATTTTCAATTCGACAAATCGCTCCTATCGAAAGTTAATACTGAATCATTTAAATGACCACCACGCGAATTGTTCGAAACATCGATTCTTTTGAGGTAATTTTGGACTACTTTTTCGCACATATTGGGGGATAACTCGGCCAAAACTTGACGAATGTTGGTTTTTAAATACTCAACAGTTAAAGGTTTATCTTCACAGACACTGTCTTTTGAGTAGGCCTACACAATGAAAGTCCAGTGGTGTTAAATCGCATGATCTTGGTGACCAGTTGATATCGCCTCGATGAGAAATTACGCGGTCATGAAATGTCTCTTGCAATAAAGCCATATTCGCTCAAATTTTGTGGCATTTTGCAACGTCTCGATGAACCCACATATTCTCCAAGTGGTATTCTTCAATAGCAGGTAACATGTAACCATAACGCTCCAAGTTGACCGCCGGACCAATGAGCGCACCATACAGTGACTTTTTGTGGATGTAATAGCCTCTTTTCAATTACTTGAGGATTCTCAGAACCCCAAATACGACAATTTTGTTTAACATAACCACCGAGTGAAAAATGTGCTTCGTCGCTGAAGAAAATTTGGTGATGTAGGTGTAAATCCAAATGCAAAATACACCATAATGTGCCGTAATACAGTCCTAATTTATGAGAACGACGAAGAATCGACACAATCTCTTTAGCAAAACTTTTACTTACAGCAGCGATGTTTCCACTGGTACAAGCGAAACGATGATGCACAGAACCTGCCTTACAATATCTGTAACCAATCCAGTCTCTACAAATTTCTTCACAATTTTTACCAGATGTTAAAAACGTTGAATTTCGTTGCACTAAATTGTTTTGGAGATAAAATAATTTTTTGTTCGTGAAATTTTCGAGGTGACAAAGTTTTTTTTTCAGTTTTTTTGATTTATTAAAAAAAACCGTTAATTGAAATTTTTCCCAAAAATTTAATTGTTTGCTATCACCTTACAATATATAATATGAAATTTAATTCAAGTCTCTAGCGTTATTTGTTCGTGAGATATATTGGGTTAACCAAAATTTTCACCTTTTCTTAAATTGCTATGGTAAAAAAAAACACCCACTCAAATTTTTTGAGAGTCCTTTCTGCGCACGCACGCACAGAAACCTCTCTAAAACGTCGAGAAATGTCAAAATTTTCAATTCGACAAATCGCTCCTATCGAAAGTTAATACTGAATCATTTAAATGACCACCACGCGAATTGTTCGAAACATCGATTCTTTTGAGGTAATTTTGGACTACTTTTTCGCACATATTGGGGGATAACTCGGCCAAAACTTGACGAATGTTGGTTTTTAAATACTCAACAGTTAAAGGTTTATCTTCACAGACACTGTCTTTTGAGTAGGCCTACACAATGAAAGTCCAGTGGTGTTAAATCGCATGATCTTGGTGACCAGTTGATATCGCCTCGATGAGAAATTACGCGGTCATGAAATGTCTCTTGCAATAAAGCCATATTCGCTCAAATTTTGTGGCATTTTGCAACGTCTCGATGAACCCACATATTCTCCAAGTGGTATTCTTCAATAGCAGGTAACATGTAACCATAACGCTCCAAGTTGACCGCCGGACCAATGAGCGCACCATACAGTGACTTTTTGTGGATGTAATAGCCTCTTTTCAATTACTTGAGGATTCTCAGAACCCCAAATACGACAATTTTGTTTAACATAACCACCGAGTGAAAAATGTGCTTCGTCGCTGAAGAAAATTTGGTGATGTAGGTGTAAATCCAAATGCAAAATACACCATAATGTGCCGTAATACAGTCCTAATTTATGAGAACGACGAAGAATCGACACAATCTCTTTAGCAAAACTTTTACTTACAGCAGCGATGTTTCCACTGGTACAAGCGAAACGATGATGCACAGAACCTGCCTTACAATATCTGTAACCAATCCAGTCTCTACAAATTTCTTCACAATTTTGACAATTTCGTGCGTAGTTGGACGATTATGAAAACCATAATCTCCTTGTAAAAGGACGATATGTGGCTGTGGCAGAATCAACACTTTTTTAGTAGGTTTTAACAATTTGTATGCGTTGTGCCATAATTAAGCGATCCATTTTCGTAAATTTCAGACTTTCGACTGAACAAAAAATTGTTTAAAAACTAAGTTGGACAGATTTCGAATTCCAGTCCTATACTTTTAAAATCTCAGAATGGATTACCCGTTACAATCTATTTTTATTACAATTAATACAAAAACTTAAGATTTGACATTTTATTGAGTTTTGCCATAAGTTTGCGACCTATCGCGACCTTCAAATCTTGAAAATATATAGTAGAAAAATTGCTCATGCAATAGCTGTCAATTTTGCCTAAATTCAATCAGTCTGTTTTAAGAAATCATCGTGGACAGAAAAAACATTCAAAACCAAGTTAAAAATTTCAATTAATCTAAAATTTATCAAGAACATGATGCTATTGACTTAAATAAAGATGTACATACATGTATAAGTAAGAATTCGCATCCATTAAAAAAAAAACTCACTTTTTTTTTCTATAAATAAAACAAACAAAATATTTTACAACCAATAAACAAAACAACTTCAGAATTGCTTTATACTATAGAAAAAGGATGTTTCTGACTCCTGGTAAAATTAAAACAAAAATTTAATCGACAAAAAATGAAAATAGAAGTACTAGATTTTGCAACAGTTTGTCTAATACCTTCAGAAAGAGCAATTAGATTGATTGGTGAATTTTATTATAATGGAAATCCAATTGACAGATTTTTCCCTGGAAAAACAAGACTTCAAAATAAAAACTAATCAGAACTCCTGCTCGAAAGAAAATAGCCTCAACGTATCGAACTTTCTTAAGTGAGAAATATCAGGTTTGTAAGAGCACCAATAGAAAGTAATCATGTTTTAGAGATGATGTGTAATATCAAGGTATTTCAATATAATTATGCCTCTTCCAAGCCTTATATCACTTAACCATTCCTAAGTTCCAGTAATGGATGGGTTCTATTCCACCTAAAATGGTTAAGATGAGAGGCACTTTTTCATGACGACAATTGCTCTCACGCATGATTTGTCAATTTTCCACTAGAGAGTTTAGAGCATCAGTATTTCCAAAATCAAAAAAAAAAGAATCCTTCTTGTTTTAAGTTGACATAGACTGATGGTGATGGAATTTCGTATCCCCAAAGCAACAGCGGATGTGACAAAATGACTGAAATTATTTAAGCTTTTCAAAAAAACTCGCTTAATAAATAATTGCAAATCCCTTCATCAATAAAAATAACATGAGTAAAAGTCCCCATAACTTAAAGAATTCCCATTTATACGATACAAATTTATATATAGAAGCTAAGTCATTATATACGCAGCACAGTGTGATAAATGGTATCCAATGTCTCCTCACATATCCAAAATCACATGTACCTTTGGTTATACATAAAAACCCAGTCAAAATCTATATGTACGAATTTGGTATGTCTAATTTAGACACATTAATTTATGTAACCTGGATTACGATATCACATGATTAAGTACACGAAACATCCCAGACATCACAATAAAACCATATAAAAAAAGGGAAAGAAGCGTAGGTAACGAAATACCATTACCCCAAGAGCCCCACACATCCTGGAATTTGCAGGAGATGGGAATTTAGGCCCATCATGAGTCCAACTTAACGAAAAAGCCATTAATTTAATGGGCTTCTCGGTTAATGGTCAGCAAATTTCTTTTAAATGACATACACCCGTGTCGTCACCGTATTCATCGTCTTTGGTCTCGGTCGTCCTTGGAGTAAGAGTAAATTTATTGAATATGATTCAAGAGAGATGTAGACTACAGTAATGTCGTGTTCCAACATCATACTCCAACTCCAACTTCTAGAAATTCTCTTACCATCATTAATCACATCTCAGGTGTCAAATGTTATTACATCTGGTTCTTAATTTTTCTTCTGTTTATTTGTCTTTTTGTTCGTGTAGCCTCATCCTTATGCCACATCCCCACAGAACCACAGGGACTCGAGTTCAATTCAAGACCATCAGAACCAAGAAATTAAGTTTCAGGAATTTTTATTTTATTTCGATTAAATTCACCACAGGCTTCTGATGCTATTGTGTTTCGGTGGCTGGGGAAAGGCGCAAAGGTAGGTATGCGATGTGTATTGTAATATGTAACGCCTAAGGAAGAAGGAAGTAAATATTCGCCATTATTATGAATTAATTCATCCATGAGGAAAGGGAGGATAGAATGGGCGGTGGTGGTGGTGGTAGTGTAGATGGAGTAGGAGTCCTATGTATGTGCGATGTCCTGAATTTATGCTTTTGTATGTGTGTTCGAGGTTAATTAATTTCGATTATGTTGAGCTTGAGTCGAGGCGAGCACTTTGCGTTGCGTTACGACGACGACGACTACGCGTTGGAGGGTTGGAAGATATGGGCGGTGGATAAATGTATGTGTGATATGTATATTATTACTATATATCCTTTCCTCACATATGTATGTATATGCATGTATGTATGTGAGTACGTTGAGAGTCGTAGGACATGACAGAGTTGACAGTATATGAAAATTGATTTTCCTTCTGGGTTATTAATTATCATTTTACTTTATTTTTGAAAGGAAGTTTTTGTATTTCGTATATAAAACAAAAATATATGTACATATATTGTGTATATATATTAATCTACATTAATAAATTGGGATATAAAGTTAAAAAGTATAGGGATAAAGTTAGTTTGATAACAAATTAGGAAAAATGAATATGAAACTTTTATACAAAAAAAAAAGATAAGTTTACAACTAATTGATTTTTTGACAAAATTTTCAAAGGAGCATAGCTCGAGGCTATGCTTTGATATTATGATTATCTACACCAAAAACCTAATTGGGCGTGTGTACCCGTTTTGCCATACATAATAGAAATAGAGTTTTTTTTCCTAATTTATACCCAGAATTTGTTTTCTCCAGGAAGCGGTCCTTTTTACAAAAAAAGAAAACAAATTGTAAATTTTCTTAACAATGACATAACTTTAAGTTAAATTTGAATTTTCTGAAATGTTTGACATAATAGATTTAGGAATAAGGAATTGGAAGATCAAATTCCATACCATTTGTATGAAAGGTCCTTTAATCAACCTTTTGTTGATTATGAAAGTTAGGAGGTTTTTCTTTGAAAACTTTAATATTTTTTTTATGTTTTTTTTTTAACTTCTGGTGACCATCATAATTTTTTTTTTTTTAAATTGACAAAACGGGTACTAACTTCGTAATTGAAAAATTAGCTTGCGGCTAAAAGAAGTTCAAAAGACAAAATTTTGTAGCTTAACTATAAGAAGTTAAATAAATTAGATTGCGTCAGATACGATTAAAGGTTCTTTCTTAAATTTATTTTAAATAGAACAAAGTCTGTGAGCTTTGAGCATTGAGCTTTGCACTTGTGGTTTATTTTCATAGAGCTTCAATTTTTGAAAAATCTCTAAGAAAAATATTACAATGCCAAAATGTTGTCAATGTTGTTTTTGGTGTCGGAATTATCTAGTTTTGACAAAGAAAAGTGATAGCTTGGCTCACGTCATTATTTCGTTCTCAAGAAAATATAAACCAATAACCCCGCTAGCATTAAATCCGTACAATGAAATAACTTTTTCCAGATGCCTTGGACGTTCCTACTTATCATGTGGATTGAAATCGCTATAAATTCATTAATTTCGTTTTTTGACGGGTTAGGTTAGGTTAAAGTGGCTGTCCGTAATGGACTAGGACACTCTCAGGCCAGTTTAATGGCCCATTTTGTGATACTACATGAATCTTGAGACTTTCTTCTAAGCTCAATGAAATCAGTTTGAGTCCCTTAAGAGAGAGGCTGATCATGTTAATATGATTCAGATCGTTTAGATCGTTATAGAAGAATTCTTCTTGGTAATTCTTGCGTTTTCGAGCTAGAGCAGGGCATGTACATAGGATGTGAACAACTATTTCCTCCTCTTCCTCATCCATAGGCATATCCACAGTATTTTTAACTTTCATGTTACCACAGTATATCAAGACTTAGAAATGAAATTGGCACTTTCTAAGTAGATAGATTTTCGTACCATAACTTATTTCAACTATGTAACCTACTTGTGACTTGATTGGATAAAAAATTTTAATTAAAATTAATAAAAAATAGGCTTAAATATTGCAAATTTCAAGCGTACCAGATGCAAATTTATTAAGTTTTATAAATAAGAAACATTTCAACGACCTTTGAAACAACTTAACATCATTAATATATAGGTGTGCTACCGTTCAAAAAATAGTACAAAGCAATTAAATTAGAGTACCTGCGTTTTTACAAATATTAAAATCTGATCTTTTTCTCTATATAACTTTCTCAACGATCGATTCTGGTAGTATTTTATAGGCTTAAATTATTCTCTATCAATCAATAAATTAATTAAAATTTAATTGGATAATGTGCCTCTATTTAAAAATAAATAATGTCATTTTACAGTTTAAAATTGAAAACGTGATTGGTATAAAACGTGATGTAATATGTGATTTTTTTAGCGGCACACCTATCGATAAGTTCTTACAGCCAGAGATCCAAAATAACCGTTGACCACTGAGATTTATTTAATTCGCCAATTTCATTTTGGTCTTGGTCTGTGATTTATTTTTAAAAATTAATTTTTTAATTCCCAAATATCTCTTATCTGTTGACTTATTTAACTTAAAATAAATGGAAATGGTTAACCTTAAACCTTTTCCATAGAAAATAAATCAAAAATGGTTAAAATGATAAATTATATGATTTTCTTTATTTTGCAAGTAAAAAAAGTTAATTCTTAATTATTAAGCCTAACTAAAAGTAAACTCTCAAGAGTTTTTGGATTTAAATCATATCTTCTTTCACTAAGTATAAAACTTAGAGAAGAAAACGCCCTTTGCACTGATACTTGCGTTGCTGGAATGCCCAGTACAACTAGAGCGATCTCAAAAGTGTTAGGAGATTTTAATTTGAGATTTTGAAAAAATGAAAGAATTTTAGTGTTCAACGGCAAACGAGGGTAGACCGAATCAAAATTTTCGATGTCCACGTATAATTTTGAAAGTGTTTCGTTATAACTGACGTCACTCGAAATGAGATTTATTTTTTTCAGCAATAAGTGGTCACCGGTTAACCAAAACCAAAAAAAAGTCAAAATAAAAGTTTCTCTCTCAGAAACCGAAAAAAAAAAAAAAGAGGCTGGGATGCGACCCACACTGATAACTTCCCATCCCATCTATCGATTTGTCTTGCTTAAAAGTTTGTCTAAATGTATCAATTCTTCCCAAATTTGCGTTCTATTTTTTGGAAGTTTTATTTTTTTATGAAAAAACGGACTGTTGTATTTTTATAAAAAAAATTACTTAATATTAAAAACAATATTTTCTGTGAAATAAAATAAGTTTGAAGCCAATATCTCAAAGTTTTGAAAAGATATTTGAGCCGAAAATCAATTTTTACCAACTTTTATTAATTTTTTTGTTTAGGTTTTTATTTTTTGTAAAAAAACTGTCAATTCGATTTTTTTCAAAATTTGTCTTAATGTTGAAAACAATATTTCTTATAAGTTAAAATTAGTTGGAAGCCATAATCCCAAATTTTTGAAAAGATATTTGAGTCGAAAATCAATTTTTACCAACTTTTGTTAAACTTTTTTTTCGGTTTTTAATTTTTTGTAAAAAAACTGTCAATTCGATTTTTCTCAAAATTTTACTGAATGTTGAAAATAATATTTTTTGAAAGATAAAAGTAGTTTAAAGCCAATATCTCAAAGTTTTGAAAAGATATTTGAGTCAAAATTCAATTTTTACCAACTTTTATTAAGTTTTTTTTTAGGTTTTTATTTTTTGTAAAAAAACTGTCAATTCGATTTTTCTCAAAATTTTATCAGATGTCAAAAACATTATTTTTCGTTGAACAAAATTGTTTTTGAGATGAAATCATATTTTAGTCGTAAAATTTTCGAAGTGACAAATTTTTTTTTTCAGTTTTTTTGATTTATAAAAAAAACCGTTAGTTGGATTTTTTTCCAAAAATATACTTGTTTTGTATCGCGTTGCAATATATAATATAAAATTTAATTCAAGTCTCTAGCGTCATTGGTTCATGAGATATTTAGGGTTAACCAAAATTTTCACCTTTTTTGTAAACTGCTATGGTAAAAAAACCACCCACGCAATTTTCTTGAGAGCCCTTTCTGCATCTTTCTGCCTTATTATCTGTATAACAAAATTTATTTGAAGTCGATATCTCTCCTGGTTCTTGAGCTATGGACGACGAAAAAAACGTCGCGAACGTACGGACGTACGGACGTACGTACACACGCACGCACAGACATCTTTCTAAAAATCTTTTATTTCGACTCTAGGGACCTTGAAACGTCGAGAAATGTCAAAATTTTCAATTTGACAAATCGGACCCATTACAATAACTTCCTATGGGAAGTTAAAAATAAAAATTGAGTAAACTGGTTATTAAGTGATCATTTTTGTAAATCTCAACAAGTGAGAGTAATTTAAGAGACCTTTCAAAAGGTTGAGATTTACTTTTGATCTCTGCTTACAGCAAAATAAATGATTGTGAATGATAATTTTACGAATAATCGATAGTAAAAAAAGCTGTTGATCTAAATTTTGAAATTTCAAAGTTTGTACGAGCACAAAATCAAAACATATTATGAAATGAAGGTTTTTCATTGAATGCTTTTCATTGATCTAACGTACCGGATATTACGTGACGGATATTCTTTTAACACTTACCCCTATTAAAGATTATTCAAAATGAATCACGCAAGTATTTTCTTGTTATTTAGATGATAAACAATCAAGAAAATGTTTGTTTATAGATGTGCCTTAAAATAAAAAAAAAAAAATTCAATTGTTGCAAATGAAAGATTCTGTGGATATGCCTCCATACAGCTTTTGTAAAAGGCATTATGCCTAGCCGCGTGGCGTGCTTTCCTATAAGACAGTGCCCGCTTATGATACTGATTATCGAGCTTATATGCGATCTGCTTAGATAGCAAACACCTTGATCGCTTTAAATGTAGTGTAGGCCAGATATTTTTCGTAATGTTTGCCTTCTTCATAGCGTCTTGCAATAGCAATAGTTTAAATAATGTAGCGATTGGTATACCAGCATTTGAAAAACGTATTAGAATATGCTGTACTGTACCATTCTTGGCGATTTGATCTGCCTTACAGTTTCCTGGAATGTCTCTGTGGCCCGGCACCCAGCAAAGGTGAATATTATGTTGTGTCATCTCCTGTTATGGAGTTTGTAGAAACAGAGTCCAGCGATTTGATAGCGGCTTGACTATTTGAGAAGATACAGATATCAGTTGTTGATATCACGTTTTCTTTAAACCAAGACAAGACTTATTTTATCGCCAAAAGTTCCGCCTAAAACATACTACAATGATTCGGAAGGCGGAATGAAAGACTCAATTTCAGTCGTTCAGAGTACACACCTCACAAACCTTATGGAGTGGCCAATGTTGTTGTGAATCCACTGCAACGTAACCTTGAGGCGAATTGCAGAGCTTGCAGCTATTTATTTGCTAAATATATCAAGAGGTGTTAGGTAGTAGGGTGTCCAATTCCGCAGATGGGGTCGTGCGAAGAGATCTACTTAAACATAGTCAAGCTGAACGTTGGACTTTACTTAGCTTGTCACCGTTTATAATTTTGTCTAAAACAGTCCACCATAGTGCCACACCGTACATTATAATCAGTCTGATTACCGATGTGTATAACCAATGCGTGATTTGAAGTTGTTAGCCCCATTTATAACCAATAGCCTAGACTTTTTCTTGTATATTGCGTTTCCAATTTAGTTTTTTGTCTAAAATAAGACCCAGGTACTTAGTCTGAAAACTTTAATTAGATTCATTTAATATGTGGGGGGGGGGCTGGTTTAACAAATGGAATTCTATATTTCCTCAAAAATAGGACTAATTCGGTTTTGTGTGGGTTAACACCCAGTCGACACCGATCAGCCCAAAATATTAATTTGTCTAAGGCATTTTGTGAGAGTTCTTTTAGGGTGTTCAGACGCTTTTTTGAAACCGTTATAGCAACGTCATCCACATAGGCAATCACTATGAAACCCTCCGCATCCATACCAGTAAGGATTTAATTTACCACTAGGTTCCAGAGTAAAGGGGATAGAACACCTCCTTGCGGTGTCTCTCTACTAACGAATCTTCTAGCAGAAGAGTTGCCCAGTTTTGAGTTAATTATTCTTCTAGTCACCATTAAATTAATTAACTCCCCAAGCGAACTTTCTACGTTTAGAGATGTTAATGTAGATGTGATTGCAGATGTGTCCACGTTGTTGAAAGCACCTTCGATGTCAAGGAAAGCAACCATGGTGAACTCTCTATGACGGAGAGAGTATTCGATGGTGCGTACTAGTGTGTGTTACGCAGTTTCCACCGATTTACCTTAACAGTAGGTATGTTGAGACGTAGACAGAAGTCTTGTTTTGGTATCAATACTTTCCCTTAAATGGATATCAATCAATCTTTCCAAGGTCTTAAGAAGAAATGATGATAGACTTATAGGTCGTAGATCTTTGTTGACATAACTATTCATTCATTCGAAAAGCTGATTTTGTTTAATGAAAACACGTTTGTTAGTTTTTTGTGTCAGTTAAATTCTGTGGAGGCACCAAGTTTTAGACTTCTGCGGATTCTTCTAACCACACTTAAAAACATTTTGGCAGATCTTCCGAATATATTTTTTTTTAATTCAGGCCTGTGGCCTATTTCAAGTTAGAAATGTTAGTTCAGCCAAAAAAGTCTCATCATTTGCACATGATCTTGAATAATTATTCGTCAATGCCGAATAAGCTGAAGAAAGTGTGTAAGGAAAAACCAATTTGGCGAATGTAGCTTCAATATGTATGTCCACTATCATATGCCAATGCTTGCCAGTTCCTATTATACGACCTTCATAAACTTATTGGTCGAAATATAAATGACTATCCAATTTTTGTATTTGGACCTTAAGGAAACCTTGAAATTGAAATTTAAAACATATTCGATCTGTTGAGCGAAACAAATTGATTGAAGTTGGAACCCATTTGAATTAAATTTAAAAATCAGTTGGGAAGTTAGACAAATTCTTGCCTAAACATCGAAACACTGTTTTTTAGTACCAGTTTAACTCATCTGCTAAATTGAGTAGTATTGACAGTAACTTTAAAAAAGAGCGGCTTCTAGCAAATTAAATATAAATACATTTAAAAAGTCCGTATACGCCTTAGTGCACCACGATAGTTTTTTGACAAAAAAATATAAATTTCAGAAGTTTGACTTGCTTTTTGACTTATTGAATAAAACAATTATTATTTTTAAAACGAGTTACTGTTCTTCATCAATAAACCATTTGAATTATTTTAATATGTCCAATTTTTCAAATTAAAATTCGATTGAAATACTACGTTTCCACGATTTAAAGACTCTTCAATCCATCGTTTTTGGAGATTTAATGGATTTTTGAAAAACTAAGCTCCAACTTTTAATTAATTAAAATCTAACCAAAGGTGTCACAAAAGTTTCCAAAACTTCCACAAAACTATCTAAATGTATTCTCAACGAAATACGATTTCTTAAGTGCAGATTTGAATTCAATTAGTTTTCCTTTTCTGGTATCCTTAATATTCCATTCCATATCACATCCTATATCCACAATCCAACTATCTATACCATAGTTGTATAATTAATAAATACTTAATTGCCTGCGGTGAGTATCAAACTTAAGGACACCACTGATTCTTTTTTGATACTGTTTAGTTAGTGAAAAAAATAAACAAGAACAAGAAAAACAAAACAAAACAAAAATAACTTCTAACTAAACTATACCCTAACGACTTCCTCCTTTTGTTACAAACCTTTACATTATAGAGCAAAACTATATCTCTGAGCTCTGGGTATAGGGTATATGTAGTAGAAGTGCGGTATAGATTGACAAAACTTTTCCTTATGTGGAAAGGACTTCCTTTCGTTTGATCCTTTTTTTTCAAACAGAGGGCATGAGAGGATAATACAAAATATTTTACTTTTGCAACAATGTTATGGAAACAGGATCTGGCTGAACACAAGTTCTGAATCATTCCTCTTTTTCTATCTCTCTTTGCTTTGCCCGTAAGTAGATTCTTCTTTGGGTGCATCCTTTTTATAGCATAGCAATAGTGGCAAGTAGAATTTAGCTTTTAAAAGTGTTGGTAATTAAACAATTTTATATTTTTATTTTCATACAATTTCTAACGAAAACATCATCCATTGCTGTGTGATGAGGATGACCCCTCTTTGGTTTTAGTTTTCACAACAAAATGAATTAAAAAAGAAACTCTCCTGATAGAAATTTCAACTAAAGACTTGAGCAGTTGTTGAGCTGTTGTTGAACTTTTTGTTTCTATTTTTTTTTGAGTTTCATCATCACAAAGGAAAAAGTTGTTTTATGAAAATTATGATTATTTAAAAATTTTAATAAAAATATATGAACAAAAACGTTCTTATCCTGTTGCACAAAAGATATATATAATATTGTATTTGATGTGTATGGTGTAGATGCTTAAACCATTAACATACTTTCTATTTCCTAGAGCTATTTCGAATAATTATCCTGTATGGAATTTTTTCTTATGAATCGAATTAAGCAATATTGTGTGGAATTCTATAAAAAAGGGAACAAGTTAAAAGAATGAAAATTGTTCATGGAAAGGATCTTATGTATTATGATGATGATGTGTTTCATTTGATTAGAAATTCTATTCTCTAATAAGAAAAATTCTTTTGGTAATCATATTTTGGTAAGTTCAATTATTTTCAGAGCCAAAAGTTTGTTTTTGAAACTTTTTAAATTAAATAAAAACTTGAAAAAGTCTTACACTGAAGTTTAAGCTAATGAAGATTATCAAGAAAATAAATAGTGATAAAATTTAGTTCGAAAAATAAACAAAAAATGATGGCACATAAAATTCTGACAAACTCATTTCTGTGGAAATTACAAAAAATTGAAATACCCGATGGAACTAAGCACTTAGCCAGTTACCGAAAAATGATAAACCTTTCTTTAACATAATGAGGTCCTTTATACTGATAGTGAAAAAGCAAATGTTTTCGCTGTAGAATTCAAGAAAAACCATGAAGCTTCCCAACAGCTGATACTATAAGTTTGGTAGACGCTGCCTCTCATAGAATTGTAACTTCTAAAGGGTGATTTTTTTGCTATTATCTTTTTGGCAATACTGGTTTAAACAGCTGACTCACGTTTCGTGTTTTGTTTCACTGTCAAACATCTTCAGTTTGTTCTATAATTTAACCATGAATCGTCTTACAAACGAACAAAGCTTGCAAATTATAGAATTTAATTATCAAAATGCATGCTCTGTTAAGAAAGTTCATCGCGCGCTTCTTCCATTTTATGGTCAGTTTAATCGACCCACTGAAGCGGCTTTTGGGGCTATTGTGACTAAATTTCGCACCAAAGTTACATTGTTGGACATTAAACCACCAACACGCTTACGTAGAGTGCGAACTGAAGAATATATCACAGCTGTATCGGCCAGTGCAAATGATGCCCATCAAGTATCGATTCGTCGCCGTTCGCAGCAAATGGGCCTCTGTTACTCAACAACGTGGAAAATTGAAGCCGAGCGACCTATTGCAACGTAAAATTTTTGGTGAATGGTCTTGGAAAGTTGGTCAAAGATCCACTTTTTTACCGAAAAATTGTGACGAATCTCATTTTTGTCTCAATGGGTACGTAAATAAGCAGAATTGTCGATTTTGGAGTGAATATCAGCCAGAAGCATTGCAAGACCTACATGCATCCAGAAAAGTCACAGTTTGGTGCGGTTTATTGGCTGATGGCATCATTGGACCGTACTTCTTCAAAGATGATGCCAATCGTACCGTAACTGTTAATGGTGAGCGCTACCGTGAGATGATATCCAACTTTGTTTGTCCAAAATGCAAGAGCTTGACTTGCATGACACGTGGTTTCAACAAGACGGTGCCACATGCCACACAGCACGCGCAACAATGGACTTATTAAGAGGCGAGTTCGGTGAACATTTTATTTCACGTTCGGGACCGGTCAATTGGTCGCCTAGATCGTGCGATTTAACGCTTTTAGACTATTTTTTGTGGGGCTATGTTAAAACTCATGTCTATACAGACAAGCCCGCTTCAATTGACGCATTGGAAGACAACATTGAAGCATATGTTCGTTAGATACCGGCCGAAATGTTGAAAAGAGTATGCTAAAATTGAACTAAGCGGATGGACCATTTGAGGCGCAGTCAAGGTCTACATTTGCATGAAAAAATCATCGGACATTAAATTATATGGACCGTACTATCGATTCAAATAAGGATTTCATGCATTTTTCTGAATGGTATGTGTTTTTTTTTTTGAAAAACTTTCCTATAGCTTTTAAAAAATCACTCTTTATATAAAAAATACAAGCTGATTCTTTATCTGTATAAAAGAAATATTTTAAACTCAAATAATTATCTTAACAAAAAAACAATTTTTTTAAATTTTAAAATATTAAAAAAAAAAGTATTTTTTAACAACAAAATTGCAATTCTAGTTTTAATTAAAAAACATCAAATAAATGTCGTTTTTTTCTTCTTAACACGGATTCTATAAATAATAATTGCTCTAACATTTCTATTTTTTTAATTCATAACAATTAAGTAGAAACTTGTTTTTAATTTAATAAAACCATTAAAACACAAATTCTAATAAAACCATCGTAAAATTTTTTTAATCGATTTATTTTCGTTTTTGTTTATTTTTAATTCCAAACAAAGGAACTTTACGATCTAACACCCAACCCAATTTATTTTTTTTTCAGCAAAATATTTTTTTATGACAATCGCTCTCATAAAAGCTTGAATTTTTTTTGATTTTATTTTTTAAAGCAAAACAAACAACAAAATACCTATGCCTATAATGTTAAAAAACATTTTTGAAACAAAACAATCGGATATTAAAAAAGAAATCCCAGTACAAGTAGAGTAGAGTAAAAATTCATATAAAAATCATAAACATTTTTCATGACTTAATTTTAAACGACCAAGTCCACAATCCAAACCAACCCCACGCCCCACCTCATCTACATACATACATACATCCTTAACACAGAGCTATAAAAAGAAACAAAATAAAGACAAAGCA
Organism: Eupeodes luniger; assembly: GCA_951509635.1. Taxonomy (NCBI): domain Eukaryota; kingdom Metazoa; phylum Arthropoda; class Insecta; order Diptera; family Syrphidae; genus Eupeodes; species Eupeodes luniger. The sequence goes on from OX608073.1 coordinate 48,764,703, forward strand.
CATCACTAGTCGAGGAGAGCTAATAATAAAAACACAAAAACATAAATGAAATAAACACAAAATTTATACGTTCTATTAAAATATATGATTGAATTTTGTATCCAAAAATAAATAAATAAATAATAAAAATATATTATATTAAAAAATATATGAACAAAATATATCCACCTACATACATTTTATAGGGAAAACTCATTTGTCCATTTTGTTTTTCCTCTCTGCAAATCAGGATATAGTGTGAAACGGAAGTTGCTAAAAATATTTATATAATATTGTTGACGCAATTTGTATTTTTATTTTAATATTATTTCGTTGTAGTTATTTAGTTCTTGGAAAAGGAATTAAGCTCACAAATAATATTTATCCAAGATTTATGTCACCACTTTTTCTGATACAATTTTTATAGGAACTTAATTTTAGGGTATTTTAATTAGGTTTGTAAAGGGTCCTTTAACAAGGATAACAACATTTTGACAGTTGATAGTGGCCATGTTCCTGAAACTTAATCTGTCAAATTATTAAGTTAAATAAATAAATTAGGCTGTACAAGAGCTTGTAGAGAACCATGGGTCTAGCGATAAACAATTCCTTGTATTTGTATTTGTCAATTCCGCGCAAGAGGCAGTTCCCGTGAAAAAAACTTTAGATGGCACAGGCAGGGATTGAACCCAAGACCTCTGGCATGACAGTTCAACGCACTAACCATAACGCTTCGGGTACTACATACTTTTGCAAATTTGCGAATTGGTCTTGAAAAATTTCATAAAAAGGATATAATGATGCAACCGTAGCCGTGTTGGCAATTCGAATAAAATTGTTTTCTATATCGATAATGGCATACCCTTTACGATTACTTAGACCTCGATTTATTTCTTCTAAAATATGCTCGTGTATTTTATATATCAATATGAAACATCTTATTGGAAAGGCTTATAATGGATGTTTTGTTAGTTCAAAGTTGGCATAACTATTGCAACTTGCGGGCATTTTGTCAGTTGTCAATTGATTGATTTCTACTTTGGCATTAAACATGAATAAATTGACGTTTGAAGAAAGCTTAAAAATTGTGCTTGATTTATTGTAAATATCATGGAGTTCACTTTTGGTTGCACGCATACTTCAAAAAAACAAAACTGCTATATAAGGAGTGATGCTAATCGTGAAGTGCATGTTGAAACACCGCTTCATCCACAAAAAGTGACTATTTTGTGTGATTTATGGGTTGATGGTACTTCTTTAAAAACGATGCTGCCCAGAACGTTACAGTCAATGGTGATTGCTATAGAGCCATGATTAGTGACTTTTTCGTTTATAATTTGAAGAACCATGTTGTACAGGAGCTATTGGTAATCACGTTGTTTCACTTTATGGATCCGTGAATTTGCCCGCAAGATGGTTCGATTAAATGCCATGCCGAGACATAATTTTCTGTGGGGATATATCAGGTCGCTAGTCTATGTCGATAAGCTTGAAACGATGGATCACTTGGAGAAGAACATTCGCTGCGTCATTGAAGATATACGGCCACAAATTTTGGAAAAAGTCATCGAAAATTAGTCCTCCAGATTAGCCGTGGCGATCATATGATAGAAATCTTATTATTTGTGGCGAATTTTGCGAAAAGATATCTTGGCCTACATCCTTCGAAGATTAAATTGACGCAATAACTGAAGCCGCTTGACCATCAAAAGCATCGTATGTTCCTGAATTGGGCTGAGTAACAACTTGAAAATGAATCGGATTTTCATCGAAAAATCATCTTCAGCGATGAGGCCCATTTCTGGCTAAATGGCTTCGTCAATAAACAAAGTATACGGTATTGTTTCGGCAGCAATCCTCACGTACTCCATGAGCAGTCATTGCATCCCGAAAAAATTACGGTTTGGTGTTTATGGGTCGGCGGCGGCGGCGGCGTTATTGGGCCGTACTTTTTCCTTGATGATCAAGACCGTCACGTTACTGTGAATGGTGATCGGTACCGTTCAATGATAACCGAATATTTTTGGCCCCAATTGGATGATATGGACTTGGAGGACCACATGAACAGGACGGCGCCACAAGCCACACAGCGAATGTCACCATCAATTTATTGGAAACCAAGTTTGGAGAACGTGTTATCTCACGAAATGGTCCAGTCGCTTAGCCGCCTCGGTCGTGCGATTTGACGCCGTTAGACTATTTCCTGTGGGACAACATCAAGTCTATGGTTTATGCCAACAAGCCAGCGACGAACGATGAACTTCGTATGAATATTGAACGTGAAATTGCAGGCCGGATTTATGCTTGAAAACCGTCGAAAATTGGGTTCAGCGTCAAGATTTCTGCAAGCGTGCCCGTGATGGCCATGCAAAAGAAATCAAGCTCCATACATAATAACATTAAACGTACTTTTACAGGAATAAAGAATTTCATTGCAATCCAAAACAGTTTTTGTTTTATTTTAAAAAAAACTTTTTTTAGCGCTCTTATTGAAAAACCCAATATATGTATCTGACACGTATGTATTTTACTTGATTTTAATAAAAAATAAGTCTAAGGTCTGTAGTACCCGTGGCATGATGGTTAGTGCGTTGGACTGTCATGCGAGAGGTCTTGGGTTCGATCCCTGCCTGTGCCACCTTAATTAAAAAAAAAAAAAAAAAAACGGGTACTGCCTCTTGCGAGGAATTGACAAATTCTCCAAGAGTAATGCTTGTCATGAAAAAGTGCTTTCTCAAATTAGCCGTTCGGATTCGGCATTAAACTGTAGGTCCCCTTCATCCCTGACAACAGTACTCGCACACAGGAATGGTTGAGAGTTGTAAGTCACTAGGCCCTGGTTCTCTACGGACTGTTGCGCCACCTAATTTATTTTAAGTCTAAGGTCTGGTTTCCCCATTTCCACTAGACATTATAAATGTCAAAAAATTAAAATCTATCGTTATTTTTGAAACACCCTTTATTGATTCACTTAAGAAAAAATGTGTGAAAGTTGAGGAATTCTTTAAAATTTTTAAATTGTTTCTTTGCCATGTCATTTAAACAACAATCAATCAGTTTCCTAAGCAATTTTATCTGTTACCAGAAAAGGTGAACTTTTAAAGTATTAGACATTTCATGACAAATCAAATTTGTTTACTCTTTTCCTCTCTTAGCATTCATATCATTTCTATCAAGGCAAGTTTAAAATTCACTTTAAAAAAGCAAAAGCTTCAAGTCATCATTCTGCCTGTCTGTCCTTGACTTGAAGCCTATTACCACCAAAAGTTTTTTATTTTGTGTATTCATTTAACTGTTTAAATAGTTTTTAAACGTTTCGGGCAAATATTCAAGCAAAACCAGCGAAGAAGAAGAAGAGTGAAAAAAAAACACTACCTAACAAATATTATATAGAACACAGAAAAACACAGAAACTCAACCAAAGGCCACAAAAGTTCAAAACAAACAGTCCTGCGGTAAACATTTGCTAACTTTTGCGGCAAAACGGTGTTTTTGTTCAGAGAAAGAAGAAAAAGAAAATACAGCCACAGACATGTTACACAAAGACAACATTAGTTGAACTTTTAGCCCTTTGGCGCGTAAAACTGGCAATCTCTATAGTACATAAATAGTTATACTGAGGACAGGATACATCATAGGAAGGAAAAGGATAAAGCAGAAAAAAAAACACAAAATGTAGACGTAAAAATGACAAGTATATAAACAAAAGGATAACTCTCTGTATGTCTCTGTGGGAAAAGTGTTTCCTTTCGTGATGTTTAACATTATGTTTGCCATATTACCACCCAAAGATAACTGATAAAACTGATATAAACTAACATCAGAAGAAGAAAAATAGAAATAAAGAAAATCAACAAAAACAAAACAAAAAAAACTCAAATAGTAGATGATATTTAGCTCAGAGGTAGGTGGCTCTGAAAATTCCTTCAAGTGTGACATTACTATGTAACGTTTGAAACTTATTTAGCTTTGTTTTATTTTCATCCCTCTCCTGGAAACAGGTTAACAAAATAAATAAACAATCACGACTACCTTAGGCACAACAATATACATATAAGGCTTCTGAATAATTGTTCATCTATACAACTTCCCATTAGGGATACAATCATCTCGACAAAAAGAAATCCTAAAGAAATGGAAACAGTAAATACACTAAAAAGGACCCTCGGTTTGTTGTCCTTGACAGAAACTTACTACACTAATTAGGAGTGAATACTCACTGGGCTGTACTTTAGTGCGTTCATATTTTGTAGGAATGGAGTGTCCTAAATTATGTGTGTTTGTATGTGTTTCATTAAGAAGGAAATAAATTGGAATAAAGAATGAAAGTTATAACTGTCCCAACCCAAGTAATATTAATTATTAATACATCTAGATTCTAGATACATAAAAAGAGACACTCATCATCATACTGACTAAATTTGTTGTTCGGTTGATTCGTATAATTCTGTGCGTGAGTGGAATGATTGTGAATGTCAGTTAATGAACGCTTAAGGCGTACAACTATAACTATCTAGTTAATTGTGAATGGCTATCAAGCACAACATGAAGCATGAACTGAATAGAAACATACTGCCGACATGGAACTAGATTTCATCTTCTTAAAAGGATATAACTTAAATGAAGATAAAGATGAAATTATGAAGTTTTTTTCTTATTAATAAAGCTTTTAAACAAATGTACAACCTTTAAACTATGAGTCACTAATTAGTTATCTAAGAAAATAATCAGTAAGTTCCTCTGAATTAATCTATCAAGCCGAAAGCTGAGAGATAAATACTCTTTAACTTTTTCTAAAAAATTGAAAAGTTAGAAATTTCTAAAAAAAAACAAATATTTTGAATTAAACTTAATTGTCTCAAAAATTGTATGCAACATTAACATTTATTTCATTTTTCGTTTCAAATTAAGTTAAAATTTTTGTTTCTTAACAAAGTTAGCAACTATCTGAGCTAATGGAGTCTTTGTATTTTTAAATAATCGACTTTTTCTTAACAAACAATTTTCCAATTAAACTAGATTTTGAAGTTTTGAACTAATTCTTTTGAATTTTTGACACAATTGTAGCAATAAAAGTTGACAAACTGATTTGTTCTTAGACTTCAAATATTTTTAACTTCCCATAGGAAGTTATTTTAATCGGTCTGAGTTGTCGAATAGAAAATTTTGAAATTTCTCAACGTTTCAAGGTCTCTAGAATTTATAAATTAAAGCTTTTTAAAGAGATGTCTGTGTGTGCTTGTTTTCGAGATACTATTTTTCATCGTCCATATATCAAGAACTTATAAGAAAATTCAAATCAATTTTTATCAAATTTGAGTACTATTTTTTGAATTTTTATTTTTTCATGAAAAAACGGACTGTTGGATTTAAAAAAAAAAGTACTGAATGTCGAAAACACGATATTTGAGTCGAAAGTAAATTTTTACCAAATTTTAGTAATGTTTTTTTTAGGTTTTTATTTTTTGTAAAAAACACTTTAAATTTTTTTCAAAAATGTCAAAAACTTCATTTTTATAAAAAAATATAATTTGAAGCCAATATCTCAAAGTTTTGAAAAGATATTTGAGTCGAAATTCAATTTTTAGCAACTTTTATTAATTTTTGTTTAGGTTTTTAGTTTTTGTAAAAAAACTTTCAATTAAATTTTTTCTGAAAATGTAACTGAATTTTGAAAACAATATTTCTTATAAGACAAAATTAGTTTGAAGCCAGTATCTCAAATTTTTGAAAAATATTTGAGTCGAAAATCAATTTTTGCCAACTTTAGTAATGCTTTTTTTTGGTTTTTATTTTTTATAAAAAAATTGTCAATTCGTTTTTTCTCAAAATTTTACCAGATGTCAAAAACGTTATTTTTCGTTGCATACAAATATTTTGGAGATAAAATCATTTTTTGTTCTTAAAATATTCGAGGTGACAAATATTAACTTCCCATAGGAAGTTATTGTAATGGGTCCGATTTGTCAAATTGAAAATTTTGACATTGGTCGACATTTTAAGGTCTCTAGAGTCGAAATAAAAGATTTTGAGGAAGATGTCTGTGCGGCGTGTATAGGTACGTTCGTACGTCCGTACGTTCGCGACGTTTTGTTTGTCGTCCATAGCTCAAGAACCAGAAGAGATATCGACTTCAAACAAATTTTGTTATACAGATAATAAGGCAGAAAAATGCAGAAAGGACTCTTAAGAAAATTGCGTGCGTGGTTTTTTACCATAGCAGTTTAAAAAAAAGTGAACATTTTGGTTAACCCCAAATATCTCATGAACCAATAACGCTAGAGACTTGAATTAAATTATGTATAATATATTGTACCGTGATACCAAACAAGTATATTTTTTGAAAAAAATCCAATTAACGGTTTTTTTATAAATCAAAAAAACTAAAAAAAAATATTATTTACCTCGAAAATTTTACGAATACAAAATGATTTTATCCCCAAAACAATTTTGTGCAACAAAAACTAACGTTTTTAACATCTGGTAAGATTGACGGTTTTTTTACAAAAAATAAAAACCTAAACAAAAAAATTAATAAAAGTTGGTAAACATTGATTTTCGACTCAAATATCTTTTCAAAACCTTGAGATATTAGCTTCAAACTACTTTTATCTTTTAAAAAATATTGTTGTCAACATTCATTAAAATTTTGAAAAAAAATCGAATTGACAGTATTTTTTAACAAAAAATAAAAACCTAACAAAAAAACAGTACTAAAACTTGGTAAAAATTTACTTTCGAATCAAAAAACTTTTCAAAAATTAAAAATATTGTCTTCACACTTTTATTATTTCATAGAAGATATTGTTTTCGATATTCAGCAGTTTTTTTTATAAAAATCCAACAGTCCGTTTTTTCATAAAAAAATAAAATCTACAAGAAATAGTACGCAAATTTGGTAAAAATTGATGCTGGGTTCTTGATATCTCTCAAATTAATTTCATTCATCCAATTTGTAAAAAAAATTAAGAAATACTACTTAAATTGGTAAACATTTGTTTTCGACTAAAACTCTATTTAACAAAACTAGATTTTTAAACTAAACTATTTCTTTATATAAAAAATATTGTTGGTAATTTTGAAATTTTTAAGAATAATTCAACTAACAACTTTTTTAACCCAACCCTACAAACTTTTAAGGAAGACAAATCGACAGACGGGATGGGAAGTTATCAGTGTGGTTCGCATCCCAGCCTCTTTTTTTTTGAGTTTGAGTCCTTTCTGCATCTTTCTGCATTATTATCTGTATAGCAAAATGTTTTTGAAGTCGATATCTCTACTGGTTCTCGAGCTATGGACGACGAAAAAAACTTCACACGCCAACGGACGTACTGATGTACAAACGTACGTACACACGCAAACACACAGACATCTCTCTAAAAATCTTTTATTTTGACTCTAAGGGCTTTGAAACGTCGAGAAATGTCAAAATTTTCAATTCTTAATTCGACAAATCGGACCGATTACAATAACTTTCTATGGAGAGTTAACTAAACCTTACTTTTGAATTTGTGTATGAAACACGAAGTCAGCTTAATTTACGTTTACTTCTTGTAATTCAAAACCCGCACTGAGCCTCTGAGCTTTCAATGATTTGATTTAATAATTTTTGTGGCCTTGACCTTATTTTAGAATTCTCACGTAGGTACATAATATATTTAATTTTGATGGGTCTAGAAATCTTTTTTTCAAATTTTTATTGAAGATCTTCAGGAATTTGTTTAGAAACTCTTGAACTCATTTCTCTTAATCCCAAAACTTAATTTTGAACAAGTGTTTTACTAATTACTACTAAGCGGTATGTTTTTTTTTTTCATATCCCAAAAATGCAAATATCAAAGCATAAGACATTCCATTCTGAACAACTCAACAAAAAGCATAAATAATAAATAAAATATTCTCAACTTTTACACTTCCCTATACTTGTCCTTCGAAAAATCCCATGTTGATGTTCATCATATGGAATTTATTGCAAAGAACCATGAACAAAGTTTAGACACTTTTCAAAAACAAAAATAAAACGTTAACGAAAAAATATTACCACCGCAACCGAAAAAATATTCAAATCACATTTTGCCTATTTCAATTCGTGCAAAGTCGTTTATTCCAAAAAATGTTTCTTCATGAAAAAGCTGTTGCAAAAAAGCCCCCACCCCTTCCCTCAAAAAAAAAAAAAAAAAACAAAAACAAGAACCAAAAAATAAAGATATAAAAATAAAAATGAGAAAAAGAAAAATGAAAGTGGGTCAAACAACTGCGAAGTGTGTTCAGACTCTTGTTTCATCATAATCCGCACGATAAATCCCTGGCGGTAATCTTTTCAGGGGACAACCACCGGGTACACATCGCACAAACTAGATGATAGATACCACCCCCTCTATACCTCTCTATATTTCACTCTCTCAGCCTCCTCTGACTCTCGGGTGGAAACACCCGGTGGTCGGGATTAATTGCATAATTTATTCGCGAGGAAGCGACAACAACGCGGTGCGGCAACAAAGAATAAAAGAAATTCAACAAAAACACCTTCCTCTGCCATCCAGCATCCTGATGGAAAGCTACAGCGCGCGGCGAGCGCAACGATACGAGATGATGATGAAGTTGAAAAGGAAAAGGAAGGATGACAACTGGCCCGCCCTGAGCTATATCGCACGTAAATCTACATCTTGCAATCATCATTGTGTTCCTGATCCTGACTGTCAAGGACTTTTGCCTCGAAAACTCACACCATGCGATGGTAGTTTAGGTTGTTGTTATTGTTTTGGTTTGATGTTTTTTTGTTTTTTGCGGAGACCGAGCTGGAGCCCCTGACGTGCTGGCTGGCTGATGATTGTGATGGGCTGATGGCAGTAGCCTGCTATAGTGTCGCTCGTCGCCCGTTTGTCAATTGAATGTAATGGCTGACTCATGTTTGTCGTCGGCGGCGTTCGTGTCGTCGTCAGAGTTGGATTTGGAGTCAGCGTCAGCGACATAGTCATTCTCATTGTTGTTATTCTCGTATATCCTTAGCTTTTTCACAATTCACAATCCAAAATCTGCTGCTGCTACTGCTGTTTCTGCAACTTGTGTGTTTTGAGAAGGATGAAAGCTGTTTTCATGACTATTCCACCTTCCATTCATTTCGTTTATATATGCAGATATAGCTGTCATATGACTGACAACAATAAGGACGACGCACGGTGACGGTAAAACAACTGCAGAAGTATGTAAATTACAATTTCCTTTTCCGGACGCATTATATTTCAACGTACGTATGTATATGTATGTATGTGTGTGAGTCGAGTGCTATAATGTGCCCGCATCATCAGGCCTAATTATAAACGACAGACTCAGGGAGTTTAACATTTGTGCATTCGTTTGATATGAATAACAATAACAACAACAACAACTCGACTTTATCATACTAAACAGGACTTTTAATGTGCAATGTTCTGTGCATATAGTGCATTCGAAATTAAGGACACATTGAACTAAATTATGAACACTTCAACAATTAAGAAGTAATAACAGTTAACAGGAACAGCCAAGTTGTGAATTTGCAATGCGATATGTCGAGCATATTATGTAGTTGCGGAATTGCGGTCTTGATCTGCCTCTCTCGTACAAAGCAGTTTCGATGTCGTATACCATTTGAATTACTAAATAAGGACCATTGGAAGTTAAATAATGTTGTTAATAAAGCGAACAATTCAAATGTGACAGTTTAATAATAGTGTCTAGACACAAAATGGTGGCAAAAGATTCAAACAAAAAGCTATGTTAAGCCACATTAATGTTAACACAAGTCATTTTAAAGGCATTTCAGGATTGTGAATATCACATTTGACGTTGAAAAAAAAAAACTAAAACTTTCCCGCAGGCTATATGTTTATTTTAGAAAATAATAACATTTTAAAAGATACTGGCTTACTTTTGTTATAAAAGAGAAAATAACAATTCATAATATTTTTCAAAAAAAAGGCTGGTATGCGGCCTACACTGATAACTTAACATACGTGCCCATCTGTTTATATATGTATAATTCATTTTTTGAAAGGATTAGTAAGAACATTTTGTGTAGGGCAAAAAAGTTTGAAGTCAATATCTTATATGAACAAACATAAGATGTTTGAGTCGAAACTCATTTTTAATCAGTTTTTAGTTGCTTTTGTAGATTACCGTTTCAACAAAAAGTTAACGACAATTCTTTGCATCACGATGTTTGTCCGCGATGGACTCCTAAACTACTTAACAGATTTTAATCAAATTTGTACACATTGTGCAGTTTGATCCAACTTGAAAGACATTTGAATTTATGATCACAATATTATTTTATTGTAAATTATTTGTCTATTATTTGACAGCAATTATCTGTAAGCTCCAAGCGATTCCAATAGATGGTGACATCTGTTGACTGGATTGAGTAAGTATTCAATAGATGGCGCTATGTCAAACTTCCAAATGTTTCATGTAAACGTCATATAATGCATTAAACTGCCAGAAGATTTCTGCACTTTCCTTCAGGAAAAAAAATTAATTGATTCAGAGTATTTTTCCGGATATACACAGTAATTACTTGAATCGTAACTGCCTCAGTCATCTGGCTATTTTGGCAGCCAAAAATGTTGATGTTGACGAAATTAATTTCCAGTTACAACAGTTGTTACCAGGCAATTTGATGTCTTTTAAATCAATCGATACTGTTGTTAATGAAAATGATAGTGTAAATTTTCCAATTGAATTTTTAAATTCACTAAATATTTCTGTGATGCCACCAGATAATCTTCAATTAAAGATTGGTTCACCTATTATTCTCCTGTGTTATTTGAATCCACCTCAATTATGCAACGGTACACGTTTTGTCATCAAAAAGATCACCGGAAATATTCTTGAACCAATCATTATAACAGGAAAGTTAAAAGTGGTCCTTATGCCACATATTCCAATGATACCATCAGATTCTACCATACCCTTCAAAAGGTTGGAGTTTCCAATTCGTTTAGCTTTTGCCATGTCTATAAATAAGTCTCAAGGCCAAACAATGTCCATTTGTGGAAAATCCATGTTTTTCTAATGTGCACGTTGCATGTTCACTTGTATTAAAACCGTTGAACTTATTTGTGTTAGCGAAAGAAATATTGTGCACCGATTAGTGCTAAATTCAATCGAAATTAAAAGTGTTTATAATTCAAAATAATAAGTATTATTATAAGAAGATTTTAAACTATCCGCCCTACATACCTCAGTTACAAGTTTAACTGTCACATGATATTTACTAAAAACTTTGTAATATACTCATTTGTTACAAATAAAATAAATAAATTGTATGGCGCAACATTCCATTGAGTACTAGCACTAGGGCCTAGTGACTTACAACTCTCAATCATTCCTGTGTGCAAGTACTATTGTCAGGGATGGAGGGGACCTACAGTTTAAAGCTGAATCCGAACGGCTAATTTGAAATAGCACTTTTCATGACAAGAATTACTCTTGGAGAATTTGTGAATTCCTTGCTATAGGCAGTACCCGTGAAAAAAAAAAACTTTAGATGGAATATACAGGGATCGAACCCAAGACCTATGCCATGACAGTTCAACGCACTTTTTTTTTTCCAAATTCATTTTTATTAATTAAATCTTAAATCTATTTAAAGCTAGACAAAAATTCATAAAACTAGCCTAATTAACCATAACTTACTGGTCCCGTACAGACACTCTAAGTTAAACAATAATACTTAATGCTAATGCCTTTCGGCCTTAAGAGATCTTTTTAACTTTAATTCATTTTATTTATTTTTGTATTCATTAGAAAAAGTCCAACGCACTAACCATCATGCCACGGGAACTACTTGTTACAAACTTGAATAAAAATAACAATACATTTTTAATTTAATTCTTTTGTATTGTGTTCAAAATCCTTCCCCTTCAAATCCCTAAATTTGGATACCAGCTTTGACGTTTCCGTCTTCGTTCGTAAATAATAATTTCATTTTAATAAAGGGTTTAAGGTAGTATAAAATCAGTCATGCTTTTTTTTACAAATAGCATATATGTAAGTACAAAAAATGGTGGTGCCCATGTCTGATGTTCTCATACCGTTCCGTTTAAATAGTTTACAACAATGTAATATGACAAAAAAAACGTTAGCTACAGCAACGCGTGGCCGGGTCAGCTAATTTCTTATAAAAAAAAATGCCAATCGATTTTTTTCTTTAAAAAAAAAAACGCTGTTTTCACAAAACAAATTTGTATAGAATGAAACAATTTTCAAGTCAATACCTTTATTGTTTCACGAGATATTCGAGTCTTAAATCAATTTTTAACTATTTTTGTGTAGTGTTTTTTGCAGATTTTTACAAAAAAAAACTTTTAATTGGATTTTTATACAAATTTTGACATAATATGGTAAAAATAGTGTTTTTAAAAAGATAAAAATAGTTTGAAGGCAATTTCCTTAAAAAAACTGTAACTACGATTTTTCTAAAAATTTTACCATAATTCAAAAATGTTATTCTTTGATAAAACATAAATTGTTGCAAAAGGTTTTAATTCTTAGCTATATGAGAAGTTTAGGTGGTTTTTTTCTATATTTCGACAGATTGATGTGTCGAACTTTGTTCAAATTTCTGTTCAATATAATTTGACAACAGAACAACGCTTCCAAATCGTGTAAAATTACTTGGAACAAAATTAATCTGTTCGCAAAAGTTTATAAAGCACTATTGGTCTATTTTACTGCTTTTAGTGAGGAAGCTCATTTTTAATTGAATAGCCTTGTCAATGGACATCAACGCTCCAGCCCGGAAGGTCTTCGAATCCAATCCCGAGTGACGGCGCAGTAGAGGAAGACCGCAACTCAGGTGGCTCACGCAGGTGGGTGAAGACCTCAACGACTTGGCGTGCGAAACTGGAGACAGCTAGCTAGGGACCGAGCTGGCTGGAGACGCATGTTGGTTGAGGCCCAGGTCCGCTCCGGACTGTAGCGCTACCTTAAGTAAGTAAGTAAGCCTTGTCAATAAGCAAATAAGCACGGAGCAAAGAAAATTCTCAAGCTATTAAAGAATCGCTATTCGACATCCTATAAATTACACGCTTGATGGCGCCGTCGTTGGTCTTTATTTCTTTAAAAATGAGGAAAGAGCTGAAAGTTTGGTACACATATTTTAAACAAGAATTTCTATTAATAGAAAATGAATATTTAGTCAACAACTTTTTATTTAAAAAAAATCAAAGTATTCTTCAAGAATCTCGAAAATTTTACTTTAAATTTAAAATTTCTTGTTTTCGTTCCAATTTGGCAAGTTAAATAATCACCATGTTCCCAGGTTTCTAGAATTATAATTCTATAATTTTAAGAAATATCTCTGTTTACTGTGTTCTCATGTATACGTACTTGATAAAACTTTAAAGTCAAGTTTTGCATACAAACAGATCTATAAGTGGATGTTAATATGAATAAATAATAAATCGAAAAATGTATCTCTCCTTTAAACAATTATTGGAAACGTGGATGTTGATTAAAAGTTTCCCTCCAAATTTCACGTGTAAAATAACAAATTCTTCAGGGAAATATAGGATCTTCGTAGATTTGGATTTTTAAACAAATTTATTTCCAAAGAGGGTGACGGTAGCAAACAATTTTCGAGGGCAAGAAATATTTTAGGGTAGCTAAAACTAAGTCTTGAAATTTCAGATAAGACTCACTGATAAGTTTTTAAAAGAAATAATGAACCCAAACAATTCTAGAATTTCAATGTGTGGATTTGCAAGGAAGTTCCAAAAAAGTAGCTCAAATATAACCCCCAAATATAATTAATTCATGAAATTTTATGATTGGAATCGACGACCTCTGCAACGTGCCCACAGTTCCCCGAATTCACCGTATTGGCTCTTCGTTCAGACGCATAAGGTGAAAGTTAGGGTAGGTAGAAGCATGATCATAATGGAATACGATATATTACTAATATTTTAAGGAAGTTTTTAATTAATAAAAATCAAAATAAAAAAAAAAATTGTATACTTTTTTATGAAGTCATGATGTTTTAATTGAGAATACAAGTACTATTGAAAAACCCTTTAAAAATCATTGGGTTAATTGAGTTCAAACTTCAAAATTAACGTTTTAAAAAGATTGGCTTTAGGTTTTTTTTTGTAATACCAAAAATAGCACTAGTCCGCATGGAAAATGTTTTGTTGAAAAGTCACAAACACGAATTTTCTCAAAAACGTCTCTATAGAAGGGTACTTCTCATAGAACAAATATGTTGTTCTGAACGATCGAAATAATTTGTTTGCTGAGGAAACTCTTATGTTGATTAAAAAAGAGGCTGATAACTTCCCATTCCGTCTGCCGATTTGTCTTGCTTAAAAGGTTTGTAGGTTTTCGTGTTTTGTTTTCTTAAAATTACTGAATGTCGAAAACAGTATTTTCATTGTTTTGTTAGGTTTTTATTTTTTGTGAAAAAACTGTCAATTTGACTTCCTCAAAATTTTTCTGAATATTGAAAACAATATTTTTTATAAGACAAAATTAATTTGAAGCCAATATCTCAAATTTTTGAAGAGATATTTGAGTCGAAAATCAATTTTTACCAACTTTTATTAATTTTTTTTTAGGTTATTATTTTTTGTAAGAAAAACTGTCAATTCGATTTTTGTTAAAATTTTACCAGATTTCAAAAAAGTTATTCTTCGTTGCATAATATTATTTTGGAGAGTGAATCATCTTTTGTTCGTAAAATTTTCGAGATGACAATTATTTTTTTTCAGTTTTTTGATTTATAAATAAGCGTTAATTGGATTATATTCCAAAAATATACTTGTTTGGTATCACATTACAATATAAAATACAAAATTAAAAAATTGAAGTCACTAACGTTATTGGTTCGTGAGATACCCACTTAATTTTTTAGAGAGTCTTTTCTGAATCTTTCTGCATTATTATCTGTATAACTAAATTAATTTGAAGTCGTTATCTCTTCTGGTTCTTGAGCTATGGACGACGAAAAAACTTCGCGAACGTACGGACGTACGAACGTACGTACACACACACGCACAGACATCTCTCTAAAAATCTTTTATTTCGAATCTAGGGACCTTGATACGTTAAGAAATGTCAAAATTTTCAATTTGACAAATCGGACCGATTACAATAACTTTCTATGGGAAGTTAATAATATTTAATTTTTTTCAAGTTTCGATATCTCAAAAAGAGGTAAATATAATATATGGAAATTAAAATTCGGAAAACCTAACCAGTTTTCCATTATGCGGTTTCAAAAGTATAGGGCTGGGATTTGACATCTGTCAAACTAAGTTGTTAAACCAACTTTTATAGTTGAGGGTTTGACATTTACGAAAATGGATCCCTTAACTATCGCACAACGCATGCAAATTGTGAAAACTTACTACAAAAAAGGTGATTCTGCCACAGCCACATATCGTGCCTTAAGAGGAGATTATGATTTACATAATCGCCTAACTACTACAGATATTGTAAGGCTTGTGCATCATCGTTTCGCTCGTACAACTGAAAACATTGCTGCTGTAAGTGAAAGTATTGCCGAAGACTCGAATGTGTGGGTTCTTCGTCGTTCTCAGGAATTAGGACTGTCTTACGGCACATTATAGCATTCACAACGTCGTAGATACGTTGAATGGGTGCTTGAACAATAGGCGTTGGACGGCGATTTTTCGATCAAAATTTTCTTCAGCTATTAAGCACATTTCTCACTCGGTGGGTAACTAACAAAATGATCACATTTGGAATTCTGAGAATCCTCAAGTAATTGAACAGAGGCCATTATATTCACAAAAAGTCACTTTTTGGTGCGCTCTTTGGTCCGGAGGTGTAATTGGACCTTACTTCTTCGAAAACGACGATGAAACGACTGTCACCGTCAATTCGGAGCGTTATGGTCATATGATAACCGACTTTTTTTGCCTATCATTAAAGAATACGACTTCCAAAATATGTGGTTTCAACAAGACGGTGCCATTTGCCACACAACTCGAGCGAATATGGCTCGAGTTGTTGTGTTCCCAGTCGCGTAATTTCTCGTCGTGTCAATAGCAACTATCCATAAAGATCATGCGATTTGACACAGCTGGAGTTTTGTTTTTGTGTTGCTACGTGAAAGACCGTGTTTATGCATCTTATGCTAAAAATTTCACTATGTGTATTTTTATAAATTTCAGATTTATTGACATTAAAGCTGTTCACATTTTTTAAAGTACATAACAGAAATCTTAAGCCAACAAAACTATTGTGAAGAATTTAAATGTTTAAAACCTCCCATTTCCCCCCTTCAAAACATTAGGTCTGTCAACTTTATCCTTTCCTTTCCATAACTTTGACACACTCACACACACAGAAAACAAAACACTAAACCTAAAACAACCTTGTTAAGATCCTTTTAAAATTGTATGCTTTTTCAACTAACTACCCCAAGCGTGAAATGTAGAGGTGAACCTGGTTCGCCTTTTTTCATCGTCGCACATAAAGATTCAACTTTCAACAACAACAAAAAAAAGTTCCCTTAAAATCACGAGAGGAAATTAATTTAAAATATAAATACATAAATCCAAAGTTTATTCCTTTTTCTTTTGGATGTTTACACAGGAAATCAACTTTTCTTTTTTCTTCTTCAGATCCAGGAAAAATCTCTATTTCATATTAGACTCATCGTCATCGCACACTGAAGGAAGCTAGCAGGCATCGTATCCTTACGTCTCGTAGGGTTCCTTTAAAAATGGAATAATAAAATTTTCACGCGTTCTCGCTAAGTTATTACTTTTTGTGAACTGAACTGAGCTGAAGCTGGAGCTAGCGTTGAAGTTGATTTTGTAATAAGAATAACGCATAGAGACGAAAAGTCGAGAGTGTGGATGATGAAAGTCATGCGGGGATGAAATTGACGTTTAACTTAAATTTTTGTCACAATTTTACACAGTTTTGTTTGCCTCTGCATAAGATCGAAAGGACTCCTCCGTATGTTCATATGTATGAATGTTCATCGGGAAAATTGTGTTCCTTGGAAAGAAAGATATTAAACCAAACGCAGCAGTATATTATTATTTTTTATTAACTTCTCGAATGAAAACGTGTACTGTGCGGCGTCGGCGGTAGCGTCGTTTCTGCAAAGCGTTACGCGGTGTAGCATATACACACATCCTCCTGCCTGGCAGCTCGACGGCGGCGCGGCGTGAAAGACTTTTTAACTGCTTTTTGAAAATGCTACTATGGAGCTAAAGTTATTAAAAGACCCTCAAGTTGATGAAGGCACACAACATAAATACATAAAACGAGTCAAAAGTTGTAATATTATTTTTATACGAGTTTTTGTATCAAGCAAAAATTTCAAATACTCAACTTGCAGCATAAACGCAAAGATTTAAATTGGCCAGAATTGGTCATTATGATTTTGAGCTCTACTCGTATAATATACCTAAAAGTTGATGTTGTACTTGAAATTAAGGATGTTTTTATATACCTACCTACATAGGGGGTAGTTACCTACTTGATGTGTACAGAGTAGGGACTGAAGCAGCCTCAAGTAGTTTATTGTTGATAAATTAAAAAATAATATTTAACCTTTTACGATAGTTTTGAGGGAGAGAGCTTTTAAAAGTATGGAATTAAGAGAGACATTAAAATACAGAGATTGTTGCAAGGCACAACGTTTATAACATTTCGTTGAAATATGTCCGCAATTAATTTTCTTCAGTATAAAGGAAGTGTATGTGGATTTGCAGAGAGGTTGATGGTAAGAAAAATTTTACTGTTGGGAGTTTATATTTCAGTTGGATTCTTTGCTTGTGTTTTAGTTGTGAAACTGGAGTTAGTAAAAAATATTTATGCACCCTTTCAAAAAGAAATTTTAGAGTAAAGCTTTGATGCACTCTGATTGCAACTCTTTAAAAAATCTGTTCTTAAAATAATATAAACTAAATTTCCTTTGAAAAATGTTATTTGACTTTTTGTGTGGTCAAAAGGTTTTGTGAAGAGAAGTGAATAATTGTCGAAATTAAGTTGTTAAGATGTGGGTGAAGTTGTCACTGCCATTAGTAATTTTTGTTTGCGTATACACTTGCAGAAACGTTTACAAAAAGGGGACAAGCAGAAGCAAACTTCCGAAGCTTATGAAATATAAATACACTTCATTCAAAGCACCATAGAATAAAAAAGAAAAGTAAAATTAAAAAACTAAACTTGTCACTTGAAAAATTTGGTCAACATTTCGTCCATATTTTAATTTGAGATTTTAGCAGACTATAAATTACTATGATACGGAAAAAAGTGTGTTAGGTAATTTTGAAAACAGGGAGGAAGTTATTGTAATCGGTCCGATTTGTAGAATTGAAATTGACGTTTCTCGACGTTTCAAGGTCTCTAGAGTCTGAATAAAAGATTTTTAGAGAGATTTCTGTGCGGCGTGTGTACGTACGTTCGTACGTCACTACGTTCGCGACGTTTTTTCGTCGTCCATAGCTCAAAAACCAGTAGAGATATTGACTTCAAATAAATTTTGTTATACAGATAATAATGCAGAAAGATGCAAAACGGACTCTTTAAAAAAATTGCGTGGGTGGTTTTTTTTAGCATAGCAATTTAAGAAAAAGGTGGAAATTTTGGTTAAATTTGAGTCAACTTTAATATTAAATATTGTAGCGTGATAACAAACAAATATATTTTTGGAAATAAATCCAATTACCTAACGGTTCTTTTTAGAAATCAAAAAATTGAGATAATGACTTCAAATTAATTTTATCTTATAAGAAATATTGTCTTCAACATTCGGAAAAAGTTTGAGAAAAATCGAGTTGACAGTTTTTTTTACAAAAAATAAAAACCTAAACAAAAATTAATAAAAGTTGGTAAATATTGATTTTCGACTCAAATATATTTTCAAAACTTTGAGATATTGGCTTTAAACTAATTTTATCTTTTAAAAAATATTTTTGTCAACATTCAGTTAAATTTTGAGAAAAATCGAATTGACAGTTTTTTACAAAAAATAAAACCTTAAAAAAAAATTAATAAAAGTTTGTAAAAATTGATTTTCAACTCAAATATCTTTTCAAAAATTTGAGATTATGGCTTCAAACTAATTTTTACTTATAAGAAATATTGTTTTCATTATTCGGACAAATTTTGAAAAAAATGGAATAGACAGTTTTCTTACAAAAATAAAAACCTAAACAAAAAAATAATAAAAGTTGGTAAAAATTTACTTACGACTCAAAAAAGCTTTTCAAAAATTAAAAATATTGTCTTCAAAATCTTTTTATTTCACAGAAAATATTGTTTTTGATATTCAGTAGTTTTTTTTATACAAATCCAACAGTCCGTTTTTTCATAAAAAAATAGTACGCAAATTTGGTAAAAATTTATTTTCGGTTTTGATATCTCTCAATTTAATTTCATTCATCCAATTTGTAAAAATTTATTTGAAAAATATTGTTGGTAATTTTAAAATTTTTAAGAATAATTCAACAAATAACTTTTTAAACCCAACACAAAAACTTACAAACTTTTAGACGGGATGGGAAGTTATCAGTGTGGGACGCATCCCAGCCTCTTTTTTTAAATATGCTTTTATATCCATTTTTCTATAACTATCATTCGGTGTCAAAAACTTTATTCTTCGTTGCATAAAATAATTCTGTTAATTATATAATTTTTGTTTTTTTTTTTTGATTAAATAAAGGTTGTAAAATATCTCCCGACGACCTTTTTGTCTTTTGAATTTGGTGGCTATATAATTTGAAAGATCTTGACATAACCTACAAAACGACGCTATGCATGATTAGTTTGGATTTTGCGTTCAACAGTTATAGACGTGTAAACATGGAGTTAACTAACGCCGAAATTCACACTATTTTAAAGTTTTCCTTCGTTGAAGGCAAATTCGCTGGAGAAACATTCCGTGAGATTAATTGTGTAGTTTTGGGGATGGTACTCTATCACTTCGAAATACGGAGGAATGTTTTCGATGATTATGAGCCGATGAAAACGATACCATGGATAAGCCAGCCGGCGGAAGACCGGTGACGACGAATACCGATCAAATCATGGAAAATATCGAGTTAGACTAGCATGTGACATCTCGTGACATCACCCAGGAGATTGGAGTTAGTCACCAAACCATTTTAAAGCATATGCAGAAGGCTGGATACAAAAAAAGGTTGATGTTTGGGTGCCGCATGATTTGTTGCAAAAAAACCTTCTGGACCGGATCAACGCCTGGGATATGCTGCTGAAAAGGAACGATATCGACCTGTTTTTGAAGCGGATAGTGACTGGCGACGAAAAATGGATCACATATGACAATATGAAGCGAGTACGTGTTCGAAAGCCGGTGAATCGTCCCAAACAGTGGCCAAGCCGGAATTGATGGCCAGGAAGATTTTATTGTGTGTTTGGTGGGATTGGAAGGGAATCATCCATTAGGAGCTGCTCTCATATGACCAGAAGCTTAATTTTATAAACTACTGTGAACAACTGGACCGGTTGAAGCAGGCGATCGACCATAAGCGTCCAGAATTGGCCAACAGGAAGGGTGTAGTGTTCCACCAGGACAACCCCAGACCACACACTTCGTTAATGACTCGTCAGAAGCGGATATAGCGCCAAGTTATTATTACCTGTACTGTCGATGGCGAACGCCCTTGGTGGTGTAAAGTTGAACTCAAAAGATGCTTGTGAAAATTAGCTGTGCGAGTTCTTCGCAATTAAGGAGGGGGGCTTCTACGAGGGAGGTATTATAAAGTTGCCGTCTAGATGGAAACATATTATCGAACAAAAACGGCGCATATTTGAACTAAATCCGATCACTGTTACACTTTTAATAAAGCATTAAATAGAGAGCAAAAAAGTGAAAGGGAGATATTTTCCAACCAATATTTTCATTTTCATTAATTAGTTGCTTATTTTTGGGTCCATCACAATTTAGAACGACCTCAGAATGTATGATATTAAATTTTATTTAAATTGAATAATGTGATTGTATTGTTAAATATTTGGGGTCCACTAATTTTATATTACCCACTATTCTATTATATCAAGATAGTCAACTTGAAAGTTGGCCAAATTGTAGCGTTGACTACCAACATAGTCAATATGATAACCTTATTTTAAAAATTGACTACTGGATAGTAAATAGAACAATAACTTTCAATTGTCAATTTCGGGTTGTCAATATGACAACAAAAAAAATCGATAGAACTACTTCGGTAGTCAATATGACAATTTGGTTATCATATTGACTACTAAAATTCACAATCGAGAATTGACAGATTGACAATCTGGTGGTAAAATTAGACTTTGGTTTTAAAAAAAATTGTCATATTGACGACCTCAGTTGTCCTATTGACTACCGCAGTTGTCATATTGACTACCCCATTTGTCGTATTGACTAGCGCAGTTGTCATATTGACTTCCACAGTTGTCATATTGACTATAACGCTAGTCAATATGACAACCATAGTTTCAATTTCTTTCAACCAAAGTTGTCATATTGACAACCGCAGTTTTCATATTGACTACCACAGTAGTCATATTTGCTAACACATTAGTCAATATGACAACCGTAGTTTCAATTTCTTTCAACCAAAGTTTTTATATTGACTACCAAGTTGTAAGAAAATTTCGAATTTCAAAATTGACAAACCAAAATTGTATCGTCTTAGTCAAATTGACTATTTAATAGTCAATTTGACTAGCAAAATAGTCAATGAGATGACTTTTTTCGTTCTGTGTGGATCTTTAACTTTCAGAACCACACTCGTAGAGATCTCTTTAAAAAGGATGGAATAAGAAACTTTGGACCTTTAAACAAATTTTAATTTGACAAATCGAACCGATTACAATAACTTGCAGTGGAAAAATAAACAAACCTACGAACACCGGTTCAAGTCTTTTCGTTTTCGTTTTCGCTTAGGTATTAGAATTTTTTAAACCTGTTTTTAAACAAAATAATTTAATATTCTTTTTGGGCTATTTTTCTTATGTGTACACAGTTCTTTAATAGTTCACTTGTCTTTCTGCTGATTTTTGTTTTTAACTTTACTTTCTCCACGCTAAAAAAAAATTTAAAAGAAATCCATTAAAACTGCATATCGACATCTCAAGGATGAATTCCATTCTATGTTGTGATATTAGTCCTTTGGGTATGTTTAACAAATATTATACAATTTTATTTCAACAACCAAACCTCAATTCAAAAATGACCTCGTAAAAACTTATAAGTATATATTTATGTATACAAAAACTTACAAACCTTAATCTGTTTTTGAACATGACTTCCTTTTTTATCCTTATAATGGAAATAAACTTATAAGTGCTTTAAACACAACACACCCAGAGAAAATGTGCAGGTGTTGCACTTTATGTATTTAATTTACTTTCTCACATTAATCTCCACACTTTACTCTCAACATCAATTAAAATAAGAAAATTCATAATTTTCCCACATTACAAAGAGCATTAATTTCCATGATTCAAACTCACATTTCATTGTGCCAACTACATGCAATAAAAGTACATCTTCTAACTGTACATACTAAAAATATATGTTTTGAAGTTGGAATTTCAAGTTTTCTTTTTATTCTACAAAAAATATAGAAAGGAAGAAAGAACTTTTCCATAAATTTTCCATCAAAACTTGCACTCCAATGCACTTTTTGGAAAACACAGAAGAAAATAAGAACGAAAAAACTTCTTTGCAAATTCAATTAATGGATGAGGAGAAGATTCGGGTGAAGAATCTGTGTGTGGGTAGAATTTATGTGTTTGTATCTATGAATCACCTTATCACCCCCACAGAAATAGAGCCATGCAGAAGAAATGCAGAGAAAACTAAATTTTTTATTTTCCTTCTTCCTTTTCTTTAATGTATTTTTTTTTGCTTTATTTTGTTTAAAAATATATTTCTTATTTCTCTTTAAAATTGCATTTGATTCAAAACTTTAAGTTTTCAACACAAAAGAATAAGGAGAAAAAAATATAACTACACACGTGTATATTGTAGATAGAAAATAGAAGGAAAGAAAGAATGTTATCCTGTGAATTCTTATATTTGTGTTAGGTTTGCGGTGAATTTCCTTTGTGGTATTTTTTGGGTTGTATTAAAAAATACACAAACACACACACACGCATTCACTTTTAATATTATCCTTCACTTTGCATTTTTATAGCTCGAAGAGAACTTTCTGATAAAAGGAAGAGATGTTTAAAAAATGTTTCTAAAATAATGGATTTTTGATCTGTTTTTTTTTTTTCTCGCCTAGAGTTCAACTGATATCAGTTTAGTAGCTTAAATGTATATTTGAACATGTTTAAGTTGGTGTAACATTAAGATAAACGAAATATAATAACCAACCACTTCGATTTATTTTTGTAATTTTAAGTTTGAACAGAAAACTACCCACATCCGAAGTATTTATAGGTAAAAATAGTACGTATACGCCATGATGTGCCACAAACAATTTCTTTCAAATTACTAGAACGGAATTTAAGAACTGAGAAAAAAAACTTATGTAAGGTTTCCAAATGATTTTCTGGTGAAGAAATTTTTTAATGTCAAAGGATTGTCAAGCTGGAAGGTCACAGATAACCCTGAATTCCAAAACGAAAACCGAAATTATTAGAATCCAGTTTTTTTAAGCGAAGAATAGAAAAATCTCTTGCTTTACAAATATTCCAAATACTTTAGATATATTAATAGAGTCACCTTTGTTTCTTGATTCTGAAACAAATTACGGAAAGACAAATAATTAAGAGAGAGTAGATGCCTTTTACGGTGCTTCACATTAATTTTAAACTAAAGCATGGACTCTCAAGCTCTTAAAAAAAAAGTTGGTCAAGATAGTCTCCCACCTTCGCGCCACCTGATTCGCGGTCTTCCTCTACTGCACCATTCCTTGTATAATTGTATTTGAAGACCTTCTGGGCTAGCGTTGGTTGACAAAGTGGAAGCCTTTGCCAACCACTTCGAAGGCAACTTTACCCCCAACCCTCCGTCTAGCCCACTTTTCATCAACTAAGTGAATTATTTCATCCAATAAACTCTGGCTCCCACTCTAGAGAGAAGTATATTTAACGAAACCAACCTGTCAAATAACTCAACTGACAACCCATACTTGAGCACTTCAGAGGATATATGTGAAATAATAAACCACGGCAAACCAAAGAAGTCAACAGGGCCGGATGGGGTTTCTAACTTCATCCTGAAGAGGCTACCGCAAGCAGTGCTTATATTCCTGACAATCGTCTTCAACAACTGCCTCCACAACAACTACTTTCCCAAAAAAGGGAAAACTGCTAAGATCGTGGCAATTCCCAAGAAAGGAGTTGGGAATTATATTTCTAACTACAGGCCCGTATCTCTCCTGAGTAACATCAGCAAACTCCTGGAGGAAATTATATTAAGGAAACTGAAAAAATTCTGCTGTGAAAACAGTATAGTTCCTGACATACAGTTTGGTTTTCGGGAAAAACACTCGATGCTGCATCCTTTGATGAAGTTTCAACACGACATCACCACAGCTCTTAATAGCCATCGTGTCGCCGTGGGATGCCTTTTGATAGCGTATGGATTGAAGGCCTTATCGACAAACTTCACATGCTGGGCTTTCCAATCGCACTAATAAGAATTATTTTTTCTTTTCTCTCTTCCAGAAAATTCTATGTACAATTGGAGAAATGCAAATCGTCAATGAAGAACATCAGGGTTGGAGTTGCCCAAGGATCGAAGCTCGGCCCATTTCTATACAGCATCCTGACATCTGACCAACCTAACCCCGTCAACTGCGAGAACCTTCTATATGCCGATGATTCCTTGACCTACTGCTCCTCAATGTCGCCACATATAGCCGTAAAGAAAGTAGAACAACACATCCACCGTCTCTTTGACTTTAACCATAAATAGGGTATCAAAATCAACGCAGCAAAGTCGGAACTCATCTGCTTCAGAAGGCCGTCAACTGTCGTCCGTAGAGGATTGCAAAAAGCGACAATATGCAGAAACTTGAAGTTAAAACTCCCAGATGGATCGTCACTTTCAGCCAAGAGGACCGTCCAGTACCTGGGAATTTATTTCCACGAGCTATTAAAGTTTAACCCACACGCCCAGAAAGTTCTTAGGAAAGCCAGCTGGGCCTTTTATCGTGTCCATCCATTGATGAAGAAGAGCAATGGACTAAGTCAACAGACCAAAATCCTGATGTACAAACAACTGCTGAGACCAGTCATTGGATACAGCTTTCCCGTTTGGTACACCATCTTCAAAACGGCCATGAAGCAGCTAAAAGCCTTCGAAAGAAAGATCCTAAGAATCTGCACTGGGCTTGTCTTTGACAGGGAGCGTCAAAAATACTTTAAAAACGACAGAATTTATTCTGAAGCGGTAATAAATACATTGGACAACTACCTACTACTCTTGGCTAAAAAGTTAGTAGGAAACTCATCTAGCCACCCGAACCAACTTATAAGAAGGATGTAAACCCAACAGCGACTGCAAGAGCCCAGGTACCTTAGCGTCATGGACATTATGAATGATAACATAATTCAAGTCAACAACGAAGATGCCGTTGCA
The DNA here is from genome assembly GCA_951509635.1 of Eupeodes luniger. Classification (NCBI taxonomy): domain Eukaryota; kingdom Metazoa; phylum Arthropoda; class Insecta; order Diptera; family Syrphidae; genus Eupeodes; species Eupeodes luniger. The sequence continues at coordinate 48,790,255 of OX608073.1, forward strand.
TTCTACGCTGACTCCGAGTCAGCCCACCGACGACGTGGCTAAACTAGCCAACAACCCTCTAACCAACCAACAAATCCAACAAATGACAACCGGGAAGGAACACCCCGAGAATAACCAAGTCAACTGACTTTTATTTTTAGAACGCCATACATATTAAACAATATTTTAATTTAAACTTAAGCCAATATATAAAGTTAGGCCCCCTATGTGCCAAGAAACTATTTTATTCTAAGACAATGTATCTATTTAATCTTAAGACTATCCAATTGTATATATAAAAGTACAATAAACAAATCTTGAATCTTGAAACCTTCTGGGCTAGAGTATTGATGGCCATTCGCTCTACATGACCCAACCATCTAAGTAGTCAGTGTCGCTGTACAGCCCATCATTATATCATTGTATCTTCTTCTCCACTCTTCATCAATGCAGACGTTACCAAAAATCACTTGGATAATTTTTCTCTCGAAACATCCTAAGACGTTCTCATCTTGCCTTGACAAGGTCCAAGTCTCAGCGCCATATATGATAACCGGGATGATGGGTGTTTTATGTAGGATGACATTATTTGCTTGACAGAGGACTTTACTACTCAATTGCTCTCTAAGTCCAAGGAAGCAACGATTTGCAAGAGTTGTTCTCCGTTTAATTTAAGTGCTGATGTCGTTGTCTGAGTTTAAAGCGGTGTCTAGGTAAACAAAGTCCTTAACTACCACAAAGTTCTGGCTGTCCATGGTGACGTTTTGTCCAAGACGTAATCGTTCAATTTCTTTTTTTGATAACAGCATAATTATACTTGGTCTGCCCTCATTGACCACTAAATCCATCTTTTCCGCTTCCGTCAAATCCTCAAAATTCCTCCACTAACATCACGCTTTGATCTTATAACTATGTCAATATCATCAAATTCAAAGATTATGCCTCTAGTGTTGATGATTGATTTTTGCACAATTCTTTCCAGAACGATGTTGAAGAAGTCGCATGACAGTACATCGGCTTATCTAGAACCATTTTTGGACTGTATGGAGCAGTGGTCAATTTCCATTCTGGACAAACGGATAAGTTTGACAAGTATGCCAAAACTAGACATTGGTCTGTAAAACTTTTATCTATAGACGCTGTCATACGCGGGTTTAAAATCGATAAAGAGATGGTGGGTATCGATTTGAAGTTCGCGAATTTTTTCCAAGATCTGCTTTAATGTGAATATTTAATCAATGTTGGACTTTCCTGGTCTGGAGCCAAACTGATATGTACCTATCAGGTTATTGACGAACGACTTCAGGCATTCAAATAATACGGCCAGAACTGACCTTATTGGCGCAATTAAGGTGCCCTTTTTCTTGAGGAATGCGCAAACTATGCTGAAATTCACTTTATCAAAAAATCACACATCAATATTTCTTCTTTCCATGATATCTTGAATCAGACTTGAATAGAATTCCAAATTTATATACAAAGATAAATAACTTCAAAGATAAATGAGTTAAAAACGTTGGAAAATCCCACATTTGTTTCAATATAAAATGAATTTTAGTTCATAATACAGTCATCACTTTGACAAATCATTTTTATTTTTCTTTGCTTTCCCATATTATAAGACCAAAAACAAATACAAGCAATATATTTGTATCTTGGATTTTGAGAATGGATGTGGTTTTTCAACAGATATCCACTATATTCGTTTCAATAAATCAATAGAAGTCTCCAAACCACCAACAAACATACTCACGTATTCGTATGTCATACGAGTATATTGAAACCTTTAAGTAGATTAATAGCTTAGAACACGAGTATCAATCGAATAAAACATAAACCATTGAGGCCATCAATATACAAAACGAGAATAAGCAACCGAATTGGACGACACAAATAGCATGCTGACACTTCTCTTCTGCCTTAAATATACATATATTTTATGTCTATCTAACAATTTGACACGATTTGACCTCAAATGCAAATTTCATTGAGCAATAAATTCAAATTAAACAACCAGCAAAACCAATGAAATTGAGAGAAACCAAAAAGAAATGAACAATAATGTTTCTTCACCGTAATTGTGGTGGTGGTTAAAATGTTATTCTTAACACCCACACCCACTTTTGCATAATACATTGTTACCATCTGTTGTAAATTTTAGGAAATGTCAAATGGGACATAAGTACAAGTGTTTCTATACTCGTAAGAATAAATTTAAACACATTTATAAAATACCTTTCCTTATCTTAATTTTAAACATCAACTTCCATTATTTAATTTATAAAGGTGATACGTTTTGCACAACTTAGACGGAAAATTCTCTTCTCTCTTTTTTTCAGACTTTTCGACTAGGAATGCAAAAATGTAGTTTTAAGTTTTTGATTAAAAAACAAATTCTTAAGCAAAATTTAAATACGATGTTCTTCCAATGAATGAAGTGATGAAAAAAGTCCAGCAGCTCTTCGGTTCTTTGATTCAAACTTGAGCGTTAGCTACTATAAAGATTTGTTTTTGACAACTTTTAATAGGTTGGAATTGAAATATTCACAATACTGTTTGTCAAAAGCTGGAATTTAAATTACTGTACAGCAATTTTTCGGTGTAAGACATTAGCAAAACGTTTTAGGGTACTTAAAGTGCATTTTGTGTGATGAACAAAAATATCAACGTTAAATCTGCTTACTTTTTGACTTTCTAACGATTTGGTGTTAATCATTTATTCTGATTTTCAGTAAATTCATTTTTTTTTTTTAAATATGCAGTGTTTTAAAATATTAATAGTAAAATAATTAATTTTGAGATGCAGTAATGTCAACTTTTTTAATTTGTTTATTCAGAAATTTTAAATGCCTCCTAATTTAAACAACTTGGCGTGCGAAACTGGAGACAGCTAGCTAGGGACCGAGCTGGCTGGAGACGCATGTTGGTTGAGGCCCAGGTCTGCCCCGGACTGTAGCGCCACCTTAAGTAAGTAAGTAAGTAAGTAATTTAAACTTTCAATACATTCTCAATGTCAAAACATCCAATAAAAATAATCCGAGATACAAGAAAATCTAAACAAAAACACACTGTTAAAGAACCTCTCTAACTCAAAACCAAATTATACTTACTCTTCCCTTAAATTATGATGGCTTTAGTTTGAAGCCAACTTCAAGACCACTCTATAACTCCCAGTTTTGAGATATTGGAAGGTATCTTTTGCTAGCATTCCTATGTAAAATTGTTTCAAGAAAAATATCACAAACATATAGGTAATCGATCTTATTTAAGAGAAAGTGATGCTTTTCGAGATTGTCGTTTGGTTTTTCAAAGGAACATTGCTGGAGCTTCCGGAATCAATGAAAGCTTAGTTTCAAGAATAAAAATCAAAGTACCTAAACATATTATAAGTAGGTAAAACGACTGGATTATGTTCCCAAATACGCTAAAGGAAAAAGATGCCGAAAAAAATAAGTCGTATACAAGAATATGCATTCTTATCCTTCGTTGGTGAAACTGATATTGAGTTAAGAAGTGACTGATTGTCCCACAACTACCCACTGACGACAAGAGCCCCGTCACATCACCAGTTTTAACATATTGACTACGTCCAACCAAATAAGTTTTAATCCAATCAAGGAGAGCCGAGTGAAGCCCAAATAGTTCGAGTTTTTTCAAAAGAATATTGTGTTGCACACGAGAAAATGCTTTTAAAAAATCGGTGTAAATAACGTCGACTTGCAAGCTATTTTCGAAACTACCACGACAATAATTCGTAAATATTGATAAATTGGTTGCCGTCGATCTAGCACTCATAAGGCCATGCTGATGCTGCCAAATATGATTTCGAAATAAACTATACAGTTCATTTTTAACAATAGCTTCAAATACTTTTGGGATTAACTGAAGTTTAGAAATAGGTCTATAATTTTCCACAGATCCCTTAGATCCAGATTATTATTTGGCTTTTGGTTAAAAATCGACGAGGTAGTGATGAACTTTCTTTTTTTGAAGTGGTTAAAAGACGTTGCATTCAATGGAGACAACTTGTCCATCAATATATTTAATCAAACAATTTGTTTCAAGATTTTTGGGTTTTTAATGTTATTCCAAAGCGGGTACCAATTAAATGGAATCATTTTTCAAAAAGACTTCGTTGTAAGACCATCAGTGTGAATGGCATGTGCTTTGGAGTAATAATAATGAACAATTTGGACGAGAGTGACATTATAGTTCTAGAACTACAAATTCTGATACATCCACGATTTGAGGGCATGTTTTATACTTCGCAGAAATGAAATAACGATACGACCAACTTAACTTCTTAATACTTTTTCATTGCTACATATTTTAAAAATTCACGAGATCGACCAAACTTAAAAATTCACGAGATCGATCAAACTAACTACTAAAAAAGTTCAGTGAGTTCACATTAAACATAACTTTAAATTGTTCTGTTAGGAAAGGTGAGCAATTCAAAGAAATGTTGTTTTTCTTTTCGATATTTTTATAAAAGAAAAACTTTTGCTCGTACTTTAAAATTTAAATTAAATCTAAGGGGAAAGAATTTTCTAAAGCATTTTCTACTCTCAATCTTACACATTACAGTTTTCTAACCATTTTTGTATCTCGTCAAATTTTATAGCTTTCCTATATTAAATTGAAAGAATTTTCAAAATCATTATTTGTTCCTCATATTATGTATGTACATAGATGAAGCAAAGCTAAGGAATAATATTCTCAAGCTATTTTATTTAAGTATTTTTTCTTAAGTCTTTTAAAGTTGTAAAATAAAACAACAAAAACACAACAACGAAACAAAAGATTACGTACACAAAACCCTTATTGAAACTATTTGTTGTTGTTTTTTTTTGTTTCAATTTTTATTTTTCCTATTTTTATACTGCAATTTCCCTTAAAATCCTTTGTCACCCAAAGTGCTTAAACCTTTTTTGGTTTTTATCTTTGAGCCTCAATGTCAATATTAAATCATACATATAGGTTATGTAGGTATGCAGCTATATATGTATGTATATCCTTCATTTTCAATCTTCAATATTGAGATAACAAAACAACAACAAAAAGCAAAAAAAAAAACATAATTTTTCACTTTTATAGTATGTTCATATATACGTACATATGTGTGTAGCATACTCATACGAAACAAATAACATCCTTTAAGGGCTTAACCAATTGTAAACATGGACTTGTTTCTATAAAAATACCAACGTTATATCTACAATACCTAAGTTATAAGCATATATACGTAGGAATATAAGATACATCTTCTTAAAGTTTGCGTTGAGGGCAAAGACAGACAAGAAGATTCTGTGAATGAATATAAGAAAAAAAGAATCTTTCTTTTGTTATCAACATTTCACTTTCCTTAGCTGAAGGACGACGTCAGGCAGTAGGTATATAGATATGTATGCGTTATAAGGGCTCTAGCACTCGGTGTATAGAGCAACCCTAGTAAAGCTAGAAAACACACAGAACCCTTAAATGGAATCCTCTCATTGTTTGCATAGACTTAACAACATTTCACATGAATATTCATTGTTTGGGGCAAAAAAGAACATAGCTCTATATTTTACATATATACATACATACATATATATATACGGTATAGAAACATGGAAGATGGATTTTGTTAATGTTTACTCAATGCCACCAAAAAATCCTTTCTTATCCTTTTCTCTACTTCTAAAGACCGAAAGACCGAATAGAGCAAAGCTTTTTGCGAATAGATCCTTACATTTAGGCTATAGGGAAGGTAGAGTCCTATACGAGTATATCTACATATATGTATATATGAAGTCCTTAAATATATTTTGGCAGCTTCAGTGCGGGAGATTAGAAATAAACACATCCTTGGTTATTGTTTAGTTTTATTAGAGTTACATGGTGTGTTGTTGTCTATACGTCTACGAGTATACTACATACGAGTATATTGACGTCAGGATACTTCGGAGGTTTATCACTTTAACGGTTGGAATAAGATTTCATTTAGTTTCATTTCGAAATTAAGATTGACTTGAAATTGGAATATTGAAGTCAATCATAGTATCAGTCTAGCTATACCCTACTTTTTACATACATATAAATTGGTTGGGAAATTGATATTGCTAAGTTTTTGTTTTTATTTTTATTCTTATTCTTATTCTTATTCTTATTCTTATTCTTATTCTTATTCTTATTCTTATTTTGATGATGAAAGTAAAACTGTAGACAAACCAAAGGAATTATTATTTTTATAACTTTGCTTTTATTTTGTTTTTCATCGTAGGTACATACATACATCTATATTTTCTTTATGTCCTAAAAGCAATTTTCTCTAGCGAAATAAAAATAAAAGCAAAACAAACAAATTACTTATGCTTTATAGCGTTATAGAGGGTAAAAGGAAAGGGTGATTCCAATACTCACGAGTATCACAAACAAATTCTCTCGTATATTTTATTTTGTTTTTATATTTATTTCAAAGGGTATTTCTAAATATAGAAAACATCAAGCGTCTTCCATTGAATGAAGATCATAAAATAAAAACAAAAAAAGGAACAAATTGATGGTGCAATGTGATGTGATGCTATAGAAGGATGCGTTTTGCATGCTGAATTGGAAAAATAAAGCGAAAGGGAATTTTTCCACAAAAGGAATATACAATAACTTGGAGCTTTTCGGTGTCATGGTTGCCAGATTGTGGCAAATTATAGGGCAGCTCATGTTTTGTTTTTTATGTACCTTTAGTATAAAACAACCAATACTCTTCTTTTGAAGTAATTTTAGAGTCACACAAAAATAAATATATTTTTGTTTCTTTTTAAAAATCAAAATTTTATGAGTCTTAAAAAAGAAGCACACGCAGAGGAAGCTTTTATTTTGATTCCCTATTAATAAAAAGCATAATATAAATATATTTCTTTTAAATAAAGGTTGGATTTTAAATACAATAAAAGAAGCTCTTTTTGATAAAGACTTACAAAATGTCTTTTATTTCAAGGTACCCGTGTACCAAATTATGCCATAAGGTATGAAATATCACATTGTTCAAATTTTTGTGACAATTTTACTTTGCAGAACGTATCAGGATATTTGAAATTTTAATGACAACTTATATTTTAACACAGTTATATAATTTTGAACAATATCCTGGGTTATGTGTATTTTGTGTGCATTCTTGAAAGTGATCAATTATTGTGTTAATGTTTTGGTAATTTGGTATCAATGAATAAAATGTAAAATAAAATGACCTCTACGCGATACTCAGGTATTTGAATATAATTAAGTGTACAATTTTGGTTGGATCTAAAAGGCACTTATATCCAACCTCACTGCACTATTCCCACACTAAAGATTACGTTCAAACTATGCATAAATTTATACAATTTCATCAAAGCTAAAAGACATTGCCACGAAACAAGATGTCTTAACTGTCTCAACCGAAATTCAGCTTCTTCGCGCTCAAAATTCTCATCTCGTTAACCGTTTATCTGAGATGGAGAACTATTGTCAAATACTTGAGCGACAACTACGGGAAACTAGCGAAAATATTGTTGTTGTGCGTTTTCCAGCCGCAGATACAACCAAGAATGTTGAATTCGCAAAACAAACATGTATGGGCCTTATCCTACAAGAAAACGCAGTCCTGCCAATTAAAAACACACTAGAATACACCAACCACCACACAAAGAAGTCGACTCTCGACTGTTGTTCTAAAGTTTCATCCCGGCGAGACCGCGAGCAAAATATTGGATGCCTCCTCAAGACTTAAAGGCACTGGTATTGTAATTCATCGTGAGCAATCACTCGTTAATCGCCAAAAAAGAAAAACACGCTACGAAATCAAAATGAAACTTCTTCAACTTGCACCAGCAGCAAAAATAATGATCAAAGGTGTTAAACTCGATGTTAATGCAAAAATATTCGATTTTAACTTTATTAGAGGCTTGTTAATCAAAACAACAGAACAACTGTCACTTGTCAAAAACGTGTTCGGAGGAGCTGGCCTGCATTACTTTGACAACTCTCAACTGGCAGGAGCGCCATTTCAACGTGAATTACCAAGTGGTAGTCAACGTAGTAGGAGTCGTCCACTGTAGGATAGTGTTACCGTCTGTCAAAATAATTATTTGTTAAATCTAAACGTCTTATCTTATAATTGCTCTGGTCTTAAAAACAAACTCATTACTCCAGATTTCTTTAACTTTGTTTCTAATTTTGATATTATTATTTTAATCGAAACTTTTCTTGAAGAGGGCAAGGAAACCCAGTTCTTAAACTATTTTAAAAACTATGTTATTAAATGTATCCCTGCAATTATAGAAATAGCAATTTTGGTAGGGAGACTATAGCTAGAAAATTTATAACAAGAAAACAAAAGCTCTATGCCTTCTTTGTGGATTTTAAGGCTGCCTTCGACACTGTCAACAGAAACTCACTTATATGCAAGCTAAGCTTGATAGGTGTTTCTACGAAATTCCTCAATGTTTACAAAAAACTAATTGCGAACACTTCAGCTGCAGTTTGGAATGGTAGTAATATGTCAGACTTTTTTGTTACTGAAACTGGAGTTCCACAAGGTTGCGTCCTCAGTCCTATTTTGTTCGCCCTATTCATTGACGATGTATCTGAAAACTTGCCGGGCGGTGTCATAGTAGGAGATACACACATTAAAACACTCCTTTATGCAGATGATTTAGTGATTTTAACGGACAACCCCCTTATATTACAGCTTCAAATTAATAAACTTAAGAGTTATTGTGACACTTGGGACTTAAACATTAACACCTCAAAATCTAAAATCATGATTTTTCAACACACGGCAGATAGAAGGCATCCGAGAGAAAAGTGGAAATTGGCAGGTCAACCTATAGAGGTTGTTAAGGAATTTAAATATTTAGGTGTCTTTCTATCTTACAATCTTAATTTGCGACAACATGTAGAAGAGAAAGTCAGTATGTTAAAAACTGCAATTAATCTTATGAGGCCTAAATTTAATTGTAATAAAAATGTGGATACGGCATCTAAATTTAAGGTCCTCAATGCAACTATCAACTCCTGTCTTTGCTATGCGAATCAAGTTTTTGGCCATAAAAAAGTGAAAGAATTTGAGCGATTACAGTGCTTTTTCTTTAAACGTATTTTTAAACTACCTTCCTCAGTCCCCACCTATGCTATTTATGTAGAAGCGGGAATACCTCAAATTTTCTGTAAGAACCTCAAAGCAAATGCGGATTTCATTATCAAAATAATGAAGCGTACAAGCACAAATATTCAGAAGCACTTACACTTACGTATGCATTTAGACGCAATTTGTCGCCATTCAAAGAGTGGTTGGATTTGGCTACGGAACACGGAATGGTACTTAATTTAACTCTTGAAAACATAAATGACTGGCAAAACAAATTCTACGAGTGCATTGTGCAGATAGATGAACGTTTTTACGAAATCTGTCTAGACCGCGCGCGCTTGTCTGAATCTAGATGCTTATATAGGAATTTAAATCACTGTCTTGGTCCAAATAATTATTTCAATAACAGCTTGACAAACTATGAAATCAGTACTATATTTAAAATGAGGAAACTCTTTACCTCAATTATACGAAAAATACCTTATATAAGAATAAATTTCAGTAGTTTTAAGCCACTTCCATTTTTTCTGCCAATGTTATTTTTTTGATTTTGGGGTTGACTTCATTTAAGAAATTAATTCTTTTTTACAAATAACGTAATTTAATAATCGGTTTTTTGCAAAATTAAAATTTTATTATTATGAATTTAGTTTTTATGATTTATGAGTTTGAGTTAACACTATCAATCTGTAAAAAAATTTGGAAAAATATATTTAAACGAAATGAGTTTTTTGTATTTATTGCTTTGCTTTGATAGCATAAACGAATTTAAAATTAATAAGATTGTCTTCAATAGAACATCACAAATCAAAACAGTACCATTCTTTATGCTTTATGTTGGCACAGGTAAACTTTTTACATTTTCGGTATAGCTTGAAAAAACAGCTATATTCAAAAATATTAGGATAATGTTATATAAACTTAAACAATTTAATAAGCTTAAATGCTGATTTCGCTTATTTTATAATTTTACAGCATCTTACTTTCTGTTTACTTTTACTATTATGTCTACTTTAACTTTATCTAATTTGCTAAAAATCCATCAATTTGTGTTCTTCAAATTTTAAATTAATAGGTCTTTTACACATATTTAACTTGGTTTGCTATGCTTTTTTGCCTTTATTTATAACCGTGTTCAAGTGCTCCGTTTTTGACAAGAAGAGTATTGGTATTTTACTAGTTACAAAAAGCTTTTAATTTCGGAATAATTTGTAAATTACTTAATATTCAAATTTTTTTAAGTACATGGTAAAATGCTAAGCGTTGAACAATATGGGTCTACCACGATATCTAGAAATTAATTATCTAGAAAGTAAAAATCTCGAATATGAAAATCTCGAAAACAAAAATCTAGAATGGAAAAAATCTCGAAAACAAAAATCTAGAAAATAAAATCTCGAAATGCAAAAATCTAGAAAAAAAAAATCTCGAATGCAAAAATCCAGAATGTACATACATTCTGGATAGCTTACTTCTCCTTAACAAACTTAAAGTTGACAAGTAAAGTTATCAATCATACAATTGCACATTGCTACTCATGCACCTGTGAGAACAGTTACCCATCTAAACACATTGTCAATGAAACTGTAAGAACATCCACAGTAAATTCAGTATTATTAAAATTAGTCTAACGTGAGCTTGAAATTACCTCTATAAAGATGAAAGTAAATGAAATTGTCACAAATATAGAAATATTAAAATTGAAATCTAGGGATTTATTTACCATTGTAACAAATGCGTTATAATAATAAATATTATTGGTTGTGTGAGCTTAACAAATCGCATTATTGTCGTGCCAGAGTAATCACTGTCAAGAATAATGACAAGCACAATATTGGGTAAACTGATGTATTTGTGTTTTATTGAGTTTTGACTGTTAAAAATACAAAAAAAAAATCTCGAATTTTTATTTTTTTTCGAGATTTTTTTCTAGATAGAGTCTTTCGAGATTTTTGTTAATTCTGGATTTTTGTGGATTCGAGATTTTTGCGTTCTAGATAATTTTTTTTTATTTTCGAGATTTTCGGCATTCGAGATTTTTGGCATTCTAGATTTCGTCATGATCCCGAACAATATACTTGTTTATAATATGACCCTATTGTCAGCCATTAAGTAAAATAACTTCTATTTTTATTCTTTATTAAATGTTATCTATACTAATATTAACAATAAGAAAAACAGTTTGTTTGTTTGTTTGTTTGTCCGTCCTTCACGTCGAAACTGAGCAATATTATGACATCATTTTTTGTGTGGAGGTAGTAACAAGGCTGGAGAGTGTTTAAAGCTACTTTTAACTGCTTTAAAATATCTTATTCCTAGTTCATTCAAGAAGATACGCCCATAACACATATAATTAGACATTGAATATATGTATTCTTTTTTGAACAATAATACGTAGTATATCATTAGGGGCTGTCTGTTTGGACCTATCATCGTTGCTTTCTCATAATGAAACACGAAAACATACTGAAAAACTATTAAACATAGGAGATGGGTGGTTAAAACACGATGCCGAGGGCTATGTGACTCTAATGGATTTTTTTATAAATTTAGTACGAATTAATTTTGAACTTATTGGAAGTATTTGCCCTGATTTACAAAAAAACATACATGATAATCAATTTCTCTATAATTAAGAGATTCTAGCCTCAAGAAACGATGTTCTTTTTAAAAAACAATTTCAATAAGAAGAAGATATGAGAGAATATTTGTCAATATACACAGTCATGCACTCAGAATAGAGCACTTCAATACTTCATACCCGGTAAAGTTTTTTAACTCACTTGAGCTGTCCTGTGTGCCCTCACATAAGTTGCAATTTAAATTAGGTTTTTCGAATTTAGATGCCCCCCAATTATGTAGCGGTAAAAGCCATCGTGTCACACAACTTGGGCGAAACATTATCTACTTATTAGTATTATATATCTTAAATGGCTTTCGAAGGGACGAGAATTTAATTACTTCTTGAGTCCCAATAGTTCCTACAGATTTACCATTCTAATTCAAAATGCTTCAATTAGTCATTTAAATTAGTTTTTCTATGACAATTAATAAGGCACGAGGACAAACAATAAAAGGAGCGTGGTTGATCCTCGAAAAAACGTGCTTCATCATTTATATAATAAACAGAGTTACTCTTGGCAACTCTTTGATTGTTTTGATTTTGGAAAGCTTACCAACTAACTCATGGCGTAGGTACACCTGGAATGCCTCTATGTGAAATTTCAAAATTGTTTTACCACGCGGCAAAAGATGCGTGTAAGAGCTAGTATTATATTATTGTATTTGAATGTTTTCCTAAGACCTTATATCCTTATAGACATCCTTAAGCTATTTATTCTAGATAACATTATTTTTCACTTACCGGTACTTTTTGAAGAACGTTCCTCCGAAGTTGTTATATTATTTTTTGATATGACATCCATTTTAAGTGGTTATTCTTTCAATACGCAGCTTTAGAAACCTTAAAAGAAACGAAAAGAAATAGAATTTAAATATTTGTTTTGTAACCTTAATATATTCACTAACTTTGCAAATCATTGCATCATTTTTAGAGTAAAATTAATAAATTAAGACATTTTGATTTGAAATTGTGGGGTTTCAAAATTGAAGTCAGAATTTCGATTGATTTCAATGAATTAATTTAAGTAGGTACTACATTATTTTCAAAAAAAAAAAAACATTTCTCCAGAATTTGAACGCAATGATAATGGTTATTCATTATTTTATTTGTATAATGAGTTTTTGAAAGGTATTTTCAGGTTTTTTTGTAGATGAAAACAACTTGAAATAAAATTTTGAAGATTTTATTGTTACTAAGAATTCAAAATAATAAGAAATTCCTCACAAGAAGTTCCAATTACTTTAGCTGAAGTATTCAAATTGCTTTCTAGATTGAAATGGTATCAGATGCAGATTAATATTCTTACTTCTTCGCACGATTCATGGTAAAATCATTTGGAAAATTATTTCTGTTCGACTTTAACTAATTCTTGGAATTGTGGATAAAAGAAAAACCATTTCCAAATCTGTTGCTATACCATGAAAATTTCAATATCACTGTTGTCAAATGTTCATTTGTATTCGAATCACGAACTTGACTTCTTCAGAACCCAATTACTGTTACTCTGTATAATGTGTTTCACTATAAACTGCTTTGAATACTCGTAGAATATTGAAATGGAAGTCTTTCAGGTTTGTTTACTTACTTTTTTTTTGATTATTTGTGTAAACAACTAAACGAAACTTTTAAATGATTGAACAAAATTGTTTTCGTTGTTAAGACAAAAAAGGAAGGAAATAAGGAGCACTAAGATAATGAACGCAAAGGCTATTATTTTTAAGGACTTACGTATGTTTGTACAAATGGTTGTTTTGCAGTAATAATGGGGGTTGCGATTGCGATGCAAAAACTACTAGCAAACATCCTTCTTGATGTTTTTTAAAGCCTTCTATATGAACAGGAAGTGCACTATTCTACAAATCGTAAATAAATGTTGTTATTTTATAATCAGAAGTTTGCTTTTCATTTTCATTTCCATTTCCAATTCGCATCATACTTAGATGGACATTATAAAAAATTCAATAAGAAAATTTTAGTTTCTTTCATTTCGTGTGCTTCCCAGTTATGCACATTTCTTCAAAGTTGGTCCTTGCTACTTTGTTGCGGGTGGGTGGGTGTTATTGTGTTGTTGTAGATTTGTTTTGCTTATTTAATGTACTTTACTCTTCAAAGAAATACCCATCATTATAACCATCATACCTACTTTACACTGGTGAACTCAACTCTCAGGCAGCCAGGTCACGTTCCTTGGAGACGACTAACGTAACACCAAAACGCCACGTGCAGCTTCTGTATATAAAGAACCATCAGCAACAATGTTTTGCACGATTTGAGCTCAGGAAATAAAAACGACACGCTCAATGTTTAGGTACTCTCGACTCGGTACTCTGTAAACTGCGAGTGCACTATACTTATGGAGCTTTTGTATGTACTGTTAGAAGTCCTTAATATATTTTTCTTTTTTCAATCGTAAAATGCATCTCAACTAAATAGCATGGCATTCAAGGTTGTAGAACCTAAGTTAAGTGCAAGTGCAAGCAAAAGCACAAATAGTACAGAAGCAAGCAGGAGCAGAAGCAGAAGCAGGAGCAGGATTTGCAGGATGCAGGACGAGCAGCACATCATGCATGCACTTTAAAGAATAGAGAATTATTCTTTTTTCGTTTTTCTTAACACTCCGCACACACCGTTCCCTAGTTTCGTTTATCATCAGTGTGCCATGAAATCTCTCGGAAATAGAAAAGTTCACAGTGAAATAATAATTAGCTTGCAGTGAAAAAAGCAAAAGAAAACGAACAAAAGAATGAAAAATTGAAGCAGAAGACGAAAAATAAAACTCGGAAACAAAATAATCCGCAAATAAAAATGAGAAAAAGTTTAAATTCCTTGATGTTCTAGTTTGAACATTATACTTTTTAATCGTGATTGAGTGAGTGAGTGAGGTACAAGGTACGAGTACATCCATATCTACAGAACTTTAAGGGTGGGTTAAAGGTTCTCTAGAAAAAAAAAACAAAAGATATAAGACTTTGAAAGTTACAAGATAGTAAAACTTTTTTATTCATCAATTTAGCTTAAGGACTTATCTTCTTTCATACTTTAAAATAAAAATATGTTTTTATAATTTTAACTAAATGGCTGTTGTAAGTCCTATTACTTTTGACATTGATTGTATAAGGATGAGGGATGTAAGGATTTTAAGAAAATTAGTTGTATGTAAAATTTGAAAGCATGCATAGGGTCATTATTATTATCTCACAAGAGCCATTAGCTGGAGTACAAATAAAGATAAGTAGTGAGATAAGAATTTCACCAATTAAAAGAGTACATATTTTTAAAAGTTAAAACTTGAAATTTCCAACAATGTTCTATTTTGTAGTTGATTTGTTGTTAGCTTGTTTTAAGTTTCCATTTTAAATTGATTTGTGCTGTCCGAAGGAACATATCGTCGCCGTTCTTATTTGTGTGTCTTCGTCCATTTTTTGTGTTTTGAGATATTATTAATTTTTTTGGGAGTTTTAATTCTTTATAATTTGAAAATGGTGCATTGTAAAGCTTAGGGAGTTTTGCATGAACTTCTTAAATGGACTTAGGGAGTTTTTAAAGAACGACGAAGATATTAAATTTTATTTTATTTTAAGTTTTTAGTTGGTTTTTACTTTTCGCATTATTTTGAAGCTATAATAGTTCTCATCCTCTTACATCGGGATACGGAAGAGAGTAGAAATCCTTTGTTAAAAATTCTGAATGATATACATTCTGTAGGATGCTGATCTTTCGTCATAATACTGTATGTCTTAAGTTCTGGATTTAGGTTAGGTTAGGTTGAACGGGCTGATAGTTGATGTTGTTACCATCACACTTAGATCAATGTAGATCCATTGTGGTACCCCGAAGTGTTGTAACTTCCTGAAAAGATATAATAACCTATGAATCATGTGGTTCGTTTAACCATTTAGAGGTCTTGACAAAGTTTAGTAAACTTTTGCCTGGCAATTCTGATAGTTCCTCTAGGTCTAGGTCATTAAAGAAGAAATTGCCTAGAGTTTTCTTCCTAGCAAGACAGAGCGAAGTATTGTTAATTTGAAGGTTAAGCCATCAGTGGTTTATTTTTAGATTGTAGGTTATATTGACACTGACAGCTGTTTTTCGCTCAAAATCTTGATAGGAAGTCAGTATCATTCGTTACGGAACGTGCTTGAAGTAGTTTATGGAATATTTAAAACTCTTCAGTTAATTGTTTGATTTAATAATAATAAGGCCATAATAAGTGAAATAAAGTAAAGCTGTAAATTATATTACATTTTTGATGAGAAGATTTAATACAAGCCCACCACTTATTTTTACTAAATCCACTTATTTTTACTAAAGTAACAAAAAAGTAAAAAATCAAAAATTCTTCGTTTTGTTTTAAAAGTTCTGTACCTCAAAGTGCTGTAAATGTAATTTATGTAATTGACAATTTTGTTAATGATTTAAACGATTTTTTTTAGTTTATTAAAAAACACTTCAACCAATCAGCATTTCGAAATTCAGATTTTTGATTTTTAGTGTTTTGATCTTATATAATTTTCTACACAAAGTATTTTCAACACTTAATGAGACCCAGATTATGTTTCAATTATTGATGTATGTACATAGTTTAAAATTAACTAAAATTTATTTATTAGATTTCGCCGCAATTTATTTTGGTAACTTAAAGAAAATGGGGATTTTGAAATAAATTTTTTTAGAATTTTTAGCACAGAATAACTTTTAAATACTTTAATCATGAAAAGTGAATTATTTTTCAAAACCTCATCGGGAAAAATGACTCAATGAACATTTTTCAAATCTAAAAAATTCGTTCGTCAAAATAAAAGTATAAAATTAAAAATTGGATATGGTGGTTTATAGTGATTGAAATCATAGAACTTTTTTTTAAAAGTCGAGAGTTTCAGGTAAGAATTGTATTAATATTTTTTACGCCAGATGTCTTTATTTTATATCTATTACAGAGTAGCATCCCTGACTTTTTGAAACTGAAAAATTTGTTAACTTTCCAAAGGAAGTCATTGTAATCGGTTCGATTTGTCAAATTGAAATGTTGACATTTCTCTACGCCTATAGAATCTAAATCATAGATTTTTAGACAGATGCCTGTGTGTGCGTACATTTGTACGTCCGTAAGTTCAGTATATCATTTTTTGTCATCTATATCGCAACAACCGTTGGAGATATCGACTTCAAATGAAATTAGTTTCACAGATAATACCATCGAAAGATACAAAAAAGACTTTAAAAAAAAAATGTGAACAATTTTGGTTGACCCTAAATATCTCAAGAAACAATAATGTGACGTGCTACCAAACAAGTATAATTTTGAAGAAAAATTAATCAATGTGTTTTTTATAAACCAAAAAACCTGAAAAAACATTTGTCACCTAAAATATTTTACGGGCAAAAACTGGTTTTACTTCCAAAATAATAATAATCTACACTAATTATTATAAAAAGGAAAGATTTGTATTTTTGTATTTTTCTATATAACGAATAAACTCAAAAAGTACTGGACCGATTTTAATAATTCTTTTTTCATTGGAAAGCTACATTTTCTGTACCTATTTATGTCTACCCGGCCGAAGCTAGTGATGAAAAATTTTGAGAAAAATCGAAGTTACTTTTTTTTCAAAAAATAAAAATCTTTACTTAAAGTTGGTAAAAATTGATTTTCGACTCGAATATGTTTTAAGCATTGAGTACAATTTTTATTAAAAACCAGCAGTCAGTTTGTTTTAATTTTGAGTTACAGAAAAACTACACAGAATTGGTACAAATTGATTTCGGATTCTGGACACCTCGTGAAATTATTGTCTTGAACTTGATTTGATTATTTAAAAAATGTTTAACATAAGATAATGATTGTAGAAAAATCCAATTTGTATTTTTTTACATAAGAAATATGAACTTAAAAAAATGCTACTAAAATTGGTAAAAACTAGTTTTCGACTAAAAAACTCAAAAACAACAAAAAATTAATACGAAATGTTTTTGACTTATGTATTATGAAAACAAAGAAACATATTGACTTCAAATTATTTCATCTCACATAAAATATTGTTATAAATTATTTGTTGAACTTTTAGACAAATCGGGCACGGATGGGAAGTTATTAGTTTTCCCAAACATCGTTGGACGATGATGGTAGGTTTTCAGAGGATTTTAAAATCTGTAGCGGAGTCAGACAGGGCTGTATTCTGTCGCTTATATTGTTTTTGCTGGTGATAAGCAATGTACTGCGCGCGGATTTGTTAGGTAGAATAGGGATCCAATGGACTTTGACATCCTATTTAAAGCACTTGGATAACGCGGACGATGTGTGCTTTCTCTCTCATAGGATCATGGATATCAATGAAATGACAACAAGTGTGGAGAGGGAACCAGAAGTAGTAGGGCTTAAAATTAATTTCGCCAAAACAAAAATAATCAGCCTTGGAACCCGACCATCCTCTCAAATAAATATTTCCTCGCAACCGGTGGAAAAAGTGGAGAGCTTTCAATACCTTCTAAGTATCGTCTCCATCGAAGGTGAAGCCGAACCAGACGTCATCTGCCGTATCGGCAAAGCAAAAGCGGCGTTCGGTAAGCTGTCGAAAATTTGGAGGAATAACTCTATCAGCTTGAAAGCAAAGCTACGACTGTTTCGCACAAATATCGAATCTATGCTTCTTTATGGGTGCAGAATCTTTAAGGTTACTTCAGTCATTAAAAGAAAGCTACAAACCTTCACGATGTCTTCGCAACATCCTAAGGATTTTCTGGCCAAACCGAATATCCAATGAGGTTCTTTATAGACACGTCAGAAACCTATAGACTCTATTATACGAAGGCGTAAGTGACAATAGATTGGACATACGCTTCGAAAAGGTAAGGACTAAATTGCAGGCCAAGTAATGCTGTGGAATCCGCTCACACAAGAAGGAAGAAGAGCTGGACGACCGAGAAGCACAAGGCGCAGGACAGTCAAGGAGCTGAAACATATCTCCGGAAACCGCACACGATGGCGCTTAGTCGTAGTAGAGGCCCTATGTCCCTTAAGAGGTTCCCAACGGACTTAACAGGTCTGAGGACTTAAGTATTTTACATACTTTAATTTAGGTGCAATAAAATATCTGTATTAAAAATTACGTCGCTAGTGAAAAAGTCCTCACTCGAAATGTAAGTGGAAATTTCTTTCTTTTTATTTTAGAAAGTAAAGTTAATGAGTTCAATTCATTTCAATCAAAAAATTATTCCATCTCACATGAGTTTTATAAACTTCCCATAGGAAGTTATTGTAATGGGTCCGATTTGTCAAATTGAAAATTTTGACATTTCTCGACGTTTCAAGGTCCCTAGAGTCGAAATAAAAGATTTTTAGAAAGATGTCTGTGCGTGTGTGTACGTACGTCCGTATGTCCGTATGTCCGTATGTCCGTATGTCCGTATGTCCGTATGTCCGTATGTCCGTATGTCCGTATGTCCGTATGTCCGTATGTCCGTATGTCCGTATGTCCGTATGTCCGTATGTCCGTATGTCCGTATGTCCGTATGTCCGTATGTCCGTATGTCCGTATGTCCGTACGTCCATACGTCCGTACGTTCGCGACAATTTTTTCTTCGTCCATAGCTCAAGAACCAGAAGAGATATCGACTTTAAATAAATTTTGTTATACAGATAATAAGGCAGACAGATGCAGAAAGGGCTCTCAAGAAAATTGAGTGGGTGGTTTTTCTTACCATAGCAGTTTAAAAAAAGGTGAACATTTTGGTTAACCCTAAATATCTCATGAACCAATGACGCTAGAGACTTGAATTAAATTTTATATTATATATTGTGATACAAAACAAGTATATTTTTGGAGAAAAATCCAATTAATGGTTTTTTTATAAATCAAAAAAACTGAAAAAAAAAAAACAATTTGTCACCTCGAAAATTTTACGACTAAAATATGATTTCATCTCCAAAAAAAATGTTTGCAACGAAAAATAATGTTTTTGACATCTGATAAAATTTTGAGAAAATCTAATTGACAGTTTTTTTTATAAAAAATAAAAACCTAAAAACAACATTACTCAAAGTTGGTAAAAATTGAATTTCGACTCAAATATCTTTTCAAAACCTTGAGATTAAGGCTTCAAACTTATTTTATCTTATAAGAAATATTGTTTTCAACATTCTGAAAAATGTTGAGAAAAATCGAATCGACAGTTTTTTTACAAAAAATATAAAAACCTAAAAGAAAAATATATAAAAGTTCGTAAAAATTGATTTTCGACTCAAATATCTTTTGAAAACTTTGAGATATTGGCTTTAAACTACTTTAATTTTTCAAAAAATATTGTTGTCAACATTCAGTAAAATTTTGAAAAAAATCGAATTTACAGTTTTTTAACAAAAAATTAAAAACCTAAAAAAAAAACAATGCTAAAATTTGGTAAAAATTTACTTTCGACTCAAATACCTTTTCAAAAATTAAAAATATTGGCTTCAAACTTATTTCATTTCACCGAAAATGTTGTTTTCGACATTCAATAAAATAAAATCTACAAAAAATAGTAGGCAAATTTGGTAAAAATTGATACATATACTTTTAAGCAAAACAAATCGACAGACAGGATGGGAAGTTATCAGTGTGGGGTGCATCCCAGCCTCTTTTTTTTTAAATGATGTGGTTGTCCGAATATAATATTTTGACAGGAAATTATGCTCTTTTTTATCAAAAATGAAATCGTATTTTAATGTGAAATAAATTGAAATTTAAAAAGAGACTATGTACTTGCAAAACAATATTGATCTTCGAATTTGAAGTTTTTTAAGATGTTATTTTTATGATTAAAATTTGAACTTAGAAATTAGGAAAATTGTTGCCATTTTGGAATTTGAACTTGCTTGACTTTTTGATTGTATTTTTATCACAAGAACTTATTTTTATTATTAAAAAATTGAAATTAGTTTTATTTTTCAATTATAATTCTTATTGCAGAAATACAAATTTTACGTTTTTAAAAGATTAAAAATTTTTAAATATCTTAAAGCCACTTGAAAACATTAAGCAAGTTCCTACGTCTTCTTTGCCATTGTATTCATTTTTATTTTTATTTTCCTTGGCATTTCCTTTCCAAACTAACTTAAACAGCATCACAAATAAAGTTTCCATCGGATTTCCTTCCGGTGTGCACTGTGTTCAGAGTCGTCTCATCGTCGTCGTTGTAGTCGCAATGAATTTCTATTTTTCATTTTTATCATTTTCTGATTGTTTTTTTTTTTTTTTTGTCTCCGTTGTTCTCTGGTTTTTATTTAGTTTTTCTTTTGCAAAAGAAAAAAATATAAATAATACAAAAGAAAAAAGAAGTAAAGGTGCATCATCAGACTGAAAGAATTTATTGAAAGAAAACACAATACAAAATTAAAGGAAATTATTTGTGTTATGCTGCGAATGGTATTGGAAATGAATTTTCTTATTTTCCTGTTTTCTTTTTAAGCTTAGTTTATCATTTGAAAAAAAGGGTTAATTTATATCGATTTGAGAAAAGGAACTTCTCCGTTTTGAAATACAATAGAAAATCGATTGATTTTGATCCTACTTTTTTTCAGAATTTATATAACAAGGGTTTATAAGAACAATTTAAAATTATGTCAATTTTATGTATGAATCAGAAAAAAAGGACAAAAGTCTTATAGCACAAAAAGGATAATAAGGAATCGATTTTTGAGTTATAAGTATGAACTGTATTTCATAATAAAATTTAAGTTAGTATTTAATATTTTAATTAAATTATTTATTATTTTCTCAATTTTCTCGAAATATTTTCAAAGAATTGTTAAATAAATGAAACCGCAAAGAAAGTTTAGAGTAAGAGTAATAACGTTGTCAGCCTTCTTTACGATACAATCCAAATATGAATTATTGAATAGAATACCAAACAATTTGCACTTACATTTCCAAAAACTCAATTTAAATGTTCAAATATTATAAATCAAATACTCAGAACAGAACAAAACAAATATGACTCATGTCCTTATTTCCCAAGTACAAATTACAGTCCTCTTACCTTCATATATGTAAAGGTACTTTCCATTAATGAATCTTTTCTTGATTTTCTTCTTCTTTTTTTTCAAATGTAAGAAAAAAGAAAATTTTCCTCATAAATTGTTTCATCTATAAACAGGATTTTATTATTATACACCAACGACCGACCGTAACGAATAAGATGAGCATCTTTTGCAATTTAATATTTTTATTTTGTTGTTGCTTTTTGTGAATTATTTTTATACAGGAGAAGGTAAAAATTTACATAATAAAATATATTATTCGTCTTTATTGAAATTTCACCTAAAGCCATAAGAAAGAGCCTTCAGTTGTTGTTTATTTGAATTGTTTTGTGTTTTTTTATTTGTTTGGTTGGTGTTTTTAGTCGAATATATTTTATATTTTAATGTGTATAGGGAGCAAATAAAATAGAATTAAATTTGTTTGAAATGCAAATGTAATTATTATTGAATTGTTTCCTTTTTGTTGTTGAAATTCCTTTATTAATTAATACATATTTACATATTATATACACAAGGAATAAAGATCAAACAGTTAAATGTTAGAAACATGCTTTGCTTACAAAAATAGTTTTAATGAACAATGAGCCGAGGAATATTAATTACTAATTGATGGTTTATATAAAGAAAGGGAGTAATATTAGTTTGATTCAATAAAACTACAAATTATAATATGTAAATATACTATACGAGCATTATGTAAATATGATTTTTCGTGGGATAATTCTGAAACAATTAAGTCCTTAGCATCTATACCTGTGTATGTATATTCAAAATATGTTTATACCTACATTCTACGCATTATGCAAAATAGTTCCTATTAAATAAGGATATTGAAGAATTAATTAAAATTAATAAATAAATTGGTTGGTGCAACAGTTCGTTGAGAACTAGGGCCTAGTGACTTAAAACTCTTAACCATTCCTGTGTGCTAGTAATGTTATCAGGGATGGAGGGAACCTACAGTTTTAAACCGTTTCCGAATGGCTGATTTTGGAAAGCAATTTTCATGAGAAGAATTACTCTTAGAGGATTTGTGAATTCCTCGCAAGAGACAGCACCCGTGAAAAAAACTTTAGGTGGCACAGGCAGGAATTGAACCCAAGACCTCTAGCATGACTATGCTACGCACTTTTTTTTTAAAGTCATTTTTAACTTCCCATAGGAAGTTATTGTTATGGGTCCGATTTGTCAAATTGATAATTTTGACATTTCTCGACGTTTCAAGGTCACTATAGTCGAAATAAAAGATTTTTAGAGAGATGTGCGTGTGTACGTCCGTATGTTCGCGACGTTTTTTTCGTCGTCCATAGCTCAAGAACCAGAAGAGATATCGACTTTAAATAAATTTTGTTATACAGATAATAAGGCAGAAAGATGCAGAAAGGGCTCTCAAGAAAATTGCGTGGGTGGTTTTTTTACCATAGCAGTTTAAAAAAAAGGTGAAAATTTAACGCTAAATATCTCATGAACCAATGACTTGATACAAAACAAGTATATTTTTTGAAAAATAAAATTAACGGTTTTTTTTTATAAACCAAAAAAACTGAAACAAAAATGTGTCACTTCGAAAATTTTACAACTAAAATATGATTTCATCTCCAAAACAATTTTGTGCAACGAAAAATAATGTTTTTTACATCTGATAAAATTTTGAGAAAAATCGAATTGACAGTTTTTTTTTATAAAAAATAAAAACCTATAAAAAACGTTACTCAAAGTTGGTAAAAATTGATTTTCGACTTAAATATCTTTTCAAAAATTTAAGATTATGGTTACAACTAAGTTTTTCTTATAAGAAATATTATTCTCAACATTCTGTAAAATTTTAAGAAAAATCGAATTGACAGTTTTTTTTACAAAAAATAAAAACCAAAAAAAATATTAATAAAAGTTGGTAAAAATTTATTTTCGATTCAAATATCTTTTCAAAACTTTGAGATATTGACCTTATACTAATTTTATATTTTAAAAAATATTGTTGTCAATATTCAGTAAAGTTTTAAGAAAAATCGAATTGACAGTTTTTTATCCAAAAATAAAAACCTAAAAAAACATTACTAAAAGTTGGTAAAAATTGACTTTCAACTCAAATATCTTTTCAAGGCTTTAAAATGTTTGCTTTAAACTAATTTTATCTTTAAAAAAATATAAATTTAAAAAAAAATCGAATTGATAGTGTTTTTACAAAAAAAAATACAAACTAAACAAAAATTACTAAAAGTTATTAAAAATTGACTTTCAACTCAAATATCTTTTCAAGACTTTAAAATTTTTGCTTTAAACTAATTTTATCTTTTAAAAAATATTGTTGTCAATATTCAGTAAAATTTTGAAAAAAATCGAATGGACAGTTTTTTTTACACAAAATAAAAACCTATAAAAAACATTACTCAAAGTTGGTAAAAATTGATTTTCGACTTAAATATCTTTTCTAATTTTTTCTTATAAGAAATATTATTTTCAACATTCTGTAAGATTTTAAGAAAAATTGAATGGACAGTTTTTTTACAAAAAATAAAAACCTAAAAAAAAAAAATTGGTAAAAGTTTATTTTCGATTCAAATATCTTTTCAAAACTTTGAGATATTGACCTTAAACTAATTTCATATTTTAAAAAATATTGTTGTCAATATTTAGTAAAGTTTTGAGAAAAATCGAATAGACAGTTTTTTACCCAAAATAAAAACCTAAAAAAACATTACTAAAACTCATTAAAAATTTATTTTCGACTCAAATATCTTTTCAAAAATTAAAAATAGTGGCTTCAGTCTTATTTAATCTCACAGAAAATATTGTTTTCGACGTTCAGTATATTTTTTATAAAAATCCAACTGTCAGTTTTTTCATGAAAAATTAAAATCTAAAAAAAAAATAGTACGCAAAATTGGTAAAAATTGATGTTCGGTTTTCGATGTTTCATGAACAATAGAAGATATTGATTTCAAAATAATTTCATTCATCCAATTTGTATTTGTTTATATAAGAAATCATTTTTTTTAAGAAATGCTACTAAAATTGGTAAAAATTGGTTTTCAACTAAAAATCTCGTTAGCAAAAATAGATTTTGAAATCAAACTATTTCATCATATGCAAAATATTGTTGGTAATTTAAGTTTTGTATTTAAATAATTTAACTGACACCTTTTTTAACAAAACACAAAAACCTACAAAACTTTTAAGCAAGACGAATAGACAGATGGTATGGGAAGTTTTCAGTGTGGGTCGCATCCCTTTTTTTGACAAATAGATTGTTCTTAATTATTTTAAACCTTTTTTCAGAAGTTTTTAATTGTTTATTACAAATAATCAATACAAAAACAAACAATATCTACTGAAGTTGCATAGGAAAACTTTAAAAAATTAGAAAGGTAAGATAGATAAGATATTTAGTTAATTTAAAGTAATTTTTTAAACGCAGGCTTTAAAAAATAAGTGAATTTATTTCTAACCGAAATTTAACCTAGTTTTGCAGCAAAAATATTATAACACATTTTTGAATTAATTACTTGATTAATTATCATTTAAAAAATTACGCATATATCAAGCAGTACGTAGATGGATTATGAAGCCGCTAAAAGTTCAAAAACTCTCGTCTGAAAAATGGTAAAGAGGAATGGTAAAATTAGAAAAAAAAACTCTATCTACTTGGCCTCGATATCATATATTTCTAAGTTGACCATATCAACCAATTTTTTAAAAACAATGAAATGATTTTACTAACAATGTAATCCAAGCTTCTTTTCTAAGAAAATGCCATCAACTATCAAATGGAGAAAAAGAATATGCACTTAAAGTCAAAAGCGATACAAATTCTTTTCCCTTTTTTAAATCCGCGCGTGGTATTTTTGACACACCTTTTTAATCTGAAATGTATGCCAACTGATGAATGATAGGTCACATTTATAACAATAATATAGTACAAAAGGATTGAAAAATTAATTAATATTCAACTATCATAAAATAAAGTAATATAACCTATAGTGTCACCAAATCCATATATTTTATACAATAAAAGTTAAGTTTTTTTTCGCACTGTTGTAATCCGTTTTATAATTCAAAACTGTTTCTATTTTTTGATTTTTAATCCTTTCATGTTCCATACCCAAAATTGAATCACATGGACAATGAAAATACTTACTTATATACGATATCTGTACGCTTACCTTTATCTAGATTAAAATTCTATTTGGTTTCCCGCAAATAGATTCCATTTGCATCAACCACGAAAAATTGAATTGCATTCAATTGTTATTATTGTTAAATTGACAAAAAAGGATATAAGTAAATAGAATTTTTATTGAATTTCGTGATGCAAATTTATCTACAAGCTACACATAATAGGTATTCGTACATATGTATAATATTATAACTACACATTATAGCTTCTGTATTATAATCGACACGAAATCACGTTTCAATCTCATGTCCGTTAATTTATTTGGTCAATTAGGTCCATCGTATGTGCTTGTTTCTGATGAACATTTTAATTAGCTTGCCAGCACTCGAATTGATTAATTTATTTGAATAGATTGGATACATGTATGTATGTACACTGTAGAGGACAGTACATACTCGAATATGGAATGGACATTGGACATATGTATGTGGTGGATGTAGTCCTTTCTGCATATCCTGAAATATAGGTTAGTCTATATCACGATATTCCCGAAGTTGCTATACCACTAGGACTCTAGATGTATCTCTGCTCTCGTATACCTTTCCATTAATCGACTATAAGAGGAAATTGAAAATATTTGCAATCTATTTCGATGTCATGTCTAGAGAATGTCCTATAACTCTTATGAATTTTTAATTTGAAAAACTAACAAAATAAAAAACAAAAATCAAATAAACAAAAACCAAAGCTATGGGAATGGGAATGGTATTTGATGGGCTTTTTACCAAATTGTTTGCCCTTATAAGCCGCTAAGGTAAATCACATACCTCTATGTATAGATATCTATAAAGTATAATGTATATTGAAATGTCCCAAATCCCATATCCCATGCTATAAACGGCGGCGACGGCAGCAGAATAAAAGCCAAATATCCTCGGCTCTATCCCAAAGACTTGTATGATTTTTCAATTTATATTCCAGTCTTTTTGGCGGAATTTCAATTCCAAACGCACGAAAAAAAAAACACCGCTTAAACTTTCATAACTTTTCCAAATTTGCATTTGATGTTGGTTGGTACCGCCGCCACTGCGCGCCGGCCGCCTGCCATGCCGCACCCAACTAAAAGAACTACTTCAACATCCGCTGATCCTTTTTACAAAAACGAATACTAAAACGAAAAAGGGATTGAAATTCACAGGCAGCATTGAATAAATCACCGAAAATTGAATATTTTTCTTTCTGTTTTTTGGGGATTTTGTTGGCGTCGTTTTCTGTACGAATTGCGTTGACACGTCAGTATTTTTGACAGTGATGATAACTTCTCTTTTCTGATGACTTTGTGAGAGCAAAACCCTCTGTCAGATAAACACTGTGATTTCTAACCGTTTTCACTATTTGCTGGGATGTTTTCTGTGTGTTGTTTTTATTTCTTTGGAATTGTTGGAAATAATCAAAAGGAGTTCTTTACATACATGTTCATTGTACATCAGAGGATTTGATGAAATTAATCATCAAAAAGTCAAAAGCTTTTAGTCCTTCGAGGATATTGGGTGTTTTTGATGTTTTTTTTTTTTTAGAACACAGCTAAGTTTACAAAATACTGCTTGTAGAACTTTTCAATAGTACTTTCGTATGGAGAAATTTTTGAATTCGGATTTAAAATTTCAGCCTTTTTTCATTTTCGCAAAAAAAGTAGATTTGCTGCATTTTTCAGTTCTCTTTGAGAAACGCGTACGCCGATATCATTTTATACAAAAAAAAATCTTTGTTGTAATTCCAATTATACGTTGGCACTTTGAGAAGTTCAATTCGAAGTAAAGGCTTTTGATTTTATATGAAAAGTTAATCTATGAGTACCAAGAGTACGTTAAAACAAAAAATACGTGGAAAAACCCGTAAAACATTAATATTTGAAGATACAAACGAAATTCTTAACACCGCACCGGTTCTAGATCTAGATTTTTCTATGATTTTCAGGATTTTTACGTCAGATTTTACCGATATTTACAGATTTTTTTATACAATTTTATGGATTCAAATCCCAGATTTATCCATGATTTACCATTTGTTTTCATGATTCACCAATTGGATCTAACGTATTTTACCGGATTTTTACAATTTTTGATAAATTAAATTACGTGATTAAATGATTTCACGTAGGTATTCGAAAGTCTTTTGTTACATTCATCATTTTATCAGTGATTTGTCTGATTAACTTGATATTCTTTGGCTTGATTCGTCACATTTTTCTGTTGTTTTCCGAATGTATTCTTCAGTGGTTTATCCGATTCGGCGTTGATTTTTGAGAGTCATGAATAAGTTTGTGTCAAATTTATCTGTGAACTACTGTATTCATCCATTAATTTCAGAATACATTCATGATTATTCAGATTCTTTCGCAAAAATTACTGAATTTTTGTGATTTTAAGGACCTAGAACTAATACTTTGGGCTGATTGGTGGGGACTAGGAGTTAACCCACACAAAACCGATTTAGTCCTATTTTCGAGGAAATACAAAATTGTATTTACTAACACTCCCTATATTAAAGGAATCCAATTAAAGTTTTCAGACGAGGCTAAGTACCTGAGTCTTATTTTAGACAAACGACTAAATTGGAAACACAATATACAAGAAAAAGTCAAAAAGCTACTGTAGCTCTCTTTTCTTGCAAAAAAAGCTATTGGTAATAAATGGGGCTTACAACCCACAATCACGCATTGGCTATACACATCGGTAATCAGTCCGATTTTAATGCACGGTGTGGTACTATGGTGGCCTGCTTTAGAAAAAGCTATAAGCTGTGACAAACTAAATAAAGTTCAACTTCAGCTTGCGTATAAGCGGATCGCTCGCACGTCCCCATCTGCGGCACTGGACACCTTACTCTACCTAACAACTCTTGATATATTTAGCAAACAAATAGCTGCAAGCTCTGCTATTCGCATCAAGGCTTCGTCGCAGTGGATCAATAACAACATTGGCAACTGCGTAATTCTTAAGTGTTTAGAATCAATTTCAAAACACACAGACTACACCATCCGCCAACTGCCATTCAACAGAAACTTTCAGATTTCTATAGCTTCCAGATCTTTCTGGGAGGATAGAGCATTCCTGGAAGACGAGTCTGTCCACAAAACAAGGGGTTGGTGGATGTGTGTACTCTGAACGACTGAAATTAAGTCTTTCATTCCGCCTTCCCAATCATATTGTAGCGTATTCCAGGCGGAACTTTTGGCGATGAAAGAAGTCTTGTCCTGGCTTAAAGAAAACGTGATATCAAAATCTGATATTCGTATTTTCTCAAGTTGTCAGGCCGCTATCAAATCTTTGGACTTTGTCTCTACAAACTCTTTAACAGTCCATAATTGTCAATCATCTCAAATGAAAATGGCACAACAGTTTAATATTCACCTATGCTGGGTGCCGGGCCATATCAACATTCCAGAAAACTGTAAGATAGATGAATTCGCTAGGAATGGTACAGTACAACCCATTCTATCACCTTTGGCAAATGCTGGCATACCAATTGGTACATTATAACTATTGCTATTGCAACACGCTATGAAGAAGGCAAACACCACGTGGAATAACATCACCACGTGTCAGTTCACAAAAAACATCTGGCCTTCACTAGATTTAAAGCTTTCAAGTTGTTTGCTATCTCTTAGCAGATTTCATAGAAGCTCGATAATCAGTGTCATAAGCGGGCATTGTCTAATAGGAAAGCACTCCACGCGGCTGGGCGTATTCTCAAATAAATTTTGCAGAAACTGTATGGATGAGGAAGAGGTAGAAACAGTTCTCCTCCTCTGGACATGCCCTGCTCTAGTTAAAAAACGCAAAAATTACCTAGGAGAATTCTTCTATAACGATCTAAACGATCTCAATCATATTAACATAATCAGCCTCTCACGTTTCCTCAGCCCCGTCGAGAGGGGGGGGGGGAAAGGGGGGGAAACCCCCCCGGGCCCGGGATTTTCTAGGGGCCCGTAATGAAGAGAGTGTATTTTTTTAAAATATACTCTATATTCATCATCAACATACCTATTCCCACTTATTTTTAGGGGCCCGAAAGTTTAAAATCATTCATGCTTCCGCAATCGGGCCCCTGTTTGCATGTTCTCTACCAATCAATATAAATTATTGTATCTAATAAAATCTTATTCTAATCTAAATCTAAATCTACCAATCTATCAGTCACAAAATTGCCGATCTGGGCCCCTGATTATTATTGGCGTACATTTTTGTTTATATTTAATGAAAAATTGGGCAACTCTGAACTATTGAAAGAAAGTTATAATAAATTATTTCGCTTTTTTTATTTAATTTAACGTAAATTTAAAATTTATTTTATTTTGAAATTTTTTAAAGTCAAAATAGGGGGCCCGGTAACTTAAAACAAAACACAAATATTTATTTCGGTTTCTGTTTTTATAAAGTTTCTTTTCTTCTATTTTTGTTTCTGCTGGGAACGATATTTTTGATTCGGTTTCGGGAGACCGAAAAATCCCACGCAAACGTTTTTCAATTGTGGTTTTCGTAATATTAATTAATTAATATTTTGAATAAGTTGTTTACTGAAGATTTGAAGGATATCAAATCACTTCAAAGTGTGTATATAACGAAATGTTGTACTGCCGCAATCACATTCTTTGGTGATGTTCAAAAGTGTTTCAACTTGTTTAGCAGCACAACGTTGGGAAAATCTTAAGAAAAATGTGGCCGGATCCCTTCACACACTTTCCGATACAAGATGGCCAGCTAGAATTGAGGCAGGGAAACCATTTGCAAATCATCTGAAAAACCTTACAACATCATTAGAAGCCTTAAGTGATATTAATTTAACTGCTAAAGCTCGAAGAGATGTAAATGGCGTTTTAAAATATATGCACAAATTTGAATGCGTCCTGATGTCTTCGATTTGGTGCAAGGTTCTTAGCGCTATAAATGAAAGAAGTATCATTCTTCAAGCCAGAAACATGACTATTGACGTTGAAATTCGAAATCTCGACAACTTGATCTCCGATTTGAACATTATTCGAAACGGATGAGATCAAATTTTATCTGAATGCAAAGCAGTTGCTACTGGATTGGGGGATGTTCCAGAATCGTTTCCATCGAACTGAAAAAGGCAATTAAAGAGACATTTTGTAGAACATCGAAGAGCCAGAATGCAAATTGAAACAGACGAAGAAATAAATTTCAAGAGAAAACCCCTTTTACGTCATAGTTGATTCAATTATATTTGGAATTTTTCGTCGGTTCGATACGATGAAAAATTTGAATGCTACATTTTCATTTTTATGGCAGTTTTCAACAATGGACAAAATTGAGATTAAAAACTCCGCTACAAGGGTTAATTAAAAGTATAACTCGCATGTGTCTCAAGAGTTGAAAGAAGAAATAATTCATCTGAAACACATTTATGAAGCCAATTTTGAAGCAGAACTTCCGCCATTGAGTTTGTTCAATTCTATTTATTCCCAGAACTTGGAGACGATTTTCCCCAACATTTGTGTTGCTCTCTGTGTGTTTTCCACCATACCTGTAATCGTAGCTAGTGCCGAACGTTCATTTAGTGTCCTTGCCACAACAAAGAATTTTCATCGTTCGTGCTCAGCACAAGATCGTGTTTCTGGACTTGCTACACTATGCTTCGAAGCACCTTTGGCAAGGAAATTGAATTTCGATGCAATTATAAGTTGTTTTGCTGCTCAGAAAGCTAGGAAAGGTCGTTTGCCAAAAGAAAATATTTCATTGAATACAAACTAACTCTAATAAAACATTGTCATATTTTAATATTAAGAAAAACAATAAAGAGTATTTAATGTTAAACTTTTACAATACTTAGTTTTTTTTAAAGACAAATTTCAAATACTTTTACTTTGCTCTATTTTATTTTCATAGTAGGTAATAGATCTTCATGCTATTTTTTTAATAGTTAATCGACCGTATTATCAGTTAATAACATGTCGTTGGCAATATCGAATTGAATGTATGATTTAGTTCGGATTCTGATCTAATCGCATGCAGAATTATTTTCTATCCATCCTCCATTTCAACTAAACTGGACGATACCCGTGAGATTGATTTGATGATTAACACTTTTTTTCGGTTCACTTTGCAAACAAAAAATGATTATTTCCGTTAATTCCAACCAATTTCATGCTATTCGTAAATGAAATTAGAACGTACCATATCAGTAGGCATGAACTTTGAAAAAAAAAAGTTAAATAGTTGATGGGGGGCCCGAGATTTTTCCGTCCCGGGCCCGGAATTCCTCTCGACGGCCCTGCGTTTCCTATATGGGACTCAAACTGTTTCCGTTGAGCTTAGAAGAAAGCCTCAAAATTCATGTGGTATCACAATGGGCCAATAAACTGGCCTTAGTGTGTCCTACTCCATCACGGACAGTCACTTAACCTTACCTAACCTTACCTAAGGAGTTCATATCATGTGCGAAACTTTTTTGGAAGGGCTTCTTCAATAACTTCTTTAATTATTGCTTTTAAAATTTGTCGGTGATTTTTTTAGATTTTTCTCGGTTTGTAAGATTCATCCGACTTTTAATTTATGAATTTTTGATTTATTAATTCTACTAAAAGGTTCATTATTTTACCTTATTCAAACATGAATTATTCACAAATTACACTGATCAATAAGTTTACGTAGCTGGCAATCAAATTAAACTTGTAACAATTTTGATGACCTTAGTGCGAATCCAATCAATCAAACTCAAAATCATTCTATCACGTCAGGTTTTTAAGATACAACCTTTTATGAAATTGTGATTATTTTCAAAACCTTCAATTTCTTACTTCGATATTCCGTTTGAAGATTTTTAGTATCTTACATTATTTGTTAAAAAATCCTCTTTAGTTGAAAGTCCTCATTTCCCGTAAATTAACCTTAATAGAACGTTGAAGAATTCATTCTACAACGGTTCTTATGATAGAAACGAAAAACGGTACAAAAGGAATTATGTATGTATTTTAATTGCGAATTTGTTGTCTTTAAGGTTATAACATCAAGTTTTTGAAATATATTGAAAAACATAGGAAACAATTTTGAAAACTGGTATTTCGAAATTTGAGCGTATAAAGCTTAAATCGGAGTTCGGATACAGAATCCGTGCTAAAAATTAACTCTTAAACAAATTATTTAAAACCATAAGGGAATTTTATTCAAGGTTTTCCAAGTCTTCAAATTGAGTCAAATAAAAACCCATAAATTATTTCATAGCTAAAAAGAATATACGAAAAGTAAGTGAGATGCTAAAATAAATTAAACTGTGTCTAGAAGACAAAGACTCGAGACTTTAGAAAATGATTTTGTTAAAAAACTACGTTGCGTTTTAGTATAGCCTTTAAAAACAGCGTATTAAATTTCTTTAAAAAACTATTGTTTGGTCTGTAATATTTATTATTCAAGTATTTCAAGTACATTCTTTTGTTATTACGTACCGAATTCATCCGTGATTACTTTTCAAATTAAATTTGTTAACAAATTCGTTCTTAACACTTTTTTTTGTGAAATATTTGAATTTACATAACCACAAATTGTCAGCTGTCAATTTGTTTGCTGCTTATACTAAGTTCTATAGTGCCTTAATTTTTACGAAACATTTTTTTTTTCTACACCCACCAAATCAAAACAAATTTTGGAGTGCACCCCTTTGACCTTAAGATTCCTCAGAAGAATAAAATTGACCAAGCTGGATAATAATGTTGCTTTAAATATAATAGTAAAAAGACCAAGAAGACTTGTTAAAGTTTCTTACTTAATTTTCCAACTCCTTTTCCAAAGAAAGATAATTTAAAATGAAATTGAGGCAAAACGTCTTGAAATTGAGAAAAACGTTTTGAATATAAAATGCCTGTTTCTTCTGTCAAATAACAGAAAGAGAGAGAGAGTTGGAAGAAGAGAAGGAGGAAAGGTGATATCTATAGTTAAATTCTTCTGGTGATGTGAATTGTTATAAACTGTCACGTTCTATCGTAGGTAGTTGTCATCAGGATAACAAAGTGTGTTTCGAAGTTCATTGAACAAACCCTTGTTTTGTGTGCTTTATTTTTTCTTCGTGCTTTTTTCTGATATTTGTCCTTTCTTTTTGTTGGTTTTTTTCGCAATAAGAGAATAAGAAAAATAAATTGGAACACAATGGTGCTACGTGAGAAAATTTCAATCAGCAATGAATATCATTCTTTTGTTCAAAGTAAGAAAATAAACGAATAATAACAAATCGAAGGTAGTCAGTCAGTCGTTAGAAGGGAACATTTGTAATGGGGACTAACCATCTAGAAAAACTTATCTCCCCCGGAAAAACCCAAAAACAACAACAAACAGAAAATAAGAATGAAAACTCGACAGTTTCAAAGTTGACTGAACAGTTAGTTCTTAGACCATGAAATTGATTTTAGAAAAAAAGAGACCTACATTTACTTTATAAGGTATTTAAGTCTTGACAATATCAAAGAATTTTTACCGGTTTTTGAAACTTTGCCTTTCTTTTTTTTCTCCGGCTTATTGCTTATAATCGGGAATTGATATATATTTTGACGAGGGTTCGTTTGCTAAAAGTTATTTTTATAGGTTTTCTAATACATTCACGGTGCTTTTCGTTTTTTCCTTTTTTTTGCCGAAAATTTCCGGACTGATACTGGTACGTGTTCAGACTTAACTCTTCAATTAAACAAACAATATTAAATTTGTGTACAAAGAAATAGAAAGTTTTTGAAAACTTTTAAATTCTGAAATCGTAGCATATTATGTTTATATTATAGTACACAAAGTTATTTTGTACTTAATGTTTGTGGAATACAAATAGACAAGTGGATTTTGTGAGTGAAAAATTGTGTGAGTGTTTTTAAATATTTTTGTTTTGAAAAGGTACTGATTTAATTTTCAAAAATTTGTATATGGGGTGCCACCTCAAATGTTATGTTATTGGTGCTTTTTTCTATCAAATTAGCTGTCATTTATTACAGGAGCTAAAACGACGTTTGTTCTATGATCGAGATTTAATGCAATAGCAAATTGACTCTTATTTGGTTTCAAAAATCATCTTAATGTTTCGATACCTCTATCTATGTGAACGGGTAATTTCTCAAGAAAAATTGTCAAATTTCGGACGAAAACAAAAGTAGTAGACCCTGAACCTGAATTTTCTTTGGTTTTTTTTTTCAGTTTTTGAAGTTAAGATACCAAATATTGTAAGAAACAGGGATATAAAAATATGCATTGAACTAAATAGCTGCAGTATATAAAAATATCTTTCACAGAAAAATAATATGGTAGTTCGAAAAATCACAAGAAAGTTCAAATATAAATTTAGGCACAACAATAATTATAAACTAAATAAATTAGGTACAAGAGCTTATAGAGAATCAGGGCCTAGTTTCAGTCATTTCAGGGATGGAAGGGACCTACAATTTTAACCTGACTCCGAACGGCTAATTTGGGAAAGCACTTTTTATGACAAGAATTACTTTTGGAGAATTTGTCAATTCCTCGCAAGAGGAAGTACCCGTGAAAAACCTTTAAGTGACATAGTCATAGATTAAACCCAAGACCTCCAACGTAACAGTCCTACGCATTAACTATCACGCCAAGGGCAATACAAACAATAATAAGTTGATTCAAAATAGCTTGCAGCCTTTAGTCCTTGAAAAAATTTGTATTATGACAAACCTCTTTTATAAAACTTAAGCTAAGCCCTGAGCTATAATCTTTTATTAGATTTTAATTTTTTATTAGATTTTAATTTTCAACTTCAAATGTTAAGAAATTTTAACTTGGTTGAATATAGTTCGTAGTAAGTTTTTGCATAAAAACTTATGTTAGATGAACTGAAATTTTGGAAAAATTGCGTCTTGACAAGGTGCCTCACTCAGTCAACTGATGAGTCCATGTGAGTTCCACCCGGACGAAACGCCAAATTTTTTCAAGGACTAAAGGCTGCAAGCTATTTTGAATCAATAATTCAACAACTCTTTAATAATAAGTTGCATTTTAAAAAATGAATGCAAACTCAAGATTTGTTTGCTTTAAAAATTGGGATATTTTTTAATTTGAGAAAAAAATTTTACAAATTCAAAGATGTCATTTTGACGTCCTTGATAACTTCACGAATTCCATGTTAAATTTTTTAAGTTGAGTTAAGCAGAGCATTTGAATAAGACTTTCACATGGATCAAAATAAAAAAAGTCTAAGGATCTTAAATTTAAAGATTTCAGTGGCTAATTGTGATCAATTCTTCTAGAAATAAACCAGTCAGGGAACTTTGCTTAGAAAATAGCTATTATTTTGTTCTTTGCGTTGCAAGTACCGCCCACAATTCCCTTTTCAGCTATTAAAATTTACTTGATATTCCCGTAATAGTTGCACCATTCTAGTTTTCGAATAAATAAGTTTAAGCCAAACATAACAACAAGTTAAAGATGGAAATATTTTGAGTTTAGTTTTAGTTTTAGTTTTAGTTTTAGTTTTAATTGCCGAGCTTCATTACTGAATACGATTTTTCTATGAAAACCTAGGTTTTGAGGTTTCAAGACTTGATTTCAAGGGTATTTCAAGATTTGACTTGAGTTTTTCTGTTGAACTGAATTTTAAAAACCTTAAAACCTAAATCTGGTGTATTGTCATTTGGTGAACGCCTAATTTAATAAATCAATGAGTAATCGAAAAAACTGAGTTTTTGTACATCTGAGTACATCTGTAATATTCTTCATTGTTCTTGAGTAACGCACAAGGTTTTGATTTTCACATTACTAACTGGTCCCAATAGCTCAAATTTGTCCACCAGTTTCATTATTGAATGTCGAGAAGGTGTTTCACCACGACTCAAAAGTGCTTCAATTTTTCGAACTATGACTTTAAAATTTTCAAAATTTTTGTAGTAAATTTTAAAAATTTGAATCCATCAGGTACTATTTCTAAATCTTAAAACACAGGAAATACTTTTAAACAGACTCTTTTGCATAAAATGTTGATTTCATACGGCCCAGTCGTGCATTTTATTTTTATTTTTTAATAATTGATGTATGTATATTTTTTAGTTTAAATATATTCTTTTTTGTTCATTTTAAAAGTTTTTCAATTTATGAATTTATATGTTTTACATTTTTGAAACTTGTTGAAGCCCAGTTAAATAAAAATAAAAATTATGAATTAAGTACCTACAGTTTTTATTTGAAATGTTAAGTTTAATTTGAATGGAGATTTTATGAATAGAACTTTTATGTTTTCTATTTAATTATAGTTTTAGGTAAGAATTTACTTTCTTGATTTTAGTTTATATTTTTGCACGAATATTTTAATATTTCAAATAAATTTTAAATATTCACATCACTTTTATGTCGCTTTAAAAGTTTTACGTTATTCAAATAAATGCTTATGTAATGGTTACAGATTTATTGTCCTTATTCAAAGTATAAATTTTAAAGGTCATTTTAATGTTTTAAGAAGGAATTTACTTAAAACATTTAAAGCCAATATTTTCTTTTAAGAAAAATCTAAAAATAAATGAAAATAGCAACCTATCCTTTATCATCATATTAAAAAGCAAGAAGGACCTTTATATTTTTGAAATTGTTTCTCATTTCCTCGATTTATCATCAAACATCTTGGCAAAATGTTAAATCTCGTTGGTGTTGTACTTTGTCAAAATTGCCTTCATTCCAATTGTGCTGCTTATCAAAATTAATCAATCTAGTATTAATGATCCTTGAATAATAAAACCAAGTCTGTTCCGTTCGTTATATTTAGGCCTTTGAAGTAAATTGTTTTGTTTTGTTTTGTTGTGGATTTCAAATTTAAAATAAGTAACATCCGGTGAGAGAGGATGTTGTTCATAGTCTATCGTTAAATAGATGAAATTATTTGACGTCGAAAATAAATTTGCTGCCTCTATTTACATAAAAGTAAAAAAGATCAAACAATAAGAAATTGAAGGACGAAACAAGTCCTGCTTTTAATAAATATACCAAACAAAACAAAAACACACAAAACCTTAGGTACTATCAAGAATGGTAGTAAAAATCTCTTCTCCAGCAAAGGCAATGGTCTTCTAAATGAAATACCTAAAATGTGTCTGTTACGACCAGACTGCACGAATTTTGTACAAAAGGACGAACACACAGTTTTCTATTTTTTATTTGTCCGATTTTCAATAACGAAGAGATTTTCTAGTTTTGACGATAAATGATTTGTATGTAAATGACATTTGGTAGAGACGATTTTTGTTTTTCAGTTCACTCTCATTTCTTTTGTTTTCTTATTCACTAAAAAGACACAAAATAAAACAACAACAAAAACCAAGTATGATAATATATTATTTGTCCTAAGGACGAAAGAATCGTCCTGAAAATAACGATTTCCCAACCAACGATGACTACGACGAACGACAATAGCGATTTCGTCATCAATTGTTTTTACTCATTCGTTAGGGTGAACACCAACAACAACAACAGCAACATCGAAGTCGTCCTTTATTATTGCTTGTGTAAACTGAGTGTAGGATGTTTCGAGGAGAGTTGGAGCTAAAGGAGGTGTCAACTGGGAGACAATGCTCACACAGTCGTCGCTCGAGTTTATACTCGACTCGGGTATGAAAACAGTGAAGAAAATTGAAAATAGAAAATGGATGCGCTGATGAGAGAGTATTTATGAGACCCTTTTGGATAATGACGTGGAATGGTTTTGCACAGAAGAGATTTTCTAATAACACAACAAATAAAGAAGAAATCCATGTGCTTTGGGAAAAGTCAATTTTCTAGAAGATATAATTTTTTTTCGAGTTTTTGCTTGGTTTTGCTGAGATGGTATGTTAACAGACCCAACTTAAGACAAAAAACATTTAGTAGATGAGGTTATTGAGTTAGAAAATAGTTTTTTTGAGACAATTTTAAAGTTTAAAATACTTTTACATTTATTTCTGTGTTCAAATATCTTAAGAGCAATTCAGATTCAGACAAATCGGCGGCGGGCGGCGCCAGACATTACGTTGGAATTTCGAAAACATTATCATTGGTAATGATATTTTTATAAAGTTGATTTATTTTAAAATTGAGGTTTTTTGAGGAGAAGGTCAAATTGAAAAAAAAAAAGAAAAAGTTTCTATTGACAGGATTAAATCAATATGTAACTGCTAAAAAATCCTTGAAATGTTCAGTATCATTTCCTTTGCAGAAAAAAAGATGACGTTTCAAGAAAACTTTTTTCGGCTTTTATGGACTTCAAAAACTTGATGTTACAATCTTAAATGTCATAGCATGACATAACTACAATATAACAACTATATGAAAACTTTTTGTCAGCAGTAACTACATTCATTTATAGTGGAATGTTTATTGAGGAGATAACTGGATATATGTATAGTTATAGTGTAGCATGACCTACTCACTTCACCAAAGAATTTGATATTTGAGTTCTAAAATTAAATTTTATCTCGTAGCTAGTAATATGTTAGACGTCATATAATACTTTGTTAACAGCATAAAAATGCCTTATTTTTTCAAAGAGCCAAAATGTCTTGGATATTTTTCTGCCATGGAAAAGGAAAAGGGTGAGTGTCATATTGGGTGTTCAATTTATTAGTGTGGGAATAGATAGGTAATTTACCATGGTGTTCCTTATACTATCAAATTGGAGAGACAAAATATAAGTTGACATTGTTTCTGAAAAACTACTTTACATGAATGAACTCCAAACCAAAAATTACAAGAATAAGAAAATGTATAGATTTGTTTGAAAAAAAAAAACATTATTTTGTATATATAAATTACGTGTCACGTTGTTTGTCCGCGATGGACTCCTAAACTACTTAATCAATTTTAATCAAATTTGTACACCGAGTGCAGTTTGATCCAATTTTGAAAAATAGGATAGGTAACATCTCAATTTATGATCGCAATATTTATTTGCAAATATTTGTATTGCAAATTATTTGCCTATTATTACTTACTTACTTAAGGTGGCGCTACAGTCCTGTGTGCACTAGGACCTCACTGCCTATTATTTGACAGTCACAATTATGTGTTAGCTCCCAATGATCAGATGGCGAAATCTGTTGACTAGATAGAGTAAGTATTCAATACTTCCAAGCGTCTCATAATAGCTACAATTTTATAGCATAACCACTACGTTGCTGAGGCTAAATTATATTGTAAAATTTATTTTGATGTAAACAAAATACAGTGAATTTTACTTTTTCAATATGTAAAATAAAAAAGAGGCTGAGATGCGACCCACACTGATAACTTCCCATCCCGTCTGTCGATTTGTCTTGCTTAAAAGTTTGTAGGGTTTCGTGTTTTGTTTCTTAAAAATTTTAAAATTACCAACAATATTTTGCATATAATGAAATAGTTTGATTTCAAAATCAGTTTTTGTTAACGAGATTTTTAGTCGAAAGCCAATTTTTACCAATTTTAGTAGAATTTCTTAAAAGTTTTTATTTCCTAAATAAACAAATACAAATTGGATGAATTAAATGAATTTAAAGTCAATACCTTCTATTTTTCACGAGATATCGAGAACCGAACATCATTTTTTACCAAATTTGCGTAATATTTTTTGTAGATTTTATTTTTTTTATGAAAAAAACTGACTATTGGATTTTAATAAAAAAATTACTGAATGTCGAAAACAATATTTTCTGTGAGATAAAATAAGTTTGAAGCCAATATTTTTAATTTTAAAAAAGATATTTGAGTGGAAAGTCAATTCTTACGAACTCTTAGTAATGCTTTTTTAAGATATTTATTTTTTGTTAAAAAACTGTACCTAAGTTTGATTTTTCTCAAAATTTTATCAAATGTTCAAAAAAATATTTCTTATAAGATAAAATTAGTTTGAAGCTAATATTTTTAATTTTAAAAAAGATAATTGAGTCGAAAATCTATTTTTAACAACTTTTGTTAATTTTTTTTAGGTTTTTAATTTTTTGTAAAAAAAACCATCAATTCGATTTTTCTCAAAATGTTACCGAATCTTGAAAACAATATTTAAAAAAAAAATAAAATTAGTTTAATTCCAATGTCTCAAATTTTAGAAAAGTTATTTGAGTTGCAAATCAATTTTTACGAACTTTTATTCATTTTTTGTTTTAGGTTTTAATTTTTTGTACAAAAAAATGTCAATTCGATTTTTCTCAACATTTTACCGAATTCGGAGTATTTTTACGGATATACAGAGTAAATACTTGAATCATAACTGGTTCAATGATCGGGCTATTTTGGCAGCCAAGTACAATACAATAGTTGTTACCAGTCTTTGAAATCAATCGTTACTGTTGTTAATAAAGATGATAGTGTACATTTTCCAATTGAATTTTTAAATTCATTAGATATACCTACAATACTGCAACATAATCTTCTATTAAAGATTGGTTCATTTATTATTCTCCTGCCCAGTTAAAATCTACCTCAATTAAGTAACAGTACACGTTTAGTCATCAAAAAGATCACCGGAAATATTCTTGAAGCAAGAATTTTAACTGGAAAGCTTAAAGAAAAAGTGGCCCTTTTGCCACGTATTCCAACTAAACCGTTAGAGTCTACCATGCCCTTCAGAAGGTTACAGTTTCCAATTCGATTTTTCGCTGTACTGCCTCTTGCGAGGAATTGACAAATTCTCCAAGAGTAATGCTTGTCATGAAAAAGTGCTTTCTCAAATTAGCCGTTCGGATTCGGCATAAAAACTGTAGGTCCCCTCCATCCCTGACAACAGTACTCGCACACAGGAATGGTTGAGAGTTGTAAGTCACTAGGCCCTAGTTCTCTACGGACTGTTGCGCCACCTAATTTATTTATTTTAATGTCTATAAATAAGTCTTAATGGCAAATAATGTCCATTTGTGGTTTAGATTTGGAAAATCCATGTTTTTTCTCATGGACAGGAAAACAATCGAACCTATTTGTGTTACCGAAAGACAGGTTAACCAAAAATATTGTGTACCGATTAGTATTAATAATTGCATTGTAATAATCGATAACGGTAGTAGAAAATCAGTCATGGAGGTCGCCATGTTTTTTTACAATTGGCATCTATGTAAAAAATCATGATGGTGCCCATCTCTGATATTCTCCTACCGTTCCCCTTAAATAGTTTACAACAATTTAATATCACAAAAATCGTTAGCCACAGCAACGCATGGCCGGGTCAGCTAGTTATTTATATATAATCGACTTAATAGTTAAATTCATCAAAGTTGCTTATAAAAAAAGGATTAAAGTTATGGATTAGATGTTTACTCATTTTCAACTAATAGAGCAAGAGCCCGGGCCTGCCAGACATACCTCATTTTATAAAAGCTGAAAGTTTGTGTATGTGTGCCTCTAGTACAGGTAAGAACGATCCCCAACCATGGTACCTGGGTAGTGGTTCCTTTGGAAGATAACTGGTAGCAAAGGTGCATAAAATTCCATCTAACTTACCTTATTTTATAAAACTCAATTTTTTTATATTTCATTCGTAACAACACCAAAATTCGCTTTCCTCATTGCCAGACACCTGGCATGGTTCCAACCCCCTGCCAGACACCCCTAAACTATAATAGTTTGTAATTCAATTTACGTTATATTATAAAAGCTAAATTTAATATATGTATGTATGTTTTTTGGGGAGCTATTAAACGTTTCCTTAGCAGCCAGACAATTTCGAGGGTTCTATCATCCTGCCAGACACTTTGAATTGAGCAGAAGTTGCAAGAGCGCGGAGCATATGTAGTAGTCGGTGCAAGCGAAACAGAGCATTCAATCGCAATTTTATTGCGATATTTTACTGCACATCAGTTGTTTATGCTGTATTATTCGGTGAACACTGAACAGTTATATACAGAATGTTGTCTGTAAAAAAATGTAATGTACTTAATTGTAAGTGTTACCGATGTTTTTTTAATTATTTTTTTCCATTTAACGTACTTACTTACTTACTTACTTACTTAAGGTGGCGCTACAGTCCGGGGCGGACCTGGGCCTCAACCAACATGCGTCTCCAGCCAGCTCGGTCCCTAGCTAGCTGTCTCCAGTTTCGCACGCCAAGTTGGTTGAGGTCCTCACCCACCTGAGTGCGCCACCTGAGTCGCGGTCTTCCTCTACTGCGCCGTCCCTCGGGATTGGATTCGAAGACCTTCCGGGCTGGAGCGTTGATGTCCATTCGCTCTACATGACCCAGCCATCTAAGCCGTTGGACTTTTATTCTGCTAACTAGGTCAGTGTCGCTGTACAGCCCGTACAGTTCGTCGTTAAATCTTCTCCTCCATTCTCCATCTATACGTACGGGACCAAAAATCACCCGAAGAATTTTCCTCTCGAAGCATCCTAAGACGTTCTCATCTTTCTTTGACAGGGTCCAGGCCTCAGCG
Organism: Eupeodes luniger; assembly: GCA_951509635.1. NCBI lineage: Eukaryota > Metazoa > Arthropoda > Insecta > Diptera > Syrphidae > Eupeodes > Eupeodes luniger. The sequence goes on from OX608073.1 coordinate 48,833,466, forward strand.
CCATAAATGAGAACCGGGATGATGAGTGTCTTATAGATGGTGATTTTAGATGATCGAGAGAGGACTTTACTTCTCAATTGCCTTCTTAGTCCAAAGAAGCAGCGATTTGCAAGAGTTATTCTTCGTTTGATTTCAGCGCTGGTGTCGTTGTCTGTGTTTATAGCGGTGCCTAGGTAGACAAAGTCCTTAACTACCTCGAAGTTATAGCTGTCCATGTTGACGTTTTGTCCAAGACGTCGTTGTTGAATGTCCTTTTTCGATGACAGCATATACTTGGTCTTGCCCTCATTGACCACTAAACCCATCTTCTTCGCTTCCGTCGCAATGCTCAAAAACGCTCCACTGACATCACGCTTTGATCTTCCAATTATGTCAATATCATCTGCGTATCCGAGTAATTGGATGGACCTTTGGAAGATTGTGCCTCTAGTGTTGACGGTTGAGTTTTGCACAATTCTTTCCAGAACGATATTAAAGAAGTCGCATGACAGTGCATCGCCTTGTCTAAAACCTTTTTTGACATCAAATGCATCGGTGAGATCTTTTCCGACCTTGATGGAGCAGCGTGCATTCTCCATCGTCATTCTGCACAAACGGATGAGTTTGACAGGGATGCCAAAACTAGACATTGCTCTGTAGAGCTCTTCCCTATAGATGCTGTCATACGCGGCTTTAAAATCGATAAAGAGATGGTGGGTATCGATTTGAAGTTCCTGGGTTTTTTCCAAGATCTGCCGTAGTGTGAATATTTGGTCGATAGTGGACTTTCCTGGTCTGAAGCCACACTGATAAGGACCTATCAGGTTGTTGACGAACGGCTTCAGACGTTCACATAATATGGCAGAGAGGATCTTATACGCAATGTTAAGGAGACTGATGCCTCTGTAGTTGGCGCAATTTAGAGGGTCTCCTTTCTTATGTATCGGGCAAACTATGCTGAGATTCCACTCATCGGGCATGCTTTCTTCCGACCATATTTTGCAGATGAGTTGGTGCATGCTCCCTACCAAGTCATCCCCTGCTGCTTTGAATAGTTCGGCAGTGATGCCGTCAGCTCCAGCAGCTTTGTTTGACTTCAGCTTAGATATAGCTATCTTCACTTCGCCGAGGTCGGGTAGGCGGAATTGTTGATCTGCGTCGCCTAGGTTGAGTAGTTCTATCTCCCTTACAGCGGAATTCGATTCGTCATCGCCGTTATATAATTTGGACGTATTTTAACGTACATATTTTTTAAATTGCCCCTATCGCCTAAACTGGGGGAGTTAGACCCCCCCTCCCATAGTAAAAAATGCTTGTTTTTAACTGTTCTATACGAATCCGTCATTAAACTTTGTCGCCTGAGTTATCGTACTCTCCCCAAAGATCGCTGAGCCACCTCTATTTATATCATTCGTACTTTTTCATAAAAGGAAATAAAAGAAGAAGTGTAAAACTTAGCGAAATTTATGACTTAACGAAATGTGTAATGTACAAGTACATTTAGAACCGAATCGCCACACCACTCCCCCTTAGAACGGAGTTTTTAGTCGAACTCTTCTTCCAGACCTTGTTGTGTATGTAGATGAGGGTAGATTTGCGGGCACTGCTTCTTTTGGATTACACCCTCGTTCCGGTATGGCATCATTTACTATATCTTTGGGAATAAAAGCGGTTTTAAGTCGATCAATTGAAATGTTTACCGTTCGGTTCCTTATTTTCAGCTTGAAATACTTTTCCTTACGGCTAAGGACTTCATACGGCCCATCATACGGCTGCTGTAGAGGTGTTCGGACAGCGTCATTTCGAACGAAAACGTGAGTAGCTGTTTGAATACTGGGTTGGACAAATATTTTAGCTTTGTCATGGCATGATGTGGGAGAAGGCTGAAGTTTGGACATCGTTTGGCGCATATCCTTCACGAAATCGGTCTGGTCTTGGATTTTTCGTTGACTGCCAAAGAAATCTCCTGGTAAGCGAAGCGTGGTTCCAAACATCATCTCCGCAGGAGTAGCCTTGATGTCATCCTTGAAGGTGGAGCGTAAACCCAGCAAAATCATAGGCAAAACACCACACCAGTCATCCGTCTCATAACACCGAATTGCTGTTTTTAACGTCCGATGCCATCTTTCAATTATCCCATTCGATTGGGGATGGTAGGGTGTTGTCTTAAGATGTTTTATACCTAGGGAACGTGTAAGCTCTTTAAAAATGTTACATTCAAACTGGCGTCCAAGGTCCGTGGTGATTTTTAGAGGAATACCATAACGCGCTATCCAGCCAGATATTAATGATCTTGCTACGGTTTCGGCGGTGATGTCAGGTAAAGGAAAAGCCTCAGTCCATCTCGAAAACCGGTCGATACATGTGAGGATGTAACGACAACCTTGCGATGTAGGCAGTGGTCCGACCAGATCAATGTTTATGTGGTCAAAGCGGGCTTCAGGTTGCGAATATGAACCGTATTCTTGATGGTTGTGTCGCTGAATTTTGCTCTTTTGGCATGGAATGCAGGTCTTTACGGCCGCTGTAATTTCTTTCCTCATACCTGGCCACACATAACGTTCCGAGATCAGTTTTAAATTTGCTCTCTTTCCAGGATGCGATAGTCCATGTAAGTGGGAAATAATTCGACTGCGTAGTGTTTTTGGGACGACTGGTCGAATTCTAGTAGAACTAGTGTCGCAGTAGAGTGGTTTAGTACTACCTGGAATGACAAAAGGTTTAACAATAAGTGATGTTGAACAATATTTGTCTTCACTCATAATATTCGAGAAATCCTGGTCATTCGATTGCTCTTCGGCTATGGTTGATGCTTCTATCACTGTGGACTTTATCTTGAGTACTGTGTTTATTCGGGATAATGGGTCAGCGACCGTGTTCCTTTTGCCATCGATGTGCCTCAAGTCAGTGCTGAATTGTGAAATAAAATCGAGCTGTCTAATTCGTCTAGGTGAAGCTGATTCTGTCGATCTGTTGAATGCAAATGTGAGGGGTTTGTGGTCGGTCCATATGCAGAAGTCTCTTCCCTCGAGAAAATGTCTGAAGTGGTTTACTCCCTCGTAAATTGCCAGCAACTCGCGGTCATACACACTAAACTTGTGTTGTCTGTCTGTGAGCTTCCTAGAAAAAAATCCGATTGGTTGCAAACTTCCATTGACGATTTGATGGAGGACCGCACCGATGGCGACGTCTGACGCATCGGAACTTAGTGAAAGGGGTGCATCTAAAACAGGATGATTGAGGAGTGTGGCTTCTGCTAGGTCTTTTTTGCATCTCTCAAATGCAACTTCAGATTCACTTGTCCATTTGATTGGCGTTTTATCGTTTTTGATGTTGCCATTTATGAGCTTTTGTAAGATGATTTGATTATTTACAGCGTGAGGTATGAATGACCTATAAAAATTAATCATTGCCAGGAATCTTTTAAGTTCCATGGCGATGAAAGGTTTTTTGAACTCCAAAATTACCTTAACTTTCGAGTCGAGTGGCTTGATTCCCTGAGAGTTGATTTGATGACCGAGGAACCTTATCTCTGGTTGTCCAAAAACACATTTAGATGGATTGATTTTAAGTCCATAATCCTTTAGGCGCTGGAAAATAAGCCTGAGATGTTTTTCGTGCTCCTCCATGTTTTTCGATGCAACACCAATATCGTCTATATAAGAAAATGCGAAGTCTTCATATCCTCGTAAAACCTCGTGCATGTGCCTCTGAAATGTTTGGGCAGCATTTCTTAACCCAAACATCATGTACACAAATTCGAACGATCCGAATGGTGTAGTAATTGCCGTTTTGGGCACGTCACTCGGCTCAACAGGAATTTGATGAAAAGCTCTCTCCAGGTCAATCGTTGAAAAGACTGTGTTACCTTCCAAGATGTTACGAAAATCTTGCACGAATGGGATAGGATATTTGTCTGGAATGGTGATGTTGTTAAGGGCCCGGTAGTCCCCACATGGACGCCACTCGCCGTTCGGTTTCTGTTGCATGTGCAATGGACTAGCCCAGTTGCTTTTAGAAGGGCGACATATGCCCTGTTCCATCAAATACTGAAATTCTTTTTGGGCAGCTCTCAACTTAGCACCATGCAGACGACGTGGGCGAGAAAAAACTGGGGGACCCTCGGTCTCGATGTGATGCGTTGTTGTTGATTTACTAGCTGGTCGTCTGTTTGACTTTACGTACAGTTCTTCAAACTCAGCTAGAATATAAGCAAAAGGTTGATTATTATTGAAGGCTTTTACAATTACCTCATTAACAACTGAGCTGGTGGTTTTCGATTCGATGTTTGTAGTGCTGTCGATTAGTCGATTTCGTTTGAGGTCTATCATGATTCCATAATGACTGATGAAGTCTGCCCCAATGATTGGTGTCGTGACATCAGCTACGATGAACGTCCACGTGTATGCTCGTCTCAATCCTAGGTCCAGTGTAAGTCTTCTTTCTCCGTATGTTTTTATTGTACTGCCGTTTGCCGCGAACAATGTGTTCTTCGATGGTGAGAATCGATCACTATATGAAGGAGGTAGAACTGAAATGTCTGCTCCGCTGTCGATGAGAAATTTTTTTTTGGAAGATGAATCGTAAACAACTAATTTTAATATCTGTTGACCAACGCGTTGTTTACTTGTTGTAGCCTTGGTCAACGAGAGCGCTTCTAGTTTTTTGATTCTCTTTTGAAAGTACAAGGTTCACGACATTTTTTTGCATCACTACCGTACATGTTGTGAAACCAGCAGTAGTTATCGTTTCTTCTTTGTTTTGACCGTGAAGAGCAGGTCGAAAAAGGCCGGCGAGAACTAGAGCTTCTACTGCGATGATTACTGCTGTCACATCGTGATTTTCTTAATAACTCATTTAACTGGTTGCCAATTGAATGTATTTCTTGTTGTAGTTGCTGTACGGAAAGTTCATTTTGGGAAGCTTGAGACGGTGTTCGTTGCGCTGCATTTACTTCTGAAGTATGAGAAAAATCACCAACTTCCATGATTTTGTCAGCTAATTTAGACAAAGCGATAAGCTCTTCATTTGAAGCTTGTAGAATGGCGCGTACTTGTTTAGGTAAACGTTGTAACCACAATGATTTAAGAAATTCGTCGGCGATATGATTACCTCCTAGCTCTTTGAGTTCGTTAAGAAGTTGTGATGGTCTCTTATCGCCAAGATCGACATCAGAGAGTAGTTTTTTGATCTTACGTTGTTCAGAGTCTCCGAATCGTTCATGATCAGTGACTTCAGATTCTCGTATTTGTTTTCGCTTGGTGGGTTTAATACCGCATCAGAGACTTGAGTCAATACTTGAGACTCTATTGCACCAATGATGGTGTTGAATTTCGAGGAATCTTTAGAGATATTTGCGGTTTTGAACTGGGCCTCGATTTGCGCAAACCATATTTGGGGCTTCTCGTGCCAAAATGGAGGTATACGGATTGCAACTCGTGTAATTGTTTCTGGTGCATCTTCTAATGCTGGTGCCGGTGCTGTAGCGTTGTTGGAGTTATTGGTTTTGTCTTCGTTGTTGTCCATTTTATTAGTGTTCAGCATTTCAATAATCTTGCGTGAACCGGGGTCACCAATTATGGAATTTATAAATTAGAACCAAATGAAACTCACTTTCTTTAAATATAATAAAATTTATTAATTAACCTAAACTTACAAAAATGTTATGTTTGATTTGTCGCACGAGGCGTAAGCAGAACAATGAAAGAGGAAGACTATCGCTGAGCCACCTCTATTTATATCATTCGTACTTTTTCATAAAAGGAAATAAAAGAAGAAGTGTAAAACTTAGCGAAATTTATGACTTAACGAAATGTGTAATGTACAAGTACATTTAGAACCGAATCGCCACACATATATTAAATTTAGCTTTTATAATATAACGTAAATTGAATTACAAACTATTATAGTTTAGGGGTGTCTGGCAGGGGGTTGGAACCATACCAGGTGTCTGGCAATGAGGAAAGCGAATTTTGGTGTTGTTACGAATGAAATATAAAAAAATTGAGTTTTATAAAATAAGGTAAGTTAGATGGAATTTTATGCACCTTTGCTACCAGTTATCTTCCAAAGGAACCACTACCCAGGTACCATGGTTGGGGATCGTTCTTACCTGTACTAGAGGCACACATACACAAACTTTCAGCTTTTATAAAATGAGGTATGTCTGGCAGGCCCGGGCTCTTGGACTATAATAATTAAGATCACAAATTATGTCACAAAACTAAGAACAAACATAACGCGGAATTTTCGGTCGTTTTCCATGTTTTGTCATAGCATCAGATGCCCTTTATAAGTTATCTTGAACTTTACTCGTCTTGAAATCTGTGCTTATCTTATGTAGTCACAATAAATAATAAATTAATAGGTTTATGAAAAAATCTGAGAAGATGAAAATCTGAAGAATTATTCACCAAAAATTTATTTTTTTGTTTCAAAAATTCAACAACAATCCGGAGGCAATACCATTTACTCAATATAATTAAAACCTTACTTATAAACTAACCATTCCATCGCTGAGCCTTTTTAAAGATTAAAACACAATCCCACACAAATATTTACTTAGATAAATTGACAAATAAAAGATAAAAGGAGGAAAATGTGTCAAAAAATAAAGTAATTAAAAAAGTGCGTATACGCTCCATTGTACCAAAATAGGATTTTGTTTCTTAGAGATAATAATCTTCAATTTTAATTTATTAAGAGCACATTAATAATCTCTTTATACTTTTGGGTTTCTTGTGTGTGGATTTCTCGATAAATTATTATATAATGTGACTCCCAATTCAACCGTTTTTAATATAAAAATTAAAATTAAGTTAAAATTAAGATAGAGCATATATTTTCCTATAAAATTAATGTTTTAAAAAAATAATTTAGAAGAAAGATAAAATATTGAATACGAAAACCCAACCATAACATGACACTAGTTCAATGGTGTTTTTATTACAGATTAATTCATTTGTTTTTCCTTTTTACAATATAAAAATTTACTATCTTGTTTTTCAATAAGAGCGCTACAAAAGTTTTTTTAAATAAAATACCCGCAGTACCCGTGAAAAAAAAATTTAGATGGCACAGGCAGGGATAGAACCCATGGCATGACAGTCCAACGCACTTACCATCATGCTACGGAAGTCCAGACGCTCAACCCAATTTTCGACGGTTTTCAAGCATGAATCGGCCGATACTGTTGCAATTTCAAGGTCGATATTCGTACGAAATTCATCAATTGTCACTGGCTTGTTGGCATAGACCATAAACTTGACGTAGCCCCACAGGAAATAGTCTAACGGTGTCAAATCACACAACCGAGGCAGCCAAGCGACTGGACCATTTCGTGAGATAACACGTTTCCCAAACTCGGTTCCCAATAAATTGATTGTGACATTCGCTGTGTGGCTTGTGGCGCCGCCGCACCGTCCTGTTGGAACCACATGTCCTCCAAATCCATGTCATCCAATTGGGGCCAAAAATATTTGGTTATCATTGAACGGTAGCGATCCCCATTCACAGTAACGTGCCGGGCTTGATCATCAAGGAAGAAGCACGGCCCAATGACGCCGCCGGCCCATAAACCACACCAAACCGTAATTTTTTGGGTATGCAATGATGACTCATGGAGTACGTGTGGATTGCTGCCTGACCAATACCACATTTTTTGTTTATTGACAAAACCATTCAGCCAGAAATAAGCCTCATCGCTGAATATGATTTTTTGATGAAAATCCGAATTATTTTCAAGTTGTTGCTCAGCCCAATTCATGAACATACAACTCTTCTGGTAGTCAAGCGGCTTCAAATATTGTGTCAATTTTACCTTATAAGGTTGCAGGCCAAGATTTTTTCGCAGAATTCGCCACAAAGACGGCACAGAGATGTCCAACGCTTGAGAAAGACGTGTGAGAGACAGATTTGGGCTTTCTTCGACTGAAGATTCAGCGGCAGCAATATTCTCAACACTACGGACACTTCTTTGTCTCACTGGCACAGGAACATTTTTTACTGTGCCTGTGGATTCAAAATTTTTCCACTAGACGCTCAATTGTTGATTTGCTAGGACGATTATGACGACCATAAATTGGACGTAGCGCTCTTAACGTTGAGGCGACTGACTCCGAATTTCGGTAGTAAATTTTTATAATTTTGACTCGTTGTTGGCTCGCATACCTTTCCATCATCAAATGGCAAACCTTACTGAAGAGAAATGTCAAAAGAGCGGCAAGAAATATGGCGTCGTTTGCTGTTCCTGTCGGTCTACTTCTGTAGCGTCCCTGTTGAAAAATCCTGTATATTTAAAAAAATGCCGCAAAACACAAACATTTTTGTTTAACAACTTAGTTTGACAAATGTCGGATTCCAGCCCTATACTTTTTAAACTGCAAAATGGATAACCCCTTAAGAAGGTCGCAAATGTCTATGAAATGTATACATAAAAAGAGGCTGGGATGCGACCCACACTGATAACTTGCCATACTTGCCCGTCTGTAAATATTTCTAAAAATCTATTTAGACCTTACATCTTTTTTTGTTTGAGTCGAAAACTTTTTCTCATTAGGTTTTAGTTAAGTATGTGGATTTTCGATTTTTTTAAATTGTCTGGATTTTTTCTAAAAAATTTGCTAAAAGTTAATAAAATTATTTTGATTATAATAAAATAAGTTCGATTTCAATATTGGTTTTTGTTCCCGAAGTATTTTAGTCGGCAATGAATTTTTACCAATTTTTAGTAGAATTTTGTGAAAGTTTTTAGTAAATATTATTAAAATGAAATGATTGTGGGTCAATATCTTCATTTGTTCTCGAGACGTAGTAGAAAATAGGTTTTTGTTCGAGTAGAATATCAATTTTTACCATCATTTGTCAGTTTTTTTTTATAAGTCTTTACTTTGAAGTATTCACTTCAATTTTTCTAAAAATTTTATCAGATGTCGAAAACCTAAATTATGAATTTTGAAATTGACAGATATTTTTATTATTTGTTTGTTTATAAAAAAAAATGTTAGTTGCGTTTTTCTAGGAAAATATACCAATTCGGTCTGAAATCGATGTATCTGCCGGTTCCTGAAACATGGCTGACAAAAAAAGTTTCCCAAAAGCACGAATTAGTTAAGATTCTACGGACTTTGAAATGTCAGGAAATTGCAAAGTTTTTAATTCCAAAAAATTGAACAATTTTCAAGAAATTTCTCATCATAAAGATTGTTGTTAAGATTTTGTAAATTTATTTTAAAATATAAATTGAGAGTTTTTCATAACTAAATTCAAATCCTTTCAAACATTCCTCTAAATTTGTTAAATATCCAAAATATTTGTGACGGAAAACAGCTTCAACTTATTTATGTTCATTGGATGACATTTTGGTTTATTTAAAAAAAAAATTATTTTTAAAGACCATCCAGCCTCTTTTTTTATGTGAAGATCCTTACATTCAATTTCGTCATCATCGTCAATGAATCTCACATAAGACTTTAATATTATTTAGGTATTGGTTATTATTATATTAGAAGTCGAGAAGGACCAAACATTTTTTTGGTGATATAAAATATTTACCATCATGATTCGTAAACAAACATTTCAACGATTGTCAACCATCAATAAATTAATGACAGAGCCTGTCTCTGTCAAGACATCACAGATTCAATATATGTCAAGACTGAACAACAAACATTATTAAAAAAGTAAAAGAAATCTTAGAGTTTGTTTTATTTATTTTTGTTTAACTTTTTTTTCTATAACTTTTCTTTGAAAACATCTTTTGACTGATAAGCTGCTGGTAGTGGTAGGGACGAGTACGAGTTTATATATATTTTGTAATTGCTATCAATCTTCACCATTCCTTATATTTAGGATTTACAATACTTCAAACGGATAAAACAACATTAGAAATTTTCCATAGCCCCCGCATTTTCAATAAATCTTTTATTCTTGAGGAGGTGAAATAAAATGAAAAAAAAGGAAGAACTTCAAGCTATCTAAGAGTTTGAGAAAATAACAACAACACAAAATATAAACTTTTTCTTCTTCATTCCCTCACCTATCCATCAGTATGAAAGTTCCTCGTTCTTTTGCAATCCTACAGACGAAAAATGAAGAACAAAAACAACCATCACATATTTTTCTTTTCTTTTTTCAAATTCAACAAAAATGTGAAAGAAAAATAAGATTCCTTGAAAAGGACCCTCACATAGGTACATACCTACCATTCCTATCTACCTTATATACTTATACACCTTATAGCTTAAGGGATGAATGTGAAAACATTTCTCTTATTATTGGCATCATCATAACACCTCGATTTTTATTTCTTGTCTTTTCTTTTATTTTTCGCTTGCTTTCGAGTATAAACCCCATATTTCAATAAATTATTGATTTATCGATTTTGTAAAACTTGCTGCTTTTGAGTGAATGAATGAGTAGAGGTTGTTTTTATTTTTTATTTTTCGCGTTGGATGACAACATCAATCATAAAAATAAATTTATCTGCAAATAATATTCGAACAAAATAGATGTATGTATGTAGGTTGGTATAGTATCTATGTTTTTGTGTATTAGAACTTTGATTTATTTCAATATTTTCTTTGTTGACACATCAATTGAATGGTTTGTTTGAATGAAGCTCTGATTTCTTTCGTTCTTAAGGATTAAATCATTTTAAGGATTTAAAAGAATTTTTATTTAAAAGAATTTTTCTTTTACATACATACATACATATGTATGTATGTAGTTCAAAATGAATGTACATACACATTTCTTTAAAAATGTTAGCGATGTACAAAAACATTGTATACAATCAGTGAATCAAATAAGAGGTTTAATTTTGAATATCCCGCTATTTACGCAGCTGCCACTTTTGAAACGGTGGTTTTAGATGTTTTGCAATTAAAATATATGCCATTATTAAAAATAGATCGATAAATGCTTCAAAACCGCACTAAAGTTTTAAAAATTCTCTGCAAAGATGGTACAAATTTTGAATAAAAGATTTTGGGATGCGAACTAAACTGATAACTTACAATTAGACCTATTTAAACGAATTCAATGAGCCAATTTGTTATCTGAGGCAAAATCATATATAAGTCTTTCTCTAACTTAATCTTCACTTTAATTCACAAGCCATTTAGTGACATATGAATTAAAAAGTATGTATTTATTTTCTGAGTCAGTTAGTGATTTAAAACTGAATTGAAAATATTTAAATCATAAGCTACTGATTGAGTTATGAATTAAAAAAAAAAGAGGCTGGGATGCGACCTACACTGAAAACTTCCCATCCTGTCTGTCGATTTGTCTTGCTTAAAAGTTTGTAGGTTTTCGTGTTTTGTTAAAAACGTTATCAGTTGAATTATTCTCAAAAATTTAAAAACTACCACTAATATTTTTCATAAAATGAAATAGTTTGATTTCCAAATTATTTTTGCTAACGAGATTTTTAGACAAAAACCAATTTTTACCAATTTTAGTAGCATTTTTCTTATATAAACAAATACAAATTGGATGAATGAAATTAATGTGAAGTCAATATCTTCTATTGTTCACGAGATATCGAAAACCGAACACCAATTTTTACCAAATGTTCGTACTATTTTTTGTAGATTTTATTTTAAAATGCACTTATAAAAAAACGGACTGTTGGATTTTTATAAAAAAATGTATTGAACGTCGAAAATAATATTTTCTGTCAGATAAAATAAGATTGAAGTCAATATTTTTAAGTTTTGAAAAGATATTTGAGTCGAAAGTAAATTTTAAGTGTTGTTTTTTTTAGGTTGTTATTTTTTGTTAAATACTGTCAATTCGATTTTTTTCAAAATTTTACCAAATATTGAAAATAATATAATTTATAACAAAAAATTATTTTAAAGCCAATATCTTAAAGTCTTGAAAAGATATTTGAGTCGAAAATCAATTTTTACCAACTTTTATTAATTTATGTTTAGTTTTAATTTTTTTTGTAAGAAAACTGTCAATTTGATTTTTTTCAAAATTTTACTGAACGTTGACAACAATATTTTTTAAAAGATAAAAGATTTAAGATATATCTTAAATTCTTGAAAAGATATTTGAGTTGAAAGTCAATTTTTACCAACTTTTAGTAATGTTTTTTTAGGTTTTTATTTTTTTGTAAAAAAACTGTCAAGTGGATTTTTCTGAAAACTTTACTGAATGTTAAAAACAATATTTTGTATAAGATGCAATTAGATTAAAGGTAATATTTTAATAAGATATTTGAGTCTAAAATCAATTTTTACCAACTTTTATTAATTTTTCTTTAGGTCTTTTAATTTTTTAAAAGAAAACTGTCGATTCGATTTTGCTCAAAATTTAACTGAATGTTGAAAACGTTATTTTTTAAAAGATAAAATTAATTTAAAGCCAATATCTCAAAGTTTTGAGAAGATATTTGACGCGAAAATCAATTTTTACCAACTTTTATAATTTTTTTTTTAGGTTTTTATTTTTTGTAAAAAAATTTCAATTCGATTTTTCTCAAAATTTTTCCGAATGTTAACAACAATATCTATGGAGTCTGGTCAAAACAGCATAAGTCAATTTTTTTCGAAAATGAGCTAAGTATGCAGAAGTATTTAAAAAAATCTATTTTCGTTTGGTCTTAACAACATAACTCTATGTAAATTAGTTATAAAGATATTTACTGATCCTAACAACACTTAACTGCTTTTTCTAAAATAATGTTTGGTCATTATGGCATAACTCGACTTGTGCTGTTTTGACCAATCAAAAATGTTTAATATTTTAAATAAGTGTTTGGTCAAAACAGCACAACTCAAGAAACTGAATGCGTTTTTGAAACTAATCGTAGTAGGCAGGTACTTCTGCTTCGAATTCTTAGTATAAAGATAAACCACCATGTTGTAACATTCTTTTGTTAAATTAACGTGTAACGTCTTGTTGTGCAGTAGTCGATTAAAAGTGAATCATTTTTTAAAGTTAAGTTTGTTGTGAAGTGCTAATTTGTAAAACAATGGGCAGGTTCAGCCGACATAAGGGACTTGAAAGTAAGGCAAGTTTCTTGCATCTGATTGGCCAGCTGCCAAAAAATTACCTTCCAATTAAGGCAACTTTATTGGAAAGTTGCCTGGAAAGTTAGGCAAGAAAAATCTCCCTTACTATCAAGTCAAGTCAACTTATGTCAAAATGACAATTGATCATGTTTTTTAATTCAACTAAAAGCTGAACTTTATTACTCAATGATTTATTTATTTTCTGCACAACTTCATTTAATGCTTTCTGTAAAAAGGTTTCTTGTAAATTTGGAAAAGAAATAAGTAATATTTCTTTAAAATACAAAATACAAATCATGATAGACTTGTAGCTCGCCTGAGGAGTGTTTTGTAGAAAATAATGATTTTGGTAATTTTTGTACTATGAACTTGAAGTAGAGGTTTGTGAAGTAAAGTTCTGAATTTTAATTTCATGACACTTGAAAAACTATCTAGTTGCCTTGGTCAAAATTTACGTTCAAAGAATGAAGTTGACTGCAAATGAAGTCCCTTATGTTGTCTGAACCTGCCCATATAATGCATAGCAGAGCGAGAATGCTAGTAAAACTAGCTCAATCAGGTAATAATCAAAAATGTGATTTGTTTGTTATTAAATTACTAAAATAGCATAGAGCGAAAACAAACAATAGCATCATCAAACAAAAATAATAATCCAAGAAAAGATGAAAATGAAAACAAAGAAATGTCTTTTACAGGTAAGACAAGAAGATTGAAAAAAAAATTAAAAAAAAAGCTAAACACTATGTTTTTTTTTTAATTCATCCTCGGCGCCAGATATAGAACCACAATTACTGGAGTTACTTAATTTTCCACGATTTTTATTAAGCCTTGAAATCAGAAAAGTGAAAACAGGATGTAGATCCGGATTTATCCGATTCATCCGATGTAGATTAATATTAAAACAAAAATCAATAAAAACTTTTAAGTTCTTACTCGTTCCTTTTTTTAATAATGAATTTTTATAATGTTTTTATTTAGTTTTTACTTATTGTATTTTGTTAAAGTGAAATAAATTTGTTTTCTAAAAAAAAAAACGTAGTTTAAATCTTATTTCAATATTGGTATTAAAGACACAACTCAAAATAATCTTTTTCTTGAACGCAACCCAGTTTGGCCAAAACAACATATCTCACTATAAATATATAAACAAGCTTAAATATTAATTTTTTTTATTTTATTCGTGTAAATATTATTATTTGAAACAAAATTGCATCCAAAAAAATATTTATTTAATAAAACTGGATTTGGAGGAATTTTTTTAACTTTGAAACGCATTTATCTCAAAACGAAGATTTTTGACTTATGTTGTTTTGACCAAACTCCATAGATATTTCTTATAAGATAAAATTAGTTAGAAGTCATAATCTAAAATTTTTGAAAATATATTTGAGTCGAAAATCAATTTTTACCAACATTGAGTACCTAATATTTTTTTTAGGTTTTTATTTTTTTATAAAAAAAAACTGTGAATTAGATTTTTCTCAAAATTTTATCAAATGTTGAAAAAGTTATTCTTCGCTGCACAAAATTGTTTTGGAGACAAAATCATTTTTAGTTAGTAAAAATTTCGAGGCGACAAATTTTTTTCAGTTTTTTTGATCAATAAAAAAAACCGTTAATTAGATTTTTTTTTTCAAAAATATACTAGTTTGGTATCACGATAAAATATAGTATACAAAATTTAATTCAAGTCTCTAGCGTGATTGGTTCGTGAGATATTTAGGGTTAACCAAAATTTTCACCTTTTTTTTAAACTGCTATGTTAAAAAAAACCACCCATTCAATTTTTTTGTGAGCCCTTTCTGCATCTTTCTGAATTATTATCTGTATAACAAAATTTGTTTGAAGTCGATATCTCTTCTGGTTCTTGAGCTATGAACGACGAAAAAACGTCGCGAACGTACGGACACGCACGCACAGACATCTCTCTAAAAATCTTTTATTTCGTCTCTAGGGACCTTGAAATGTCGAGAAATTTCAAAATTTTCAATTCGACAAATCGGACCCATTACAATAACTTCCTATGGGAAGTTAAAAATGTAAGTTGATATTTTAAATTTAACATCAAATTTGTGTGACGTTATAATGTATAACATAAAATTTTAATAAAGGCCATAGTGTTATTGGATTGCGAGATATTTGAGTCAGACAATTTTTTCACTTTTTTTTTAAACCGCTACCACCTATTGGATTTTTTAGAAGTCTATTCTGCATAGCTTGATGTTATTAAATGGTAAATAACATTTTTTGAAGCTGGAATCTTTGTTGGTTGTGTTAAACCGGCCTACGAAAAAAGGTATTTGAAACTTACTGACACGTACTAACATAACTTTATACGGACGTTTTTAGGAATGAAATTTTAAAGATGACAGCATTTAAAGTGAAGTGAAAAGTCCCCAAAAACCATTATATTCAAAATCAAGTCTCTCATTGGAAATGCTTTTAGAAATTTGTTAAATCAGTTAAAGTATTAAATGTTTCCGTAAATAATTTATTTCATTAAAACCATTCTTTTTTGCTTCAATTGACATTTTTCAAAATAAAGCTTTTTCATTATTTGTTAAACTAATGAAACAACATTTCCAAGAAACTTTAATTTATTTGAAAGAAATCAAAAAGTTTAAAAAAATTAATTGATCTTAGCTACAAAGGAAAGCACCAGTTAAAGTGAAATTTGTTTTCGATTCACTAAGTAACAAACTTTCCCAATGAAAAAGAGACCCGCCCGCCATTTTCAACATTTTCTTCGATGTTAATATAATTTAATAAATTCACTACAAAAAAATTTATAAAATTTAAAAATTCCTTATATTATATACAAAATGACAAGTTAAGTTAGAAAAGCCTCTGAAGTTTCTTAGCCAAAGCATTTTAGATATGTATATGTAGGTCCTTGGTACTTATGTGCTCTTCCCGTTTTGTATAAAGACAAATTTCCTGAATAAATGTACAAATATTAGCATTTTATTTAAACGTGTCCTTGATGATGGTGGTCTTCCCCTAAGTTTCATTTGTTGTTGTTTTTGTTTAAAGCTAATATTTTAAGGAACAATGTAACAATTTTCTTTTTGTTTCTAAAATCTACGTTGGCTGACACTAACACACCACACAGCATAGAAACAAAAGGTATCTAAATGAATTGCAAATGTAAAACCTCCATTATTTATTATTTCAAAATTATACTGAAATATGAACTCACACCCTGCCCATCGTCGCGCCGCTCGGTGTTCTCCATCATCATGTTAAAAGGCATAATACGTATTTATAAAGTGCTTCCTTTACCTTGCTTTTTAGCTTCCGTTTTATTATAAAACGAAATTAAATTGTTACGCTTAATTTTTATTCATCTAAATTATTATAATCGTTATATGTACATACCTACCTACCAACCTAGACCTAGCTAGAGCTTGTTTTGTAAGGTTTGCCAATGGCCTTCATCATGCATAAACCTCCATAGAACGCCCTGGTTTCGGGTGGTAGCGGTATAGTATGTAGGTATATGCTTGTGATGGTAAATCTCCTGCATAAATTACTCAAAGCAACTCCCTTAAATTAAATCCATTCTGTATAGAATACGTATCGTATATTTGGATGTACCTACATACATATACATACATATATTCCTGTTTAGTCCTTCCTAAGTGGACAGGAGACGATCGATAAATCCTTCGCATTGTTTCATCCAACCATCATGCTAACTATATATGTATGTACCTAACGAGAGCGACACATGACGACCGACACGATTTGTGATGCTTGCATCAGAAGGAGCTCTGGAGCATCGTCCAACTAACTGCAACGCAACGGTCGGTCGTCAGTGCAATGTCACACATCATGATGCCTCTCTCAGAGGACGATAAATACCTTTTCACACCTCATTAACTGTCAAATTCACATTCACCATCTGTCAACTGTCAAGTGTACATACAAATTTAACTTCTTTCCTCACCCCCATCCACCCCTCTTCATTTACCGTCCTACCTTCTTACAGTCGGTAAGGTAGAAGAGAGGATACTAGTTCGAGGATGTTTCCAGTGTCATCTTCATTTCTCAAACTGTAAATGTGCATAAAACACCACCCTCCTGAGGTGAGGAGGAAGACACAGTTTAAAACTTGAAACTTTAAATTTAATATAAAACTGACTGAAGTTTGAAGTTTCACACAAAACTTGGTTACGCTTTTGCTTCACACACCAGCCACCAGAGTTTATGTTTTCCAACAACAGAAATTATTGACAATTAAATTGGTGATTCCTGAGAGTACAGTTAAACATTCCATTCCAATCCTGCTTAAATAACAAAAAAAAACAACAACAACAAAAAAGAGGGAGCGCCGCACAACATTGCTCCTTCATTTTGTCGTTCAACAACAAAATGGTTGCGGCAAATTAATTTCTCAAGTGTGTCAGACCCAGCAGCAGCAGCCATAGCAGCCGTAGCCGTAGCAGTAGCAGATTGCTGGGGCTGTGGCTGAGTTTGGTGGGTGAGGATGGGAGCGAAGCGGATACGGATGCGGATACCATTTCTGATGTACATATATTGGAGCTGGAGGGTGAATAAAAAGGGCTGCAAACAATATAGACAGTGGAAAAAGTTTTATTCTCTGTCCGTTCGTTCACAATTCGGAAACAATGAAAGGGAGTCTTTCCGCCCAAACATCATCGCACACACACCACACACCCCCTGACACCTATCTTCGAGTACCCTGTACATCCCAATTCCAATCCCACCCCACAATTCTATCTATCCCAGCCCAGATAATGTGAGTGCTTTTGGGGGATGGTCTCTGGTCGGTTGGTCGTCGGTCGGTCGGTCACGGTGTGGAACACTCTCTCATTGTCTATTGAAGTGCAATTAGTGAGAATGAAAAGTTGGGTCGATTGAGGTATCCTTTAGTATAAAACCGTTCACGTAGATTTTCTATACACATGGCACAGGTAAAAAAGGGAGTTTGATTATTTTTGTTCTATTAAAATGAATGTAGGAATACGTGAAGTGAAGTGAAGTGAGGGGGTGGGGAAATGGGAAATCTATATTAAAACTTAATTAAAATCCATTCTTTGGAGGAAAAGTGTCCAATATTCATGGCGATGGAGATGTTGCCAAATTAATTAGAACTTTTTAAAAGCGATGTGTTTTTAATTTATATGCTTTTGACTATTTAAAAAAATATTTAAGTTAATTTTAACTATCTTGGCGATAGGGCAAATATTGGTTTGGTGCAGCAAATAAAAAAAAATTCTTGTGGTTTTAACGAGAAGTACGTAATCGTCAATGTTAATTAATCCTTACGATTTTACGTATTGATGCATCTTTTACGTTCATGATTTAGCTGTAGTTTAAGCTTTGTGGCACCGTTTTTTTTGTGCTCTAAATATACATTATATTTTAAACAAAGGATTGCCCAATAAGAGGTTTGAGGTGGTTGTCAATGTTTAAGCTTTTATTTTTAGACTTTTGACAAGTAAAAATTACGCCATTACGATAAACAGTCTGTGGGACGATAAACACTTCAACAAATCATTGAAATCTTTTAAGTTCACTACAAAATTGTTAAACATTTTGAAGTCACATTTCGAAAAACTAAAGAATTTGTATTAGAAACTACCTTTCTAACCGTTCAATACAAGTCGTATTGGATGGTTTCAAATCTGAAATTCATAAAACAAATGCTGGTGTTCCCCAGGGCTCCATTTTGACTTTCTTTCTGATATCCATTAACGATCTCTTGTCTGCCACTTCTAATCCATTAAACTGTTTCGCTGATGACAATACCTTTAGCTTTTTATAATTCGTTTATAGATTCACATTCTTTTCCTTTGGATGTGGAACTTCAACGGCAGCGTATGTTAAGCTCATTAAATTCCGATCTCAGCAGCATTGTCCAATGGGGAATTTTTATTAGTGTATTATTTAATGCTGTCTCTTGTCATTAAAGCGTTACCCACCCCAGATGCCACTATCCATGAGTGGCAATTGCATCCAGGAAACTTATCAACTTTCAGTACTCGGTATGTGTATCACAGATCACCTCTTATTAAATAATTACATATTCGACATTGCCAAAAATGTTGCTAGGTGCTTAGGATTTTTCCAAAACTTCTGCATCCCTTCTGATCTGGCTGAAACTTACAAAGCCTTCATTTGTTCAAAGCTTAAATAAAACTCGCATATCTTTGCAGATGCCCCAAAAACAATTTTAAATCTTTTGTATAGAATTCAAAAAAGGGTTTTGAAAATGATAGTTGATAGAACTATAACCAAAACTTTACATCAATTGAACACCACCGCAATGTTTCAAGCCTTTCGTTGTTTTATCGACATTTTTACAAACAATGTTCTGTAGAATTAGCCAGTTGCATTCTACCCCTTAAACAATTCAGCCGTAATACTCGCACTTTCAGAAATGCTCATTAGTTTACCCTTGAGCTCAATTTCGGACGTAGTGTTAAGTATAGAGGTTCTATCTTAAACCGTGCATCAAGAATGTGGAATGCTTTGGCCAATTCTATTTTTCCCTCTCATTTTGATGTTCAGAACTTAACGCCCAATATTTTGACATGTTACTGCAGGTTTGTAATGTGAAGAGTAGAAACCATGTACGTAGCTCAAGAATATATGTAACTATTACGTGTGCAACGAAACCCCGACTTTGTTTACGCCTTGTCGATTTGTGGAATTAGGTTAACCACAAGAAATTTTCCATCTTATTTTGGATAAATACCTAGGTTTAAATGACTTTAAAGTAAAATTAACATAAGAACTCAAGAGTTGAATAGTAACAACATAGTTTCTTTGCTATTTGAGTCCTTGAAATGCATCAAAATGATCCGCATTTTCATCGAAAAGACGTCTTCAGTGACGAGGCATATGTTCTCCTTAGAGGCTAAGTTAATAAGCAGAATTTTTTTTGAATAAGTTGTGATTACATCTTACTTATTTTGAAGATGTAATTGAAGTTGCTTTGTAACGCGTTGGGATAAGCCTACTACTTCAGACAATCCTACAAAAAAAGGTTGAAAGGGGTCAAATCGCATGATTTTAATGGCTTGTTCACATCAGGACCGCATCAGGCCATAAGAAGTTGGAAGTCATCTAGCTAAAGAGTTCGCCGTTGAAGATGATGACTTGTTATTTAGAGAAATATGGACCGATGAGGCCACTATCTGACTTGACCAAAATGCAAAACGATTTAAGGATTTATTAGACCCTCTTGGAATTTATCTGTATTGAAATCATTCCAAAGTCGAAATTTTTTGTTGTTTTGGTATAGGGTGATTTCTTAAAAGCTGTAAGAAAGTTTTTCAAAAAACAACACATAAAATTCAGAAAAATGCATGAAATCTTTATTTGAACCGATAGTACGATTCATATAATTTAATGCTTGAAGATTATTTCAAGCAAATGTTGACCTTGACTGCGCCTCAAATGGTCCATCCGCATAGTCAAATTTTAGCATACTCTTTCCAACATTTCGGCCGTTATCTCACGAACAAATGCTTCAATGTTGTCTTCTAATGCGTCAATTGAAGCGTACTTGTCTGTATATAGACATGAGCTTTAACATAGCCCCACAAAAAATAGTCTAAAGGCGTAAAATTGCACGATCTAGGCGGCCAACTGACCGGTCCCGAACGTGAAATAAAATATTCAACGAACTCGCCTCTTAATAAGTTTATTGTTGCGCGTGTTGTGTGGCATGTGGCACCATCTTCTTGAAACCACACGTTATGCAAGTCAAGCTCTTGCATTTTGGGCAAAAAAAGTTGGATATCATCTCACGGTAGCGCTCACCATTCACAGTTACGTTACGATTCGCATCATCTTTGAAAAAGTACGGTCCAATGATGCCACCAGCCAATAAACCGCACCAAACTGTGACTTTTTCTGGATGCATTAGTAGTTCTTGCAATGCTTCTGGCTGATATTCACTCCAAAATCGACAATTCTGCTTATTTACGTAATCATGAGCGAAAAAAAAAACTGACCATAAAATTTAAGAAACGAGAGATGAACTTTCTTAACAGAACACACATTGTAAGACGATACATCGTTAAATTATGGACGAAACTGAAGATGTTTGACAGTGAAACAAAACACGAAACGTGCGTCAGCTGTTTAAAACAGTGTTGCCAAAAAGATAATAGCTAAAAAATCACCCTTTATTACCATGGATCCAGAAAAGGTCCTCATGATTTATATTGATAGTTCGATGAAAATTAGCGTCAGTTTCGAAATACTTAACTTACAACTTTCAACTTTACTGTTGTAAAAGTTCAGAGTTTATAAGCCCATTAGCAATATATGTATATGTATGCTGTCTATTAGCAATATTGCGGTGAATGTTGTCCTCCAAGTGGTCAATCGTAGTAACTTCATGTATTTCCACACAAACTATTTAAACGGCGGTAAATTCATAGCTGAACAAAATTCACGTAATGCACGTATTTCGAACAGAGACATGATTTTCAAAATAAATAACCATAATTTGAAAGCGTTATTCAAGCGTCATTCCATTTGTGTTGAAATGCAAAACCAAATTAAATATAAATCCCTTAACAGCTGACGAAATGGTCGCCAGTTAAAACTTAAATTTCTATATATCTCTAAAACTCGTTAGAACCCATTTTATAGCCTTGAAATTCATTCGTTTGATTAACACCTACTTTTTATTTAAAGTTTATTTTCTAAAACAACCGTGATTGACTTATTTTTTTATTTTCAGACTAATACACCTCTTTTATTTTCAAATTTTTATGTTTTCTAAAATTGTCGAAGAGTCTTAAATAAAATATAAAACTTTGAAAATAAAAGTAATATATTTTTGGTAGTTAAACAGTATTTAAAGCAGACATAGGTTAAGGCAGACAGTCTCCAGAATGTTACTGTTAATACTTCAAAGACTTAAGAAGCCACTTCACTTTCAAACTAATGGCCACATAAATCTTATATAGATTTTGTATAGACTCGAAGATTTGTTTTGTTACAAAAAGTTGAACAAAATATATTTAACCAAGTTCTTCAATAAGATCGTAAATTTCATAATACCTCGAGCTATAAAGTCACATAAAAAAAACGGAATCATTTAATTTTATCTTATTTTTATGGCAAGGAACTTATAAACTTTGTCTTTCCATATATCGGCTTATATGTAAAAGCTTTTGAGGCTCTCCTTCTCTGTCAAGTCAAAAATACCAATGTTTGAAACATAGAAGAATTTATTAAAGCTCACATGTAGATTATCATGCCATTTAGGTGTAAAAGTTAGACCTAAAGGTACCTTTTTTGTTTTTGAGAACTTTAAATAAAAATATTTTATTTTCAAAAGAAAAAAAACACCTGTCTGGAAATGCAAAAAGAAAACAACAACCATCTTTTCCATCTTCAATATCAGGTCATCTTTTATCTAAGTTTGGAAAGAAAAACAAAGGAAAAAACCCCAAACAAAAAAGTTTTTGTTTTTCTTTTTATGACTTTTATTTGTAGCCTTATTCACCTTTATTCAAAATAAACACCCATCCTCGTTTTTAATTTTTTGTTTTTTGGTTTGTCTTGAGACCTGAGATGAACGAGGAAAAATAAAATAAAATAAAATGAAATAAAAACTTTAGACACACAAGATGCGAAAGATCCTTTCTATTGGAAAAAAAGACATGAAAAGGCGGCTTCTTTAAGAAAGAAAAAGAAAAATGTATCCATATACACAAAAGAATTAAAGAAAGAGTTTTCTTTTTTTGTTCGTTTTTTCTTTTTTAAGATTTATATGTACCTTGACTCGTAGATTCAAGAAAGAACTGAAGCTGTCAGTCTTGGAAGGGGTTAACTGAAGTAGGTTTTGTCTTTTGGGGATGGGATTCTAAAAAACTAGCTCGGAGAGAATGATAAAAAAAGGGGTCAATTAAAATTCATGAAGTTTGGGATGTTAAATAGACCGAAAACTGATAGGATTAGAAAGATATATTCGTATAAGGGTTTGAACTAAAATTGAATGACGCATGGTTTTAACTTTTTCATTTTATTTTTAAAGAAAATTCATGTGTAACCTTCAAGGGCTTTACTCTTGTGACTGCTTTCTACGATTTAAGTCTTGAAAGATAAAAAAAAATATTTTACTTAATTTTTTGGATATTTTAAGGTTTAGTAGACAGTCATCGAATTTCTTGAAAATAAAGAGTCTACCAAAATAAACGTTAGACTTGAAACATTGCAACCTCCACATTCAACCAGAAAATTTCATATTGCTCGACAGTGAAAATTCGCAGATTTATAAAGCAACCCTCTATACTTTCATGCACCTTAAACTATCAACTGGAAAATTTATTTGAGGGTTGCCAAAACTTCATTATCTTTCGTCGTTGGTCGAAAAAATTACGTTTTTTTTTTAAATACTTGTTTAGGTCTTGAATCAAACAACTAGATTTTAGGTTTTTGATTAATAGTACAAATCTTTTTATTTTGTTTCTTTTCTTTCATACTTAAAACTTGCGTCGAGAACAATTGCTAAATGTCGTATTTATTTAGTCTTTAGACAATAAGACAAACAAATTCGTATATGTTTTGATATAACTTAGTGTGACCAGTTCCTGACTTAAGTCCTCATTGCCTCACGTCAAAGAATTTTTGATATAACAATAGATTTATAATATAATATGACCTTTTAAAAATGCTCTATACAACCGAAAACGATGTTTTTAAGACTACGTACATAAGTTAAATCATAAATTGTATGAAGATGATTTTGAAAAGTACAAACCTTCGTCTTCTAGATTCAATTTTTATCATTTTAGTTCCTGGGAAAATCTTATAAGTTATGAGTCTTCATTTGATTGAAGTTTTCAGTGATTTTGAATGATTTTAAATGCGAACTACAATTTGGACTATTAGCTCATTATTTTTATATTTTTGAAACATATTTCGAAAACTTGATGTTGTAGCCTTGTTAAGAGAATAAATTCGTTACAAAAACAAAAATTAATCAAAATTGATTACTTTTTTCTATTCAGAACCGTTTTCGTAAGAATGGTTAAGCGTTTATTTAAAATTAATGTGAAACAGGTAAAATGTAACAACTTATGAAGACTACTGAATACTGAAGAATATAATTAAAGTTTTAGAAAAAGTAAGAATTTTTTGAAGAAGAACTACTTTATAAATAATTAAGATAGCTTTTTTCGAACTTTAAAAAATGATATGTTTAAACCGGATCTGATAAAGTGATTTGGAAGGTTATTAAAACCCATTGGAAAAGTGTAGTTTGATTGCCAGTACCAAAACCTTGTCGACTAGTGTCATGGATTTATTTTCTTTAAATTTGTAAACAAGTGTGTAACAACGTTTAGAATTCAATTTCTAAAGCCATACTTTATCCTTAATAAAGTATCCTTAAGACTGATTTTCCGTCGTTAATATATATTAATATAATAATATATAATATTAGTGAAAATAATATTAATTTAACGTGTCGTAAAGAGTTGGAGAAAGCATTCCACATTCTCGATGTGCGGTTAAAGAAGAATCTCTGCACTTGACAATACATCTGAAATTAAGCTCAAGGTTAAACTGATGAGCATTCTGGGAAGTTTTAGTATAATGCTAAATTGTTTGAGGGGGGGGGGAGGGGTAATGCAACTAGCTAATTCGACAGAATATTGTTTGTAAGAATATCGGTAAAACAACGTAAAGAACATTGCGTCGGTGTTAAAGCTATGTAAATTTTGCAGCTGTTGTCAGTTTTAGTTTTATCGCCTATAATTGTCAAAGCCTTTTTTTTTTAATTCTGTTCAAAACACTTAAACTTCTTTTCTTTATGCAAATTCTATTCAAGTTTGGAACAAATAAAGTTTTTGTAAATTACAAATCTTTATTTTTCAGATATAATTTAAATAATTTCAGTATCTGACTTAGTTTTCGTAATTTCTCATACGTTATGAGATGACTTATAGGTCTATTTGTTTTGAAAAACTTTAAACATAGTTTCTTAAGTTTTTTGGATAATTCGTTGATTTTAAGTAAAATTAAATAAATTATTTAGCGTAACAGCTCATAAAGAGCTATGGCCTCTTGACTTACAACTCTCAACAATTCCTATGTGCGAGTAATGTCATGCATAGAAGGATCTTAATTGTATATAGTTCAAAAATAACAAAATAAGTAAGATACTGAAAAGTAAGTAAACACAAACCAATTTTTAAAAATTTTCAAGTACACCGCAATCGTCGTTTTGGTAGTCGTCATTGGACTTTCATTGGCTCAAGGCAAACCAATGCCAATTAGTTCCGGAGCTTTGGCATCACTTGCTGGTTAATTTATCAAAACCAAGGACAACATTCCATCCATCCCTGACAACAGTACTCGCACACAGGAATGGTTAAGAGTTGTAAGTCACTAGGCCCTAGTTCTCAACGGACTGTTGCCACCTAATTTATTTTTTATTATTTAAGGACAGCATTGAAGCATTCATATTTTTATAAAGTTTTGTTTTAAATGTTCGTAAATAAAATTATATAAATTTGTATGACTTGTGATTTCTTTCAATTGTGTTTGATAAGGCTAAGAAAAATAACTTGTGATGGATTACTTCAAAAATTCGTTCAGTTGTTCTCGATTCATCATTGTATGACACACATATAAACATATTGGGTGCATTTAGATGACAAGAGGAACTTGAGTGTAGTCTAGTTTGACACTCTGTCAAAAAACTACTTTCCATTAAAATAATTCTGTTCTAAATAAAACAATGGAAAAAATGTGTGGTCATTGAAAATGTCCCCTCAAATTGAAGTCAAGTTTGTGAAATTCATTGTTTTTGATATCAAACCCCTAAAAGTGCCTTATTTTTTTCATTTGAAGCCTACTTTTTTTAATACTCAAACACAACAATTTATTGTTCCGAAAAATAAAAAACAATGGTACGAAAGTCCTGAATTCGAATCTCGCGTCAGATTTTAAAAGAACATTGTTTTACTCGAAACTTTAGGGAAAAGACATTTGGCGTGCTTAAAAATCATTTTAAATGCTTTGATTGTAAGTTAAAGTGAATTTAAGAACTCCAATTTATATTTTGAAACGATTTTAATTGCATTTCGAGCGAAAGTGAAATGTAGAACCAAGCTGTATATAGGGAACATTTGGCTGCTTATTCTTTGCAACAATATACATATAGTATTATTTTATATATTATACTAGCGGCCCGTCCCGGTTTCGCACGGGTAGATATAAATAGGTACAGATATCTACACTATCAAGCTTTCTAATGAAAAAAGAATTATTAAAATCGGTCCAGTACTTTTTGAGTTTATTCGTCTGTCGGATCCAATGTAAAACATTCCAAAATCAACAACTACTAATAAATTAAAAATTAATTAAAAAAACATTGTCCAGCGGACAAAATTGTGAATCTAAACCATTCTCAGATCCCCTTGAACACACACAAAAAATTTCATCAAAATCGGTCCAGTCGTTTAAGAGAAGTTCAGTGACATACACACTCACAGAAGAATTATATATATTAAGAAGATATTTTTGCCGTTTATATTTGTTTGATACTATACACCACTCTTCTGTTTGTTTTGTCTTTATTTTCAGACGTCAAAAATCACCGAACACCAGCGATCAGCTGTTTAATGATTTGTGTCAATAATGCAGCGTCACCTATTGAAATGAAAAAGTTGGTAGTGCCCAGACGAACATTTCCTGTTGCTAATTTCATATTCAAATTTCACATTTGCAATTTAGAGCAAATTGCTTTAAAATTAGTTATTAAGTTTTAAACAAATTCTCATGTAATTTAAGAACGAATTTTTAAGTTGTGTAAATAAAGTTGCAACCTAACATATTCAACAAAAGTTATTGGTCATCGGAAATAACCTTCTCCAAAAATCCTGCATAACCCTTCAAACTAAAAATATTTTTGCTTTAAATATGTAATTTCAAAAATAAATAATACATAAATTAATCTTTGCAATTTAATATTAATATTTTTAAGTGCTTTCGTACAATTTATTTATGTCAAGTGATGCATTTTTTATTTGTTGAACAAATACTCTTATGGACATCAGTAAAAATATTTAAAAATAAAATTTACAATTGCCTTTGGTTTGGCTGCACCTCGCCAAAGGACCAACTTTTAAAATTGGTTGGAGAAGAAAAAAAATAAACTTTTTTCAAAATAAATAAAAACCACGAAAAAAATAAACTTTGGAATTTCTCTTTATATTATAGTAGATATATTATATATTTGTATACCATCACACAAGGACTGTAGGATATCCTGTCATACATATATATGGATGTATTTTATATACTATACTTTTTAAATTGAACTAATTTATAAATTTTTGTACAACAAACCACATAAATAAAAATGACCGAGATGACTACGATGACGATGGTGTCTCCAAAATATAAACAAACTCTATATCTTCATTTATTTCAATGTGAATACACTCCGTGACAATTGATATAAGACATTTTTTTAATTTTATCAGAAAATAAAGAACTTACATTTTAATTTGTTAATAGAAAATAAAATACAATATTTTATAATATTAAAAATCAAGCATACAAATTTCTCTCTAAATTCTCTTTCAAGAAAATTATTTGTGTATGAAACATTAAAAAAAAAATAAAAAATGCACAGTTGAAGAAAAAACGGTTTTTAACTGTCTAAAATCAAACATAGGTCTCCACGTGATAATTTACCGTTTTCAAAGCGGTTATATGGCAAGTCCCTTTGTCTTTCAGTACAATGATTTAAAAGAAAAACTAAAATATGTAATACCAAAAGGCTTGGATATTAAACGTTTTGTGAGGAGTATCTCAAGAGAGCCACATTTGACCACTTTTATTTATTCTTTCTAACCTCGTATTTGAAGCAATTGATTCAATTTGTCGAATATAAAATGATTCGGATGTCTTCTACATGTTACGACAATTGTTTAAACAAATTATTGGGGGATAATATCTTTGGAACATATATTTAGTTTAGATAGGATTGATTTAGATTTTCTTGAAAATAGTTGGTTTTGGGTTTTTTTCTTTCATTTGGGAGGGAAATTATTTGGGAAATATGTACACAACAAAAAAAATTCTCTCCCATCTATCTACGACAAATTCACCTATATAGTATATACTATGGACTCTTAGTAATAAACGATACATGCTAGGACCTAAATATTAAGGTCGACAGTTAACAGTAAACCATTTATGTTTAAAAATCAAAAAAATTAGACTTATAATAAGTGCGTTTTTTTCGTATTCCATTTATAGTACAGTGAGAAATTGCCAAAAAAACGATCCGCAGTAGTCCGGTTTTTATATTTTAAAGTTAATACAACTGAATATTTGCCAGAATAATCTATCAACAAATTCCAAAAAAAACAGCGAAATTCAGAACAGGGATGAAATCGTGTATGCTGATTTTTGATAGTTGACTATCAAAATCAAGAAAATACGTCTGTGTAATGTGATAGTCGATTTCAAAGTTTTAACCAAACAATTTGACATAAAATAAAAACTTCAAGAAGGGGGTTTGTTCGTAGACTACTACATTAACATGTGGTTTTGAAGCAAGCTTGAAGCTCGCCTAATTTCTTTATATACCTGAATCGAGTTGAAATGAGCTTGATTCGCCTCGATTCCTGTCGGGATCGGAGCCGAGTCAAAATTTGTAAAGAAAAACTTGTGTGAAGGAGTTAGTTTTCAGAAAGTGCTGTCAAACTTAATCATTTTTAAATCTTCTTATGCGGTGGAAACACCAAAAAGATTTATCTAATCTAAACTGAGATAAACCTTTGGTGGAAAAATAGCAAAACTTAATTATCTTTTCTATTGATTTCTCTTGCAAAATAAGCCCAGTTAGCCCATTTTCACTAACAAAACTAAATAATATCCACAGTAACAGATTAATTTTTTCCCCAATGGAAAACACACATGATTCCAAATGCACAACTACTCAACGAACACAGCCATCGAGATACAAATGCAATATCAATCGTACCAACATTTGAGAACAAAATCACATAAGATCCATTAGAGACTCGTATAAATGTCAAAAACCCATCCATAGTAAGATTCTACTCTAACTTTTATCGGTGTTATTCATACTTTGGATAGATTTTCCAACAAAACACGGGTAATGTATGGCTTATTATTTGTGATCCTTACAATATATGGTAATTTGTACCCAATCTTCAAGTCCATTCTTAATTTGATAATTGGTCTTAAAGTTGACAATATTATCTTGCATATGATAAAATAAGTCTGATTTCAATATCTTTTCAGGAGATATTTTAGCCGAAAACCCATTTTTACTCATTTTTATTAGCATTTATCATTAGTACTATACCCCTTAGATTTTTTTTTAGAAAATCACTTTATGACAACATTTACATTTTGTATACATTGGAATTATTTCGAAGTCATTACTTTTATTTAGCCTCGAGATATTTTAGTCGAAAATAAGCTTTTACCAGTTTTCTGTACTATTTTTTGTAGATTTTTATTTTTATAAAAAATGTTTCGACGTTTCAAGGTCCCTTAAATAATTTTTTTTTAAAGAGATGTCTTTCCGTACGTTCTTTTTTGTCGTCCATATCTCAAGAACTAGTGGAGATATCGATTTCAAATATATTTTGTTATACAGAAAATAATGGAGAAAGATGCAGAAAGGACTCTCAACAAATGGAGTGGGTGATTTTTTACCATAGCAATTTAAAAAAAGGTGAAAATGCTGGTTAACTTGAATTAAATTTTACATTATATGATGTGACGTGATATCAAACTAATAAAATTTTGAAAACAAATAAACTAACGTTTTTTTTTAATAAATCAAAAAAACTGAACAAAAATAATTGTCACATCGAATATTTTACAAAAAAAAAAACGATTTTATCTCCAAAATATTTGTATGCAACGAAAAATAACTTTTTTGAAATCTGGTTAAATTTTGAGAAAAATCAAATGAACAAAAACAACAAAAAACTGATAAGAAATGGGTTTCGGCTTAAGTATTAAGAGAATAAAGAACAATATTGACTTCAAATTATTTATCTCACACAAATTATTGTTATAAACGTTTTGTTAAAGCTTAAAGCAAGACAAATCGACAGATGGGATGGGAAGTTATCAATGCGTTTCTCATCCCAGTCTCTTTTTTGACTCGACAAATTGGACCGATTACAATATTTTCCTATGGAAAGTTAATAAAGCTTCAGCTGAATTTTAAGAGCTATTTATTTTCTTGGCCTTTTTTGTCTCGTTAAAAAATAATAATTTTCTCATTTATCTTTATATTTATTATTTATCATATGTTTTCCAAAATTGTTGCATTATAAAAAATACCACTTGATTTTTGAAAATAATAACTCACTGAACTCACTTAATCAACAGATTTGCAGTGTATGCCATTTGCCTGAATTAAAAATTCAGACATTCAACTTAATAAACAAATGTTGCATTTAATATTCATGATGAGTAGCCTCGGGAAAATTTAAAAAAAAGAAACAAACAACAACAAAATAAGAACGATTATGTTTCCCCATTTTTTAAAATGAGCCACCGAACATTATAAATTCCATCAAAAGTGAAAGATATTTAAACGAACAGAAATATATATGGAAATGGGGTTTACATATATAAGTTTGAAGATAAAATTTCGAAGCCTTGTGTGAATTTGGTTTTCAGTTTTTTTTTTGTATTGAAGCCTGAGGAAAGCTTTGTGAAATTTTTAATTACGGTCATGTGGACACTGCCGGACGGACCAGGCCGGGCCGGTCCGGGATGGTTGACCAACCTACCAACTAGCCATCAAAGCCAAACCAGAAGCCGGTCAACTTTGGCTTGTCAAATGTGGACTGCTTAGTTCTTGGCTTATAACTGAAAGTTGGCTATTTAATTATGCTTAATTGTTGAGTTGGATATTTTCAATTAGGCAGCGGCAAAAAAAGAGGACATGACTCGGTGGCTGCTGATGGCCTAAGGACTCAGTTTGCTCCTGACTCAGTTTGGTCCTGCGATATCAAAAGTTGGGAGGGATGTTTGTGTGTTTTATTTTTAAATTATATTTATTTTTAAATTAATGAGGCTACACGCTGTGGGGCGTAGGTAAGGTGTATAGCCTATAACGTGTGCCTTGAGAAGAGACACGCTTTAGGCAGGGTATATATGGTATATAAGTATTTTATCATAAATTTAAGCCATAAATTGGATTGCTAATGGTTTTAAATTTTCACTTCGTTAACGTTCGTTGATGGTTGAAGTTTGAATGTTTTTGTTTTGTTGTTGTTGTATATTTTTAATACGCGAAAAAGCAGATGGATGAAATTGTATATTTCTTTTATTTTTGCAGAGTTTTTGTGGGTTTTTTGTTTGAGTCAATCTCATAATTTAGGCTTAACGATGTATATTAATAGGGGTTCATTGTTGAACATACTTTATTTATAGAATTTATTAAGTTTAAATATTTATATTTTTTGAATAATGTGTTTGTATTTATTTTTGTGTTAATTATCTTTTTTTTGCAAAAGTCCGATGTTGGAGGATTTATACAACAACAAAAAATGAAATAACTCTTTTTTGGGATGATAACGATGAGATTTTTTGATTTAAAATCATAATTAATGGAAATATTTGTACGTATTTATATTTCTCATTTAGTTTGTAGGATTTTTGTTTTTTATATATACAAAATATATATTTATAAATAATTGGATATTACGTGACAGAAATTTCAAAAGACCCAATGGTCATAATTAACAAAGAGGATGAAACTTAATACGCCTCAGAGGTCGTGAATATACATAATGTCATTAATAAAATATGTTAATTTATATAAAATTTCATTTTAAGTGCAGATTTTTGTTTTTCATTAATTGTAGGCTAATTTATAATTTGAATTCTATATAAAACCGTAGGAAAAAATAAATTGCCAATTTGTAAATTATTTTTTTTTTAATTTTGTCGAGGAAAATTCTAGTATTGATGAACTTTAACATCTAATGCTGATGTGCAGTTGATTTTTTAATGGAATTTGCTTTTAGTTTTACAATCAATTGATACAATTTTAGTAATATGACCGTGTTATTCAGTAAACACTGTTTTAGATATAGTACTCATTTAAAAAAAAGAGGCTGGGATGCAACCCACACTGTTAACTTCCCATTCCGTCTGCCAATTGGTCTTGCTTAGAAGGTTTTCGTGTTTTGTTAAAAAAGTTGTCAGTTGAATTATTCTGAACAAATTAAAAATTACCAAAAATATTTTACATTATGATGAAATAGTTTGATTTCAAAATCTATTTTTCGGGGAGAGTACGATAACTCGGGCGACAAAGTTTAATGACGGATTTGTATAGAACAGTTAAAAACAAGCATTTTTTTTTACTATGGGAGGGGGGGATGTCAATTTGCCCCCGCTTAGGCGGTAAGGGCAATTTAAAAAAATATGTACGTTGAATGGAAAATGCTTGTTTTTAATTACTGTTCGTTATAATATCTTGTCGCCTGAGTTATCGTACTCTTGCCT
The DNA here is from genome assembly GCA_951509635.1 of Eupeodes luniger. Lineage (NCBI taxonomy): Eukaryota > Metazoa > Arthropoda > Insecta > Diptera > Syrphidae > Eupeodes > Eupeodes luniger. Next base: position 48,865,991 of record OX608073.1, read on the forward strand.
ATTTTTCTTAATGAGATTTTTAGTCGAAAACCAATTTTTACCAATTTTAGTACTTTGCGTACTATTTTTTGTAGATTTTAATTTTTATGAAAAAACTGACTGTTGGATTCTTATAAAAAATTTACTGAATGTCGAAAACAATATTTTCTGTGAAATAAAATTAGTTTGAAGAAAATTTTGTAAGTCTTTGAAAAGATATTTGAGTCGAAAGTAAATTTTTACCAAGTTTTAGAAATGTTTTTTAAGGGTTTTTATTTTTTATAAAAAAAATGTCAATTCCATTTTTCTCAAAATATAATAGAAAGTTTGCAAACAATATTTCTTATAAGAGAAAATTAGTTTAAAGCCAATATCTGAAAGTTTTGAAAAGATATTTAAGTCGAAATTCAATTTTTACCAACTTTGAGTGATATTTTTTTTTAGGTATTTTTTATAAAAAAAACTGTTGACTCGATTTTTCTCAAAATTTTACCAGATGTTAAAAACGTTCTTTTTCGTTGCACAAAATTGTTTCGGAGATAAAATCATTTTTATTCGTAAAATACAAATTTTTTGTTCAGTTTTTTTGATTTATAAAAAAACCGTTAATTGGATTTTTTCCAAAAATATACTTGTTTGGTATCACGTTACAATATATAATATAAAATTTAATTCAAGTCTCTAGAGTTTTTGGTTCGTGAGATATTTAGGGTTAACCAAAATGTTCACCATTTTTTAAATGTTAAAAAAACCACCCACTCAATTTTTTTGAGAGTCCTGCATCTTTCTGCATTATTATCTGTATAACAAAATTTATTTGAAGTCGATATCTCTTCTGGTTTTTGAGCTATGGACGACGAAAAAAACGTCGCGAACGTACGGACGTACGAACGTATGTACACAAATACGCACGCACAGACATCATTCTAAAAATCTTTTATTTCGACTTTAGGGACCTTGAAACGTCGAGAAATGTCAAAATTTTCAATTTGACAAATCGGACCCATTACAATAACTTAATAAGCTGTTTTTTGGCAATTTATGACCTTGTAATATAATAATAAGTTTATTGTTCCCTAGGTTTTGGTTGTACATTTCTAAATCTATTTTATGACCTTCTTACTCACGCCTATTGTTTTCAATCGCTTTTTTTGATCATTAAAATTGTACATTCTATTTATGCCGATACTCTATAAACCTATAAATGTAGACAAAATTGGTAAAAGTTCGAAATATCACCAGCCACAATTATGTTTTTAATGATTGTCTAGCTACTAAAAAATACAGTAGGTGGAGAAAAAGATATGTATCACCGAAGTATTTAAAATATCGGAAAATCATCAGAAAGTACAAGAAAAAAAGCAATTAAAAAAATTTAAGTTCAAATATGTCTACATTTTAAAGTTTCTCAATTTTTAAAAATGCCAAATAATTGTTCACATCTTAAGATTTATTTTTATTAACATCAAAATGTTAATAAATGACTATCAAAATTTGGTTCAGCTCAAATATCTCACACAAACAAATGCAATTTTAATTTTCCTTCTAAAAATGTTGACATTACAAAGCATTACTAATTTGGAAAATAAAATTAACTTTTTATCAGTTAAAAACTATTATTTTCTGATCCGAAAATCTTAAAACTATAAAAAGTAACTGTGAATTTTTAGATTTTACAATATTTTCAGATCGGTCAGTAAAAGAGTTTCAAAAATTTCGTAGAATCGTGTGAGCTTACAATTTTTTGAGACAATATTAATTAAAACGTTATTGTATGCCATTGAGATTGTCAAATATCATTTGCAAGACTTCTGACAATTGCTGAAAATTTCTTCAAAATAGAATCGAATCGAAACAATAAAATTGTAAGACTTTGGGGAAAATACTGTCAACCATGAAGATAGATAGTTTTGTATTGAATGACACATTTTATATTACAAATTTTGACGTTAAAAATTTGAATTTTAAATTGAAAACAGATGATGGTTTTTAAAAACGAAATCGTAAAATGCTTTATAAACTACAAAATATTGATTCACATTGATTTTTAATTTAAATGCCTTGAGAAAAAACAAAGTTATTGACTTCGGGTACTGAATTTATTGTTTTAAGCAAGTGCTTAGGTTTTAAAACACAATAAATTATGTAGATAAGTTTTACACAATAGAAATATATTATGAACGTTATATTTTAATTTTGTACCGTTTCAAATATCTCGAGCTCGACAGAAAATAGTTTGTTTGGCACCAACAGATAGTTAAAAGTGGGGGCAGCATTTAGTCTCTTTTTAACTTTCCATAGAATGTAATTGTAATCGGTCCGATTTGTCGAATTGAAAATTTTGAAATTTCTCGTTTTAAGGTTCCTAGAGCTGAAATAAAAGATTTTTAGATAAATGTCTGTGCGTGCGTGTGTACTGTGTACGTACGTCCGTACCTCCGTACGTTTGCGAACTTTTTTTTCGTCATCCATAGCTGAAGAATCAGTAGAGCTATCGACTTCAAATAAGTTTTGTTGTCCAGATAATAACATAGAAAGATGCAGAAAGGACTTTTTAAAAAAATGAGTGGGTGGTTTTTTTACCATAGCAATTTAAAAAAAGGTGAACATATTGGGGAACCCTAAATATCTCACGAACCAATAACGCTAGAGACTTAAATTAAATTTTAAATTATATATTATAACGTGAAAAAATGATTTTATCTTCAACGAGATTTTTGTGCAACGAAAAATAACGCTTTTAACATCTGGCAAAATTTTGAGAAAAATCGAATTGACAGTTTTTTTTATACAAAAATAAAAACATAAAAAAATATTACTAAAACTTAGTAACAATTTACTTTTGACTCAAATATCTGTTCAAAAATTTGAGATATTGGCTTCAAACTAATTTTTTCTTTCAGAAAATATTGTTTTCGACATTCAGTTAATCTAATACATAAAATATTCCTGTCACAGTGTTAGTTGCCATATTCCTCCGAAACGGCTAACTAATTTCAATGAAATTTGGCATATACATTCGGTAGGTCTGAGAATAGGTTTTTATCTATTTTTTATATTCCTAAGTGCTATGGTTTAATTGCATCAACATCGTTCACGGTGCAACGATCTTACGATAGTATTCAGTGACGCTATGTACAATGAAGCGTTGATTGCTATTGAGGATCGTTGCATTATCATTGCCAACTTACCACTCAGTCATTTCGGTATGCATTCACCAAATCGAAATGCATCTTATTTAAAAGAAAATGAATTGAATCGTGAACTACAATACAATACTGTAAAAATGGCAGCGATTGTTGCTCGCAATGTCCCACTAATGAATGAAGAACAAAGAACCATTTATGACCACATCATGCTCGCAGTTTCGGCAGGACAAGGTGGATTCTTTTTTTGGATGCATCAGGTACAGGTGGAACTGGCAAAACATTCCTTATTTCGCTAATTATTGCTGAAATACGATCAAATAATGGTATCGCATTGGCTGTTCCATATTCTGGCATTGCGGCAACTTTATTGGATGGAGGCAGAACAGCTCATTCAGTATTTAAACTGCCACAAAATATTCAAAATAACCCAGACACGGTGTGCAATATAAAAAACTATCGTCCATGGCCACAGTGCTGAAACAGTGTAAAATTATCATCTGGGATGAATGCACTTTGGCACACAAACATTCGCTTGAGGCGTTGAACAGGACATTGAAAGATGTAAAAAAACAACGACAGACTATTTTGCGGCACTCTGTTACTCCTTTTAGGTGATTTTAGACAATTACTTGCCGTTATTCTGCGTTCCACGTACGCTGATGAGATCAACGCGTGCTTTAAATAATCGCCACTGTGGCGTTATGTTGAAAAAGTACAACTGAAAGTAAATATGCGTTTTCAAATGTTTGAAGATCCATCCGCTGAAACATTCTCAAAACAACTGTTAGATATAAGCGACGAAAAAGTTACTACAAATAAAACTAAATGCATAAAATTACCGGTCAATTTCTGCAAAATTATTGATTCACAAGATGCTCTCATTGACCAGATATTTCCCGATGTACACAGACAATATACAAATGAGTGGCCGGAAGAAAGAGCAATTTTAGCAGCAAAAAATGTGGATGTCAACGAATTATAAATCTCCACATAGGTATGGACACGAATGGTTAGTTATCAGTGTGGGTTGCAACTCAGCCTCTTATTTTTTAAAGATATTTTAAACTTTTGCTTAAAAATCCTACCTTGATGTTAGCAACGATGCATGGCCAATTATATCAATTTAATTAAAGTTATCAATTTTTAAAGTCAATATTTTTTGTCTCTTTACTCTGAAGCTCTTAAAATATTATTTTATTTTAGAACAGAATATTTCCCATTGAACTTCGTGCGAGTTCAATAAAACATAACAATTGTTCATGCTTAAATGAAGCGAATTTAATAAATTAAATTAAGAAGCACTAAAATACTACCGCACCGTATGGTCAAATCAATTTATGTACATAAAATCATTGCTATATATTTATCCATCATGATAAATAATATATATTTAAGGTTTTTGACCTTTTTGCAAATTGAATTAAACGCAAAATATTTCAACCTCACTCAATTATTATAATTATTGCTTGCAGATATTGATTTATTTATACATATGAAGGTATTGAAGTAGCTTTGGTATACATTTCAACACTATTGGTTTTGGAGCAAAAACAATCAAAATATTTGTTTTTCCTTAATCCCGTTGGCGTTTTGGCGTCATTGTTGGGAGGCTGTTGCTGGCCAGGCCAATGGCATCAGTGGGGAGGTTAATAACTTCCAATTTATTTATGTACATCGAAAATATTAATAGAAAACCATTTCAAAAGCATTCTGTGCACTACACGCACCAACCAACCAACCTACCAACTAACCAAAAAATAAAAAAAGAAAAACCACCAAGCTAGCTAAAAGCTTTAAAGCCATTATTTCAAAATGGTTCAGTTGAGTGCTCTCTCCGTTTAAAAAATAAATATTTCGCTTTTCTATTCAATTTTGTTGTCGGTCTCTAAATAGGTCAAAATGAAATACACAAACAAAACTTTAGGTCATAAATATAATATCTGTACCTATATTTGAAATATAGAACAATAGTTTTAAAGGATTAACTTTTTGCTTAGCTTTGGAATGGTATTAATTTATATTTTAACTTTTGTTGAATATTCAAATTTAGTTAATAAATTGTAGAATAAAAAAAGATGCTGCAACATTTTATTTTAATTGAAAAGGAAACTTTATGCAGATTAAGTTGGATTTATGTTTACAAAAGGATAAAATATGGCTAAAAATAAGTGCACAGGTATTTTGTGCATGCAAATTTAAAGATTTGAAAAATGCATTAAAACAGATACTGTATATGATTTACTTTACTGCTTTACTAGAAAAAAAAAGTATTTTTGTGTTAGCGTTCTGAAATTTTTAAAGATTAACAGCAACACAAGTTTCATGTTTCAAAATTCAAACAAATTACATAAGAATCGCTTGATTTGAAGAAATTTTCAAAAGCAAAAAAAAAGAATTTTTTGATATTAGACCTTAAACAGTTAAACTAACAGGCTACATTTAACCATATTTAGTGGGTGCTTTTTCTAAAAATAAAACAGAAAAACTTGAAAAATCAAAACTTTGCAAAAAATCTTTGCCAAAAAATAACTCAGCACCTATGTATAAAAGTATCAACATGGTTCATTTAAATATTTACTTTTCATTTTTAGATTTGTATTTTTTATACAATTTTTAATAAAAAAATTGTTGTTCTAACGGCTAATATCTTGACAAAGTTCTAGTTCCTGAAACTCGGTTTTTTGAAAAATTAGAACTTGATTGGGTTAAAAATCATTTCTACGTAAATTTCTTCTCTTATTTAGATCAAGGCCTTAGTTAGAACTTCGATTTATTAGATCCTCAAATTTGGGGGTCTTAGGATATTAGAAATCTGTTTTGCAATATTTTTAATTGTATTGTTTTTAATTGTTTTATCGAATTTGAAGTCAACGGATGTTTTTAATATGCACTCACAATAAATTGTTACAAAATACAGTTATGGACGCTGAAGAGTCTGGGTCGCAAAAACTTTCAGAATTAAGAAGAAATATAGGTTTCAATATTAATCTTCTATAAAATTGCACAAAAGAATATTACCTTATATCCATAAACATTAGATAAATACTTTGTTACAGATATTTTCGGTTTAAAGAAGGCAAACGGTCTGTTTGGACATTATGTCCTATCCAAAAGCAATAATTTCCATTTGGTCGTATTTTGTGTTAAAAAACAATATACAAGTTTACATTATATATTATATTGCGGAGTAAAATCTGTGTTACTTTTTACACACCTAAAGTCTCAACACCCACATACGTGACCCAGATCCAATCTTAAAACTCAATAGTAAATTTACAGCAAGTTCTAAAGAAATTATAGAAACTGAAAAAATGCTCGGGTCCTGCACTCTACGAAGTAATAACAAACACAAAATACAATTTTTTCTTCATTTATTATTGGATTTTAACAAACTAATTTTACTTTTAGTATCTTAACAACTAAACCTATAAGGAAAAACAAAAATATGAAAAATTAGACTTTACTTTATAATTTTGACATGGGTTATTTTTTTTTAGAACGAAATAATGTTAAGGACAATTTTTAAAAGCAATTCTTAGTAAAAAATAAAGTTTTTTAAAAGGCGTTCAATATTTGGTGATTGATTCTTTCCGTTGAATGACATCTCGTAGATGTCGTGGTATTGAAGTTATTAATGATTTTATCTGACACATAATAATTTTGGCTCACTCTTCTTGAACAACTCTTGTCAAATAATTTATAGTGTAAAATTAACGTCTATTTTTAAAACGTTTTGTATTTAAATTGTCCAAACGATTTCAATCAGGTTCGGGTTTTGAAACCCAAATAGCAGCGTTATCCTTGTGAATGATAAATTTCGCAGCAAATATTTCATCCGTGTATTTTTAGGGATTTATTTTGGCAGAAACAGCAGCTTATAGCACCCCAAACCATCAACGTACCACCTTCAAAATTGCGTGCATTTCCATGCTGCTTTTCGTTTCGTTTATTATGCCGAAATTGTTGGCAACCGTCTGGGCGTCCACAATTTTGTCTTATTGAATAAAAATTAATACTTTTCAGCTAAAGTTAATCTGTTCGCGTTTTGACGAGTTTTAAGTTTTGGTTTTGGGACGCGTTTCACATACTCAATATTTTAACACCTTTCAAAACTTGTTAAAAATTTTCGCGCTGCTTATCGATTCATTAAGATTTAAATCTACGTTGGTTTTGTAAATTTTAAACGACCTTTCATGTTTGAAAACTATAGTAAGAACGCCCACAAATATGAAAACAAAAAGGAAGCTGGGATGCGACCCACACTGATAACTTCCCATCCCGTCTGTCGATTTGTCTTGCTTAAGAGGTTTGTAGGTTTTTGTGTTTTGTTAAAAAAGTTGTCAGTTGAATTATTCTTAAAAATTTAAAAATTACCAAGAATGTTTTGCATATGATGAAATAAGTTTGATTTAAAAAATCTATTTTTTGTTAACGAGATTTTTAGTCGAAAACATATTTTTACCAATATTACTAATATTATATTAGTAGCATTTCTTAAAAGATTGTATTTCTTATATAAACAAATACAAATTGGATGAATGAAATTAATTTGAAGTCAATATTTTCTATTGTTCACGAGATATCGAGGACCGAACATCAATTTTTACCAAATATGCGTAATATTTTTTGTAGATTTTTTTTTTTTTTTTTTTTTTGAAAAAACGGACTTTTGGATTTTTATACCAAAATTATTAAATATCGAAAACAATATTTTCTGTGAGATAAAATAAGCTTGAAGCCTATATTTTTAATTTTTGAAAAGCTATTTGAATCGAAAGCAAATTTTTACTAACTTTTAGTATTGTTTTTTTTGTAGGTTTTTATTTTTGTAAACAAACTGTCAATTCGATTTTTCTCAAAATTTTACCGAATATTGAAAACAATATTTCTTATAAGTTAAAATCAGTTAGAAGCGATAATCTCAAATTTTTGAAAAAATATTTGAGTCGAAAATCAAATTTTACCAACTTTTGTTTTTTTTTTTAGGTTTTTAATTTTTTGTAAATAAAAAACTGTCAATTCGATTTTTGTCAAAATTTTGCCAGATGTTGAAAACGTTTTTTTTTGTTGCACAAAATTGTTTTGGAGATAAAATCATTTTTTGTTCGTCCATTTTTCGAAATGACAAATATTTTTTTTCAATTTTTTGATTTATAAAAAAAAACGTTGTTTGGAATTTTTTCCAAAAATAAATTTGTTTGGTATCACTTAACAATATATATTATAAAATTTAATTCAAGTCTCCAGCGGTATTGGTTCGTGAGATATTTAGGGTTAAACAAAACTTTCACCTTTTTTTCAAATTGCTATGGTAAAAAAACCACAAACTCAATTTTGTTGAGAGTTCTTTCTGCATCTTTCTGCATTATTACCTGTATAACAGAACTTATTTGAAGTCGATATCTCCACTGATTCTTGAGCTATGGACGACGAAAAAAACTTCGAGAACGTACGGACGTACAGACGTAGAGACGTAAGGACGTACGAACATCTCTCTAAAATACTTTTATTTCGACTCTAAGGACCTTGAAACGTCGAGAAATGTCAAAATTTTCAATTCGACAAATCGGACCGATTACAATAACTTTCTATGGGAAGTTAATAATTTTGAGTTTTTTTGCAGGAATTTGTGTTCCTTAAGTCTTTTTAAACTCATAAACAAATATAATTGTTTTATGATTAATTAAAAATGCAGACATTTTTTCAATTAAGAACAAAAAATTAATAAATATTAAATTTTTGTGAGAAACGATTTTTATTAAATTTAAAGAAATGAGATATTTCTAAGTAAGATGATGATGTTAAAAAACTCCACTCGAGATGTTGTTGAGAGACAAACACAGCCTTTGCAATGTCTAGTTTCGAGAGAATAAAGCAAAATTATTTTTGTACTTTTATTTATTTTATTTAAAAAGCTTGAAATAAATTGAGATTGATTGTGGTTGATTCGAAAAAAAAACGAGGTTTCTTTCTTTTTTTCATTTTTTTAAAATTGATTTTGGCGAAACAAACATCAAACACTTTCAGAATCGCGCACATGTTTCAAAACACTTAAACACTAAAAATATACGTGTTCCTTTTCGATCGGTTTTTGATTACCTTAATTCAAATCCGACCCCAAAACTATATTATCACGTCAGATTTTCGTAATGTTTATAAAGATTACGGTCGGTTTTCCAAATCTATAATCCCTATCTTCATTACTTAGCTTAAACATTTTTAGTTTTTCATAAAACTTTCGATTTATATTATATTTATATATAAAACATAGTAATGTTGAAACTAGTATTTTTTTTTTAAATTTGAGTAGGTTGTTAACAACGATGTTCAGAATTGAAATCATCATTAAAAACAAACTTCAAAACTTATTTTTCAAAACCACAAAGCACTAATTTCAAAATATTTCAAAACTTCACATAAAGTAAAATGAAAGAAATGAAAACTAAGGGATATACTAAAATGGTTTAAACAGTATCTAGAAGTACTTTGGAAAATCTTCATATACTTTATTGTTAAGGGATATGTTGTGTTTTAACGTAGCCTCAATAACACCGTTTTTGATTGTGTTTAGCATTTTAAATGGGCATATTCAAAAAACCTGATGTGATAGAAAAATGTTAAAGCAAGATACGAATTTTGGACAGCTTAATAAATTAGAAAAAAAGTATTGTAATGTTTCTGTGACAAGACGTTATTTCTTCGACCAGTTATATTATTGCTGAAAACATCTTCCTTTTTTGGTGACCATTTTTTGACAGTAAATGCCTTTTTTTGGAAATTGATATTTTTCGATATTTTTGATTTCAAAAACTTTTTGAAAATTGAAGAAACATTTCGAATTTTAGAGACAAAAACATTTTCACCTCTTTCCATTTCATTACCGTTATGAGACTCCCAGATTCAAATTGATGATTTTGTGAAGTATGAAGAAAATAGAAATGTATCAAAAAATTCAGGAAAGTAATTCCAACATCAGTCTATTTTCTTTAAAAATACTCAAATTAGGGTATAGCTCTTCAAAACGTGTACCTTTTTTTTGTTTTTTAATTCATGTGGGTTTTTTGATATCTTGGAGATCATTTAAAAAACGCTGGTTAAAATTGATTCAGAATCAAGACCAATTGATTCTATATTCAATTTTTCAAAAAAAAACTTTTCATTATTAAGCTCAAACATATTTAAGGTTTTGAAGAATTCAACGATCTTTAAACTCAATTTACAATTAAAATTTGAAGTTTTCGAAATTACCAATCTTAAAGTCGTATCCTAATTATTTGGTTACAATTCTGTCTCACTTTTCAAATGTAAAATAAATTTAATACAAATAAATACATACAGATACATATACAACTAACCACAAGTTTCAAACCACACTACAAGTTAGAAAACCACACAAAAGAACTTTAAACGAATGTGGAAAATTGAAGAAGAAGAAAATGCATATCAATAATTGCCATCATCTCACCACAATAAAACGCTTTCGAATTTCTGAAATCAAATTCTATTGAAACACATTTTCTTATTAGATTTTATTATTTTAGGTGAAGAATTGGTTTTAACGACTGCTACTCATTATTCGTGTAATCGGTGTTTAATTAATAAAATTAATCAATTTAATTACCAATTTAATCAAAATAACTCATGAGTGGGAGGACTACGCAAACCTACTCAACTCATTTATATTGAATACACCTTTTAAGAAAATCTAAAAAAACGATGTCCCACCCTTAAACGTATCTTTAAAAAAAGAACATCTTCCTATCTGCACCCACTTAAAATGTGTTTATTTATATTTCATGAGCGTGTCTTCCCTAAACGGAAACACTTATGATGTACATCAACACGACTTGTTCCCACCTGAAAAAGTTTGAAAATTCTGAGAATCTAGGTAACGTACCTACACAACGTTGCTAATAACATCCTTAATCCAAACGCAAAGTAAAAAGGATTTATAAGCCGAAGCCGTTATCTGCCAATTGGGAAAAATAAATACAAACAAAAATACCCCAATTAACCACACCCACCCACCTCCTGTCGAAATTTTTACAGATATTGTGAAAATTGTATTAAAAACCAAACAATATCTCTGTGATTTTGATTTTCTTCTGGAATTGTTCTTATTTTTATTTTGTCTAGGGAAGCAGAGGTGAGGAACCTGTATACGAGTAGAATAAATGTACTGTACATACCTTTGGGGGGTTGAAAACGTGCGTGTCCTGAACCTGAAGTACGTGCAAATTGTATCCAAGCAAGTTAGGTCGGTATATATGTATTCTAAGACTCTGGGCCTTATTTTTCTATCCACTCCTGGGGGATATTCGATCAATATTGAACGTTTCGTATCTTTTCTTTCTTCACACGTATAAATTCACAAATGCGAGAAATATTAAACACACAAAATAAAACACCTTGTTTTTTTTTTTAAATAAGTGTTGACACTTTTTTTTATTATTCCGGGAAATCAATTTTTTTTTCTAATGACGATAAATTTATTTTTCGATCCTAAAACAATTAAGGACGAAAATATTATATACCCAGATATTTTTCTTTTTTCGGAAAATCACAACAAAATTGTGTAAACACTTGATTCAAAGCATACAAGAGAGGGAGAAAGAAAACTGACCGTATATGGCGTAGGTGTAGAGTAGTGAGCGAGAGGTTAAATGCTCCACACAGATGTTTATGATGATTATGATAATGGTTTGGTTTGGATGCAAGAGAGAGGAAACTCTTAAGTTAGGGGTTGAATTTTTCTTTTCTTTTTTTTCTTCAAATATATTCTTCTTTGGAAAATATTTAAACTTCAAAAAACACTTTTAAGATACGCGCATAAAATTTCCAAAAATACCGAAAATTGCGTGCTTTAGCTTTTGAAAAAATCACACCAAACGAACTAAACAACACCCAAAGGATATTTTCTGTAAAATAATATCCTGGAATTGAAATTTTCTTCAAAAATGCTTTTTATTTTGGCTTTTATATTTCCTATATTTTTGGCTGATTTAGAAGAAGAGGAATATTAGAAATTTCCTTTTTTTGGGAAGCATCTATTTCGAATGGTTAACCGAGAGTAACTGAAGATTTTGTAGGAATGTATTTTACTTTAAAAGGATATTTGTTGAATCTGGTGAGCTGTGACTACGGATGCTATAGAGCCAGATACAGGATAGCATCCTGGTTTATAACAATAAGGATGCTTCTCTCTCAATTTTTGAAAATTTCACGAGAGAAAAAAGTTTACGAGTAGAGTATTTTTGATTTTGGTGGTGGATTAAGGTGCAAAAATTGAGCTTTTTCAGTTTGTTTTGATTTTAAGTGGAGAGTTTTTTATGTGTGGATACAGGGAAAATAATGGGAAATTTTGTTTGTTCTCATGGGAGAAAAGAAGAAGCTTTAACCCAGTGACAGAGATTTGATGTGTACTCTATGACCTATTGTAGAGTTCCTGGAGTGGTAATGAAAGGTTTTTTTATTCTTTGATAACACACATATGAAAAATACACCAAGAACTAAAAATTAGGAGATGGAGAAAGAGAGAGAGAATAAGAGAGACAGAGAACAATATAAAGCTTTTATGATAAGAATTTTAAAGTAATAATGGTATATTCATTTGAGCAACTGGTTTTTGTGGTTTTGGGGGCATAGGTAGTTTTTTAAATCTGAGTTCAATATAAATTTAGAAAACGCAATACAGAATTAATGTATTTTAATATTTCTTAAAACTTATGATTTTTGAATTATCGAAATTTTTTTAGAGGTCTTTTTAAGAAATGAAACAAAACCATTTCAATAGAATGATCATTGTTTTGGCTCAAGTAGCTCAAGAGTTTCATAGTAATAAATATTGCGAAACAATTTTCAACTGCGATTTATGAAAACCATCCTCTGTCGGTGTTATTCTTACACCACTTTTTTGGACATATCTGGTCTTTTTTTAATCTATCAATTATTGCCGGTTTATTAATATGCACCAGAAAATTTTGTGAGGATACAAAAAGAAGTCCAAAGGTATTAAGTCACAGGGAGCAATTTATAAGTCAATATCTTGTAAGATTTGATCACTAAAAGTTTTTTATGCCATCTTTTTGGATCTATTTCTTCTTCAAATTATTTACAATGGCATGAGGAATACAAAAATTGAGAATTGTGATAATTGTGCTTACTACAAGAACGACAATTCTAATTTTTTACATACCTGTAAACCAGAAATAAGCACGAATTTGGAAGTTACTGAACGCTCTACATTTAAAAAGTTGATCATTTTGGTTAACCCTTTACATCTCACAAACCAATAACGTTAGAGACTTGAATTGAAATTTATATTATATATTGTAACGTGATACCAAACAAATATATTTTTGAAAAAAAAAATACAATGAACGGTTTTTTTTTTAAATCAAAAAGACTGAAAAAAAAAATTTGTCACCTCCAAAATTTTACGAATAAAAAATGATTTCATCTCCAAAACAATTTTGTGCAACGAAATTTTTAACATCTGGTGAAATTAAAAAAAAATCAAATTGACAGTTTTCTTAAAAAAAATAAAAACATAAAATAAAAGTTGGTAAAAATTGATTTTTGATATAAATATCTTTTCAAAACTTTGCGATATTGGCTTTAAACTAATTTTATCTTATAAGAAATATTGTTTTCAACATTCTGTAAAATTTTGAGAAAAATCGAATTGACAGTTTGTTTTACAAAAAATAAAAACATAAAATAAAAACAATACTTTAACTTATTAAAAATTTACTTTCGACTCAAATAGCTTTTCAAAAATTAAAAATATTGTCTTCAAACTTATTTTATTTTACAGAAAATATTGTTTTCGATATTGAGTAATTTTTTTATAAAAATCCAACAATCCATTTTTTCATAAAAAAATAAAATCTACAAAAAATAGTACGCAAATTTGGTAAAAATTGATATTCGGTTCTCGATATCTCTCAAATTAATTTCGTTCATCCAATTTGTATTTTTTTATTAAAGAATTAAAAAAATGTAAGAAATACTACTAAAATTGGTAAAAATTTGTTTTTAACTAAAAATCTATTTCACAAAACTAGATTTTGAAACTAAACGATTTCATTGTATGAAAAACAATGTTATTAATTTTAAATTTTTAAAATAATTCAACTCACAACTTTTTTAACGCAACACGGAAACCTACAAACTTTTAAGCAAGACAAATCGACAGACGGGATGGGAATTTATCAGTGTGGGTCGCATCCCAGCCTCTTTTTTGTTTTAATTTTCTTAGGAATTCCCTTGAACATATCATTTAGCGTTAATGGATGTTTTAAGTTATTTATTTTTTTATTAATGAAAATACAATTTTGAATTTTACTGCTTTAAACTTGTGGCTAAAAATACTACTTTTCACTGAAAACCGGACCAAGAATCCAGCCCTATTCCAATTCAATATAATATTCATATTTTTAATTTTAGAATTGATTTTCCATAAAATACAAAAACTTTTAAGGTCTTAAAAAATTAAAGAAATTTACTTTTTGAAGGGAATTTGCTTTGAATGCTCTAGAACTCAGATTTAAACAAGAATTTCAAGAATATAAACGTCCCAAACACAGCAGAATTGACTTTTTCGTTAAACTTATGGCTAATTGAAAAACATTGAACGTTTTATATCTATTAATTTAATATAAAAGCTTTAAATCTCTCGAGAACTGATTTGAAAAGGTATTCTGAAAAGTGTAGCTTATGAGTGCCACACAAAAGTTTCTTCCCAACTTATTTGTTAACATTAATTTATTAACTTCTCATAGGAAGTTATTGTAATGGGCCCGATTTGTCGAATTGAAAATTTTGACATTTCTCGACGTTTCATGGTCCCTAGAGTCGAAATAAAAGATTTTTAGAAAGATGTCTGTGCGTGTGTGTGTACGTTCGTACGTCTGTACGTTCGCGACGTTTTTTTCGTCGTCCATAGCTCAAGAACCAGAAGAGATATCGACCTCAAATAAATTTTGTTATGCAGGTAATAAGGCAGAAAGATGGAGAAAGGGCTCTCAAGAAAATTGCGTGGGTGTTTTTTTTACCATAGCATTTTAAAAAAAGGTGAACATTTTGGTTAACGCTAAATATCTCATGAACCAATGACGCTAGAGACTTAAATTAAATTTTATATTATACTAGCCGACCCGTGCTTGCGTTGCTTCGCAAATTGTAACCACGAACATTTTTTGAATATTAGTATTAGCATATGAAAAAATTTCTCAATGGGACTGAGCATATTTTCTACAATAATATTAATTTTAGTTTATATGTATATATAATTTTGCTTTTATATAATAGTATAGATTTGCGGTAAAAAAAAAACAAATTTGTTTTTTTAATGTTCTCATACATCTATAGGTATGCGTGTGTAAATATCCATAGACACATTTTTTTATTCATCTGCTCATGTTCAGTGCAGTGTAACTGACTTAACCTACCCACATTTGTGTGCTCTTTTTATCGACGTCATTGTAAGTACCTTCTTCGAGTTATTTGTAAAGAAAATTTTAACTTACAAATTTCAGTTTTATTGTTCGAGGAAGTGATACAAAATTGGTAATTCAAGCTATTATAATAGAACTTTTTTTATTTTTAAATTGGAAGAATTATAATCTATTCACTTCCTCGAACCAAAAAAATAGAAAAGAGGCTGGGATGCGACCCACACTGATAACTTACCATCCCGTCTGTCGATTTGTCTTGCTTAAAAGTTTGTGTATATGTATCAATTTTTACCAAATTTGCGTACTATTTTTTGTAGATTGTATTTTATTGAATATCAAAAATAATATTTTCTGTGAAATAAAATAAGTTTGAAGCCAATATTTTTAATTTTTGAAAAGCTATTTGAGTCGAAAGTAAATTTTTACCAAGTTTTAGAATTGTTTTTTTTTTTTAGGTTTTTAATTTTTTGTAAAAAAAAACTATCCATTCAATTTTTTTCAAAATTTTACTGAATGATGAAAACAATATATTTTGAAAGATAAAAGAAGTTTAAAGCCAATATCTCAAAGTTATAAAAAGATATTTGTGTCGAAATTCAATTTTTACCAAGTTTTATTAATTTTTTTTTAGGGTTTCTCAAAATTTTATCAGATGACAAAAACATCATTCTTCGCTGCACAAAATTGTTTTGGAAATAAAATCATATTTTAGTCGTAAAATTTTCGAGGTGACAAATTTTTTTTTCAGTTTTTTTTTTGATTTATAAAAAAAACTGTTAATTGGATTTTTCCCTAAAATGTACTTGTTTTGTATCACGTTACAATGTATAATATACAATTTAATTCAAGTCTCTAGCGTCACTGGTGCATGAGATATTTAGCGTTAACCAAAATGTTTATTTTTTTTTAAAATGCTATGGTAATAAAACCACCCACGCAATTTTCTTGAGAACCCTTTCTGCATCTTTCTGCCTTATTATCTGTATAACAAAATTTATTTGAAGTCGATATCTCTTCTGCTTCTTGAGCTATGAACGACGAAAAAAACGTCGCGAACGTACGGACATACGGACATACGGACGTACGGACGTACAAACGTACGTACACACGCACGCACAGACATCTTTCTAAGAATCTTTTATTTCGACTCTAGGGACCTTGAAACGTCGAGAAATGTCAAAATTTTCAATTTGACAAATCGGACCCATTACAATAACTTCCTATGGGAAGTTAATAAGATCTAATTTTTCTTTAGATAAATCGGCATTTCATTTAATTAAATGTCCATAGTAACTTAAAAAAAAAAGCCCACAGTGACGATAGAATTAGAGAAACAAAAAAATAATGTGTGTGTGTAGGTTAGTTGATGAACTTTACAATACAGACAAATTGAATATGTAGGTAGGTAGGTAAGAGAAAAAACGTAACTATTAAAAATGGAACACATATTAAGAGAGAAAGAACATGGGAAGAAAAGAAAATTAAAAATGTTGGAATGATAATGAAATGAAACAAAGCAGCGACCTCGGGATTGTGATGGAATCTAATTTCCTGGATAAAATAAATTCAAAAAGTTTATAAATTTATAATTTGTTTTTATTTATTTCTCACGTTGTATGTTTAACTTAGAAGTGATTTTAGGTTTAAAATTTGTGCAACAATATTGACTTTATGAAGTAATGCTAATGTTTGTCGATTGTTGTATAGGTTTTAAGATATGAGTGGTTGTATAAGTCCACTAATGAAAAAAAATGGACAAAAAATGTAAAATTAATAATATTTAAGTTTGACAAATAATTATTGAAAAAAAATTAAAGCCATAAACACTCTCATAACAATATAGAAAATAATAAAATATATTTCAAATAAATCGGTTGACTACTATCTGAGATCATGCGTTACAAACTTTAAAATGGTTTCGCTTTTATATAATAGTATAGAAGTATAGAATAGATATTGTAATGTGATACAAAACAATTATATTTTTGGAAAAAAATCCAATTAATGGTTTTTTTTATAAATACAAAAATTTGTCACCTCGAAAATTTTACGACTGAAATATGAGTTCATCTCCAAAACATTTTTGTGCAACGAAAAATAGTGTTTTTGACATCATATAAAATTTTGATAAAAATCTAATTGACAGTTTTTTTTCTAAAAAATAAAAACCTAAAAAAAATTAATAAAAGTTGTTAAAAATTGATTTTTGACTCAAACATCTTTTCAGAAATTTGAGATATTGGCTTTAAACTACTTTAATCTTTCAAAAAATATTGTTGTCAACATTCAGAAAATTTTTTATAAAAATCGAATTGACAGTTTTTTTACAAAAAATTAAAAACCGAACAAAAAAATTAACAAAAGGTGGTAAAAATTGATTTTCGACTCAAATATCTTTTTAAAACTTTAAGATATTGGCTTTAAACTACTTTTATCTTTCAAAAAATATTGTTGTCAACATTCAGTAACATTTTGAAAAAAATCGAATCGACAGCTTTTGTTTAAAAAATTAAAAACCTAAAAAAAATTTAACAAAAGTTTGCAAAAATTGATTTTCGACTCAAATATCTTTTCAAAAATTTGAGATAATGGATTCTATTTAATTTTAACTTATAAGAAATATTGTTTTCAACATTCGATAAAATTTTGAGAAAAATCGAATTGACAGTTTTCTTACAAAAAATAAAAACTTAAAAAAAAAACAATACTAAAACTTGGTAAAAATTTACTTTCGACTCAAATAGCTTTTCAAAAATTAAAAGTTTTGGCTTCAAACTTATTTTATTTCACAGAAAATATTTTTTTTTTTTTTTTGTTTTATTTTATTTTAAATATCGTAATTGCTTAGCAACAGTAAGATTTAAAATCTTATAAAGTAGCTGCAAGCTTATTTTACAAAAAGGCTGAGCCAAGATAATACAAAAAATTTACTTTAATTATTAAAACTATCATAAGATACAAAAATTCAATGATTATTTAAAATGTTCAAATTGAAAAGTGAGATCTTAGCAATCTTTTTATGCTTGTTGTGTTCAGATTTTGTTTTATACTACGAGGTAAAGTGTTCCAGAATTTACAAAAAATTGAAGTTCCGATGTTAAATATGAGAAAGGAGGGATAATTAGCTGATGAGATCTGCTTGAGGTCGCCCTTCTTACTCTGTCAAAACAATATTGTGGTTGGTGTGCGATAAGTATGTCAGAAAGCAAAAACAAACTATGAAGTTCTTTATATCTTTTGAAAGGCATGTCTAGTAAGCGTGAGGAAAAATCCTATATCCTATCATATCTACTTAATCCAAAAACATAACGAACGATTGAGTTGAAAGCTACATTAAGTTTTCGCCTGCTCGTGAAACTGCAGTTACAATAGATTTCAACCATAAACCAGGATAGGAATTACCAAGGTTTTAGCGGGAAGCAAACTCGTTTTTAATGGAGTGAAAGATTGTGTAACCCATAAAGTACGAAGTACTCCATAAACCTTACCAACGAGTCCATTTATATGATTATCCCAAGTCAAAAGACGATTAAAAGTCACACCAAAATTCTTTGCTGTAAGCACATATTCGATTGGAGCATATTGCTCAGAACAATCGGTGGAAAATAAGAAAGGTCAAGAGATTTTCTATTAATTACAAGACATTTGGATTTTTTAGGGTTTAACATAAGTCCGTTTGACAAAGACCAATTTGCCACTCTCTTCAGGTCTTCATTGACGCAGAAAGCTTCATGTTCGATAAAGCCAAGTGGACAGCTGAAGTAAAGCTGAACGTCATCAGCATACAAGTGAGAGCTGCAATGAAGTAATGAAGATGGAAATTCATTTACATAAACAGAAAACAAGAGAGGACCCAATATGGAACCTTGTGGTACACCAGTGGTATTCGGCAAAAAATTTGAAAGGGTGTCACCAACTTGCACTGCTTGCTTCCTATCAGTTAAATAAGAAAAAATTAATTAAGTTGCACTAGATGAAAAACTTTTCATGACAAGAATTACTCTTGGAGGATTTGTCAATTCCTCGCAAGAGGCAGTACCCGTTAGGTGGCACAGGCAGGGATTGAACCCAAGACCCCTTGCATGACAGTCCAACGCACAAACCATCACGCTACGGGTAGGGTACTAGCGCACATCTCTGACAACATTACTCGCACACAGGAATGGTTGAGAGTTGTAAGTCACTAGGCCCTAGTTCTTCATGGACTGTTGCGCCACCTAATTTATTTGTATTTATTTAGATGAAAAACTAAAATTTTGCATGAGCTTTCTACATAGATTGACATGATTAACGGAATCAAAAGCCTTCGAAAAATCCAACAAAACTAGAAACGTAACCTCGTCTTTATCTAATGGTTTTCTTATGTCATCAGTAACGTTTAATAGTGCGGTTACACAGCTGTGTTTCTTCCGAAAACCAGATTGATAAGGGCTGAGCAGTGAGTTTGTAGATAAAAAGACGTTAATTTGCTTTTGAAGGATCCTTTCAAAAACTTTTGACAAAAATGGCAATACCGAAATAGGTCTTAATTCATCTCTTTTAGCGTTTTTGGGAAGGGGAATGATTTTAGCAACTTTCCATGACTCAGGGTATATCGAGGACGTTAAAATAGTATTGAAAGTAAAAGTGATATATGGCAATACAACTGGCAATATCATACACAAAAAGGTAGGATGTATATCATCGAGCCCAACAGCTTTTGACTTAATAGAAAGAACACTTTTGACTACATCAGCACTATCTACTGCAGAAAATTCAAAACCAGGCTCATTACTATCGCGTTGGTCAGTAAAAGAAATTGAAGAAATTGAAGGCCAAATTTGTGGGACCTGTGGCGGTGGAGAAAAAATTAATTTTTCATTAAGTTTGTTGCCATCAATGTCCTCAACAGCACCGAATTTTGTCTTTCCGATTCCTAGGTATTCTGCATAGATTTTTTCAGAGCTGGCGACCATTTGAACTTGTGCTAAGCTGTTGAGAAAAATGTTAGCATTTAGCCTAGCGTATCATAGCTACTACTCTGTTACGGAGTGAGCAAAACATACGACGCAGCTCGGTTAGTCGATATCTTTTCCAATTCTTATAAGCGTCATCTCGCTGTTGCATCAAGTCTCTAATGGCACGAGAAAACCATGTATTATTGTTTTGTTTAACAGTTTATATTCAGTAATTTTTTTATAAAAATCCAACAGTCCGTTTTTTCATAAAACATAATAAAATCTACAAAAAATAGTACGCAAATTCGGTAAAAATTGATACACATAGACAACATTTTAAGCAAGACAAATCGACAGACGGAATGGAAAGGATCACATACAATTTCATTCACATTATCAATTCACTTAAAAACGCACTTGGCACTTCGAACAATAAACTTCGAAATTTTCTTTTCATTTTCCAATATCCACTTCAACACATAACACATTAACACTTCACACTTTGCACTCAAAAACATCTATTTTGGCGATTTCGTCTTACTTTTAATTTTTCAGACAAAGATTTTGAATTATTCGAAAATTTTGCGTACGTTTTAACTTTTAAAATTGAAGTTCGGTATGTGTAGTTATATGTGTCTCTGTTTATTAATAATTCCTGCATCTAATTTGACTTCCACTTTCCTCTACATTAACACAGATATTAAATCCAACATAATGCTAGCTACTACACCTACCTTAACATTATACCTATACCACCAACGAGCATCAACTGTTACCTTTTAATAACTCACATAAATTGCCAACAGCTCCCTATAGCTAACTATTTCGTAACTCGCGAAATGAACTTTTTAATGATATGCCAACAATAAACACAGATTTAACCTTTCTCGGGGTGGAGTAGGTTTAGGTATAACGTTCATATCTATACCCTTTCACCTCCCAACTTCACTAAATATACTACTTGTACCTGTACCTAAGAACATAAGAAAAACAACAACAAAAAGTATTAAGGATCGTCAAGAGTAACAAAACTACAATAAAAATTTTAACGACCATTTTATTTGCTAACAGTTATGTTACAAAAATAAGCACCGCTATACTTCTTATGCATACTACCCACCTATACCTTCCATCTACCTACCTCCATATACA
This sequence comes from Eupeodes luniger, assembly GCA_951509635.1. Taxonomy (NCBI): domain Eukaryota; kingdom Metazoa; phylum Arthropoda; class Insecta; order Diptera; family Syrphidae; genus Eupeodes; species Eupeodes luniger. The sequence continues at coordinate 48,887,666 of OX608073.1, forward strand.
TATAACTACAACCTACAACAACAAGACTAATTAGTGTTTAATGTATCCTCCCTTATTACCGCTTTGCACAAAATGTCCTTAAGACCAAGTGAGTGTGTGTCATTTGTGTATGCGGACTGCGGACATAAAGAAGGAGCAAGGAGATGGAGCTGAAGAGCAATGAAATATTGTTCTAAACTTTATCTCCTTCACTCTCTGGAGGAGGCGCGCTCGTACCCGCGTCCGCTGCCGTTTTCCTTTATGCATGCTCTCACTAAAACAGAACAAACTATGTCGCCAATTGACTTTCCAAATGGATTCCACTTTCATATCCGGTTTATATGTAGCATAGCAAGTATCTACCTACCGATCTACCGTACCGACCCGACCGTATGCAGAGGAAAACTCGTAACTGGAAAATGGAGGAAAGAAAGGACTCTTCTACGAGTATATAGGGATGGTGGTGATGGTGATGGTGAGGTCCTGTTTTGTGTGCATTCATCTGGCATCAATTGATGGGTGATGGGTCGTATGGCAGGACGAAGGACGGGCGTGTACTTGAGAGTTTGTCTGTCTAAACGGCTTGCTCATCCATCATCGATGTCTCGAGGATGTTCGCAAACACACATACACATACACTCGTATCAAATCTTGGACAGGAAGTTTTTGTCTTCTATCTTCGTCGTTCGTCCTCGTCGTCGGTCTTTGAAGAAAACAGAAATAAGGATTGTCAACTACCTACCTACCTACTGAGCGAGTATTGAGCTAAGTTGAGCAGGACTTTTTCAAGCATTGGCATAGAATAAAATCACTCCAGAAGTTTCCTCACGATTATTCATTAAAAACACCTAGGAACCTTTTGTACAACCGTGTGTCGCGTCAGTTGGTCGCTCAGAGTTCTTCGTCGGTTTTTGCTTCTTAGAGAAGCTATAAGGATAGTAACGAGGAGCATAGCAGTATATGTGTCATCAATAACTTAAATGTGCAGCGAGTTAAACACCTGGTTTCTTGTTAACTCTGATGAGTGATGTGACTTATTTCCTACCCCTTCCTTAGCACCCCTCCTTACCAACACAATTTCAATCCTTATTTATGTAGTGCGATGCTCTGCTAAAAATAAAAATAAAACTATTTATAGCTACCCAATAAGACTAAAAGCCCGGAAATTGAGTTTGTTTGTTAGTTGCACCTGATTTATTGCAAAAGAAGACGAAGAAAAGGATTTAAGGTAAGAAAAACAAACAAAAATAGGAGAAAAGAACAAGGAAAAGGAGGATTAAAATTTACTTGAAGAATATCAAGTTCGGACGGTAAAAAAGGATTTCCATTAATATTTTAAAACCCGCAGTATTTTAGTATTTTTGAAGAAGTTAGGTTTTCACTTAAATCTCTTTGTTGAAGTGAGACAGGTGTTGGTTATTTTGATGAAATGTGGGACTAACAATTTTGTTTTTCTTTGGGATATTATGAACATTTAATAAATTTTACTTGAGGACGTACTATCTTCACATGTGTACCTACCTATAAATTTGTCATATAAACCTTTTATGTAAATTTTTGTTTGACTGTAAATTTATAAAGACAAACATTGAAAATTGTAACTTTTATTGGTCATTTCGTTATACGAAGGGAATATGTAAGAAATTTTCTTTAACAAAATTTTATAATGATAACAAAATGTCAAATATTACTTAAACTTTTGATCATTTACTACTTACGCTTTTTGTTTTTTGATTCAACTGGACATTCGTTGTTTCGACTCTTTATTCCGTAATTGGATTTTATCTTTTTTATATAACTTAATTGCTTTCTTTAATGTATTACTGCATTACAAATGACAACCCACAGGACAGTCATTTGGGTCCTCTTCTTTTTAACAGTTTAAACACAAAATAACTTTTGGGTCATTGTAAAGCACCGTCTCAGCCAACAACTGTGAAAATGGTGAACAGCTTGCGTTATTAAGCTAAGAATATTGATTTTATCTACTCGTATAAGTGAAGAAGATTTTGATGTAGTAGAAGGAAATAAAAGTCGGAAATTTGAATGAAATGTTTCCATATGGTGTTATTTCTCGATTTAACACCTTTCGACATATGTCTTAGGTCTACGAAAAAGATAAGGTCTATTCAATATGATCTACAAGGGTGCCAAGACTTTTAAGCAGGATATTGACCCAAAACATTTAAGTAGCCTAACAAAAGAGTGTTTTTGGATCAACGTGGTCCATATTTTCCAACTAGCTCCCCTGTCTTAAATTTCAATGAAAGCTTTGTGAGAGACATTAAAACACCAGTTCATAGTACCATATCAACAAATAATAATCTTATTTCGGAACTAACAACAATTAGTCAGCCCGTTCATGAACAAGTTGCTGTGAAATAAAGTTAAGTGAATTAAGGCCAACTTTTAAGAACTGACTTTATTTCTGGTTTGTTAAGTGCAATAGTGCTAATTTTTAGCACCACTTGGTCTTATTTCTCTAAAAAAATGTAACACTCAACTTCACACTTTTCCCAAACTCTCAATAGTGTGCCCGAGCTGTTGGGTTACATATCCTTCACTGTTTATACTCTCCGTAAAAATAAGTTGATCTTATTTCTCAAACTAATTTGATCTTATTTTACTTTGCCAAAGTGCAATTTGACCAAATGCTGAAAATTGGCTAATTTCATTTACGTAAAGTGCAACTAGGAAATATTTTGAAAGTTTGTCTTATTTCACTTGGTTTTATTTCACGGTACAGTTGGTAATGTTGAACATTTAATAAGCTTAATTATTTTGAGAAGTAAGAATAACGTGACCTTAATTTTATCAAAAGTCGAGCACTCAGTTAAATAGGATGAAACCAACCTCGTACCTGCCCTAAATCATAAAGTGTGCCAAACAGTGGTGCCTTGAAATGAAGCCAAGTAAAATAAGGCCAAATTTCAAGAATTGGCCTTATTTCATTTTGGAAAGTGTAATAAAGCCAATTTTCAACAGTTGCGGTTATTAATGCCAAATTGGTCATTAGTGCAAAGAAACTTTGCATATACACTGAACCTCTCACAGCAGCATGCCCCTCCCTTACATACCTCACCATAAAAGTAAGTTGGTCTTATTTCTCTTTGTCAGAATGCAATATGACCAACTGCTGAAAAATTTTGAAATTTGGTCTTATTTCACTTGGCCTTATTTCACGGCACCCACCGTGCCAAGCAAGGTTACACACCTCTTTATAAAACTAAACATGTTTCTTTCTCATCCGGTGACGTGATTTAAGACCACTTGAAATAAAGCCAACTTTCAGAAATTGGCTTTATTGCACTTTCCAAAAGAGAAATAAGGCCAATTTTCAGCAGTGTGTCATATTGCACTTTGACAAAGTGAAATAAAGCCAAATTATTTTGAGAAATAAGATCAATTTACTTTATGGTGAGATATTAGGGAGGCATGCTTGAGCACACTATAGAGTTTGGGGGAAGGTGCGAGGTTGAGTTTATGCAAACCATATTGATGAAAGTGAAATAAAACCAATTTGGCTTTATAACACTTCGTTTAAGTGTAATAACATCAACTGTTGTTAATGGGCATTATTATACTTTACAACATTGAAATAAGGCCCATTCTTAAAATTTGGCCTCCTTATTTTACTTGGCCTAATTTCACGGGTTGGTTGGGTGTTGTAGGATCTGGGGGCTAATGCTGTAACTTTTCCTATACACCAAGTGCTTACTTTACCTCCTCGTGGTAACCACCGGATACTGGTTATATCTTTAGATATAACTTGCGAAACTTGTAAGTGCGAGTGCAAATCGGGAAAAAAACACCTTATCAACGGCTCAACAAATTTGGAGGTTAGGGCGAGGGGCTAACAACCCCTCCATGGTAACCAGACCCGGAACGACAACGGACTACGCATTGAGAGTTTGTACCTGGAATGTAAGAACCCTATACACTCCAGGTGCAACTCAGAAACTTGAATCTGTCCTCTCGCAGTATAAGGCAGATATTACTGCGATCCAGGAAATACGATGGATAGGATCAGGGACAATGAAGAGAAAGAATTGCGACATTTATTATAGCTGTCATCAAAGATTGCATATGTTTGGATGCGGATTCGTCGTGGGAAATCGGCTTAGATCGAAAGTCATGGATTTCAAGCCAATAAGTGATCGCCTGGCTGTAATCCGCATCAAGGCCACATTACAGAATATCAGTATAATATGTGCACACGCCCCTACCGATGATGCTGAGGAGTCTAGCAAGGAGGATTTCTACGACCTTCTGGATAGAGCCTACGAAGCCTGTCCAGAGTACGACGTCAAAATCGTACTCAGAGACTTCAATGCAAAAATCGGGAAGGAAGACATCTTTGGCGGATTAGTTGGAAAGCACAGCCTCCACGAAGAAACAACAGATAACGGCTTCCGACTAATCGATTTTGCTGCAGCTCGTAATACGGTGATAAGTAGCACAAGGTTTCCAAGACGGAAGATCTACACAGCAACCTGGCGATCTCCGGATGGTCGAACCACCAACCAAATCGACCATGTGCTAATCGGCGCAAGGCACGCATCCAACATCCTGAACGTGCGCACTTTCCGAGGAGCAAATGTCGACTCTGACCACTTTCTGGTAGTGGCTAAGTTAAGAGCTCGAATATCAAACGACAAAATAACACGTGCAGCCCAAAGAAAGAAGTTCAACATCGGTTGCCATGCCATAGCACATTGGAGAATGCCAGAGACTACAGTGAGCGCCTGAGCGAGCGACTCTCCGCAACCGTCCTCCCAAATACTACAAACGTCAACACATTGTGGAACCAATGTCGCCACGTAGAACCCGTGGTATGATGATGAGTGCGTGATATTGAAAAGAGTTTCTCAGCTCAAAGCAGTTTCTCAGCTCAAAGATCTAGAGGAGTCTCGGGCCAAGAACAACACCCGACGTTTCTTTAAAAGGTCGCAGCAATTAGCTTCTGGTTTCAGAACCGGAACACAAGCTCTTCGAAACAGTGAAGGAAACCTAGTCACCGAAGTACAGGGAATTGTAGATGTCTTCAAGCAGCATTTCCAACAGCTGCTGAATGCGCAAAATGTCGAGCAAGATAATGACGAAAGAGAAGCAAGACCAGTCAATGAAGGCCCAGTCCCAGCCCCCAGCAGAGAAGAGGTAGAAAGAGCCATCCAAAAGCTAAAAAATAACAAGCCCACCGGGTCGGATGGTATACCCGCGGAACTCTTTAAACATGGAGGAGGTGTTTTGATGAACCGCATGCACCAGGTCATCACCAAAGTGTGGGAGGAAGAATGCATGCCCACTGACTGCTCGATAAATTCCATATGCCCCATCTACAAAAAAGGCGATCCGATGTTATGCAAAAACTACCGTGGCATATCCCTCTTTAATGTTGCATACAAAATCCTATCCAACGTACTGTGTGAGCGTCTTAAACCTTTCTGCAACACAATAATCGGCACGTACCAGTGTGGCTGAGGCAGATCCTGGAAAAGACCAACGAATTTCAAGTCGAAACCCACCATCTTTTCATCGACTTTAAAGCTGCTTATGATAGCATCCACCGCCAAGAGCTTATGATGGCGATGTCTGAATTCGGGATCCCAAACAAATTGATCCAGCTGTGCCGCATGACGCTAAACAATACGCAGTGCAGTGTGCAAATGGGTAACAGCTCATCCGAGTTATTCCAAACTTGCGCAGGGTTAAGACAAGGAGATGCGTTGTCATGCGACTTCTTCAACATAGTCATGGAGCAGATAGTGCGTAAGGCAGGTGTGAGCACGGAGGGCACTATCTTCAACAAATCCACCCAGCTCCTAGGCTATGCGGACGACATAGACATAATCGGTCGATCCAAGAGAGCTGTGCTTGAGGCCTTCATAGCGATTGAAGAACAGGCGAAACTAGTTGGTCTTGAAGTGAATGAGGACAAAACAAAGTACATGTTATCAACAAACAAAGCAACATCTGTCCCACCGCCTAGGACAAAACGTCACTGTTGGTAGCACCAATTTCGAGGTTGTTAAGGAGTTCACCTACCTTGGAACAAACATCAATCCCACAAACGACAACTTAGTGGAGATCCGAAGAAGAATTACCCTAGCGAACCGCTGTTGCTTCGGTTTGGCCAAACAACTGGGTTCAAAACTCCTCACTCGAAAGACAAAGTGTCTGCTATACAAAACTTTGATTTTACCAGTCCTACTCTACGCCGCCGAGTGCTGGACGATAAGTAAAAAAGGGGAATTGATACTCGGCACTTTCGAAAGAAAAATTCTTCGACGGATTTTTGGTCCCGTATGCGACGATGGCGGAAGGAGAAGAACATACAACCGAGAACTGTATGAGCTGTACCAAGCCAGAAGGCCAAGAAAAGACGACTACATTGGCTCGGCCACATCGAGCGAATGGACAACAACGCTCCAGCCAAGAAAGTCTTCTCATCCCGGCCCCCAGGTTCAAGACGACAAGGAAGACCGAACTTACGGTACAAGGACCAAGTGACTGCGGATACCAGAGCGCTTGGTCTCGGTAACTGAAGAGTGCATGCGAGGCACCGTTCACGATGGAAGACTACAGTATCTCAGGCTGAGACCCTTCATGGATTGTGAGCCCGATAAGTAAGTAAGTAAGTAATTTCACGGCACCCTTTCATCCAACTTCAATTCTTGAATGGGATATTGCACTTTGACAAAATGCATTAAGTCCGAATGATGAAAACCGTCGCGTCGTTATTTCACTTTTGCTATCAAGACGGATTTTGAAATGCAGCGTTTTTTTGTCGGTGTTATATTATGGACGTAATCAAATATTTTAAACTATAAAATGCGGTGATAGTTTTGATGACGATTTGGACAATTTTGTGCTTTACAGCATTTAAATATCATGTTAGTTTTTAATGCTTGACAAAAAGAATTGCTACAAACACAACTGTCACACAAATTTGGTGTAGAAACCACTGTTTTAAAAATTGTTAAACAAGTGTTACAACGTACGTAAACATAAACGTCACATATCATCGCTCCGTAAACATTTTTTTTCAGGATTTTTCGAGAATTTGGTATTTTCTTTCTTTAAGTTGAGATTAGTTCGAATTGATTCACGAGTTCTTGAGCGTAGTAACTAACGTCTTTTGCTTTTATTATAAAAGATCAAAATATAACATTTTTCTAGAAAAGCTTATACAAAAATTTCACATACAAATCTACAGTCTGCTATTTGACAGAGATTTAAAATCGGATCAAAATTCTTAGCATTTGCTGTGAACAATTCATGCAAACAATAATGAAACTCCCGTTAGGAATCAAAAAGTACTAATAACATATTAGTATTCGAAAAATAAAAGATTTCAAAAAATATAATTTCACACAAACATAGGAAGCATTCAGGTGAATCAGTAGTTTCAGCCGAACCGGAAAGATATCAGAAAACCTAACTTGAAAAAAAGGAAAATACGAATCTTGCAATTTCATGGTAGACAACCCTCATTCTCCATATCGCCATCAGGAAGCCCAGTATAGTTACCCTTATTTGGCTTAACTATCTACACGTGCTTAATGCTAAACTATCATGTAGGAAATTATCTTACCTTTAAAAATATTAGAGACAAGTTGACGTGGGTTTGGATTTAGTTTTTCTGAAGAGCTAAGCAAAAAATTAGGTTGACAAAATAATCATAAAATATTCCTTACACATTTAACATATAACCCCCCCCCCACAAAAAAAAGGGTTCTACTCTACCCTCAGTTACAATCTCTAACTACTTAAGATATGTAAAGGTGTTCGTTTGCAAATTGGAATCTTTATATCGATTAAGCTTAAATGAAAGGCCATGGCACTTACGAAAATTGCAAAATTATGTTGTTAAGTCACGTATATGTATACAACACAGGTATTTACGGGTACATGTTGTAATAATAATTGGCACTTAGTAAGAGGACAAAAATGTGAGGTACCTATCTTATAAAAGATATAATTTAGTTGAATAGTGTCTGATCCCAATAAATATAAAAATGGAAATGTGTGGTTTAAGAGACAACATTGGAGGCTTTTTTCTCCAGATAAATGGTTTAAAGGTTAATAAGTTTCACTTTTGGACAGTTTTATTAATCGAAACCTTTTTGTTTTTTAATAAAAAAAATCCATATAAGATATTAGAGAAATTATGGGATTGTAACAACCCTTAAAACGTTGTGAGTGTTTAAAAAGTAAGGGAAGGAAGTGGGAAGAGATATAAGTGTACATTGTTCTTAAAACGTAAAACATTAAAATAGGAAGGAGCACATAAATTAGTAAAGCATTACACATTCTTGATGTGCGGCTGAAAAAAGAAACTCTACACTTGAAATTAAATAACAGTGTTATTTTTACTAAATTTGTTGACATCATAGTTGGGTCAGAGTACGTTCCCAGTGACTTTTAAAAGTTGTCCAATACTCTTAACTAAAAAGTGATTTAAGAACATTTAGTATTGCTTCAAGAAAATCACTTGAAAGCTAGACACAAGTTCATCGGTAGAACTTTTTTCTTTTTAATAGCATTGTAATGTTTAGTCCGATTAAGATCTCCGTATTTAACCCCCCCCCCCTATAATACATTCAAACAAATAACGGAAATAAAAAATCTTTAATATGTAGAAAGGCTTCAGGTGGTTCTCTCAAACCTTATTCCTCTTACTTTGGAATCAGGTATTCAAGGCCTGAGGTCTGAGTCAAGACAGATGCTTAACTGTGGTTTGGCTATAAATTCAATAATTCTTGAAGGCAACTTTTATGTTGTTCTGACTTCAGGGCTTCAGACTCCTGACAACAGCAATACATAGTTGCATTATCAGTATAATGAAATTCTTCTCCAGGAATATGGTCTATCTTCTCTAGTGGTCAGGGTGTATTTTCTATGACAACAACAAAGTTCAGATGAAAAATAATTATTACTAAGGGTTGTATTGCCAATGCTTAAGGAAAAATACCTAATAACAGAAAGGATATTCCTCTTCTTGGTCTTCTTTTCTATTGCCACAAAAACGAATTTCAATTTGCTTCCAAAGTTTGCTATCCTTCTGCCACAAATGTTGCAGCCACAAAAAAGTTCTGCTTGTTTTTGTTTCTTTTTTTATATATCCTGCAGCTTTCGTGTTTACTAACTTGCTACAGTAATTCAGAGATTTATGCAAAAAAGGGTGATGCTAATGGGGTTCATGCAGTGAGCAGGGAGGGGGTGTAAAAAGTTTCGATTTGATGTTATTGTTTTTTTCGTTTTTGTTTTTGTGTTGTGTTTGCTAAAAAATGTATTGTTCCTGGTTCTAGCATCATCGTTCACACCGCACCGCACCGTATACTCGTATATAGAAAAAGAGAGTTATCTACAGGGGTTAGAGTCCTTTTGGGTTGGCATGGAGGTAATAAACTGCAATAAGGGTCTTCTGACACTGAAAACATACCGAAAAAGGATGCGCTGGCATTCATTCTGAATGTTGGCCAAAAATAGCTACGATATTCCAAATGCTGTCGCTTCTTTTGATACCGATGTACAGTTTTGGGTTTCCAGTGTTTTTTTGATTTTGTTGTTTTTTATTTGCATTCAAAATATCCTCCGAAAGTGAAGGGAAGATGCGGAAAGCATTGTGTGAAAAATGGTTTTTTGGCCAGAGAACTATACATTGCTTCGGTATGTATAGGGAATCATAGAAGATATACCTACTTATAGTTCAAGCATACGAGTATAGAATGTTGGTGAATGGAAAATAATTTGTGTGTAACTAGCACTAACAGTCAGCATAAAAATTGTTTTCTGTATTTGTTTTATTTTTGGATATTTCTATACGTGAAACAGTATTTTTGAATGGATTTTGTGATAGTGCCTGGTAATTCCATGGTTTTGAATTTGTGGAAATTCAGAAAATAGAGATTAGTAGTTATAGGAAAGAACATAATGTAGATACTTTTTTGGAAAGCGTACATATGTATGGAAAATAATATACACATTGACTTCATTTAATATTGAAAATCCTTGTGTGAAATATTAGTTGAAAATAATTTTAAAGAATTACTCTAATTCTTCTTAAAGCTATTGCTGTTTGAAGCTACCTATCAAATTTAAGATTCTTAACATAATAAAATCTTATTAAAATAAAAATAGGTAGACAGGATGGACATGCAAATAAGTTTTAAGGAATCACGTATAGGGTTAAATCATCATCATCAATAGCTCGACAATCGGGATCCGGTCCTGTCCTCATTCAATAAGTCTCTCGATTCATCCCAAACCCATAGGCCTCAGGTGTCCTGTTCTACGCCATCTCTATAACACGTAAGCATGGTCTTCCAAGCTGTAACCTACCATAAATTGTACACAAAAGGCTTTCTGTGCTGGTTCCTCTTCGCTCATGCGAGCTAGGTGTCTAGCCCACCGGAGTGTACCGAGCTTAATTTTTGTGAAGACATCTGCTTCAAGGTAGATTACATACAGTTCTTGATTGTATAGTCCCCGAACTCATCTCTTTTCACATAAGGGGACAACAATTTTTCGTAAGACTTTAATTTCGAACGCGCTTAAGATGTGGGAATGCTTTTTAATATGCACCCAGGTCTCGGATCTATAAATGTAAGTACTATAGCAGAACCTGTATAACAGCAGCTCTGAAGTTATGGTAAGGTTTTTGTGCTTAGAAAAGCTTAGACAGGCTATAGTAGACTCTTCCAGCATTGAGCAAACCACGTGTATTTATTCTTCTATGTCGTTATCGGCTGTTACTAATGACCCAGGGTATTTTAAGAACTGCAGTACTTAAAGTTCATGGTCTGCTACCTTGATTGACCAACGGTTCTTCTCGTGTTTTTTCTTCACTAATGTGCAGCCTCAGATTTTGTGCCGCCTGCTCAATCTGGACAAAGAAATCGAGTACAGCTTATTCCATTCTTCCGATAATGTCGATGTTGTCTGCGTAAGCTATTGGTCATGGTCAACCTACAGAATTGTGTCAATTTGCCATATAGTCTTATGGCTTTGTAAAGTTCAACCCTAGCTATGTAGGTCTGTAAAAAGTTTTAAAGTTGTAATATTAAATTCTAGACATTTTTCCATCATCGTAAGAAATTTATCGGTTGTTGATTTGCTTGAAATGAAGCTACATTGATATTGTCTGATGATAGTTTAGAGCATCTTACATGCGGTACTCAAGAACGTGATACCTCTATAGTTGCTACACGTTGTGACATCTATTTTCTTTTGTATGGGGCAAGTCTTCTGGCATTTCTTCATGGTCCCATACTCGAGTAAGGCTGGCCAGCCATGTTAAATCAGTTCGGGTGATATACCATCGGCTCCCAGAGCTTTGTTTTTGTTTGAGCCTTTTTACAGCCTTCTTGACCTCTTCTATGCTTGGACTTTTTCTTTAAGTAGTGGAGCCTCCACTTCCTCAGTTTCGTTTAGCAATTCAATAAAGTACACTTCATATTACTACAGTATCCGTGCAGGATCAGGAATCAAATATGTGCAACGTGTTGTGTATTGCGTCATGTTTCGAACAGATTGGTAGAATTTCCGCGAACATCATTTTATTGAATTTGGTGATTATGTTTGCTAATGTTTTCAAGCATTTTCCAACAAATAGATGAATTTAACAAAAAACAGTTTCATAATCGTTTTGTGTAGAATTAATATGAGCTACAACGTTCTTCCAAAAACAAATAAAATTTCAGTTTTTGAGTAATTTGGATAAAATTATGCGCTTCACGTTTTCTCATTCTCATGCAAATTTCAGATAATTTTTAGGAAGTGCGAAGCCTTGCAATAAAGTTCAGCTTATTCGGAATTTTCAATGAAATATCTTTTGTACCTGGACTACAAATACAGGGTTATCCATTTTGCGGTTTCAAAATCAAACGTTAAAGCATAACGTAATCGTTCCGATTTGTCGAAATGAAAATTTTGACATTTCTCGACGTTTCAAGGTCCCTAGAGTCTAAATAAAAAGAGATGTCTGTGCGACGTGCGTGCGTGTGTTTTTATGTCAGCTCAAGAACCAGAAGAGATATCGACTTCAAAAAAATGTTGTTATACTGATAATAATACAGAAAAATGCAGAAAGGACTCTCAAAAAAATTGAGGCGGTGGTTTTTTTTACCATAGTAATTTAAAAAAGGTGAAAATTTTGGTTAACCCAAAATATCTCACGAACCAATAACGCTAGCAACTTGAATAAAATTTGAATAACTTGGAGCGTGATACCAAACAAGTTTATTTTTGGAAAAAAAAATATAATTAACGGTTTCTTTTATAAATCAAAAAACTGAAAACTCGAATATTTTACGAACAACGATAACAACATTTTTGACATCTGGTAAAATTTTGAGAAAAATCGAATTGACAGTTTTTTTTTTATAAAAAATACAAGCCTACGAAAAACATTACTTCGTTGGTAAAAATTGATTTTCGACTCAAATATCTTTTCAAAAATAAAAAAATATCGTTTGTAACCTTCATTAAATGTTGAGAAAAATCGAATTAACAATTTTTTCACAATACATTACAAAAACTGGGTAAAAATTGATTTTGGACTCAAATATTAATTAATTAATTTAAAGCCAATATTTCATATTTTTGAAAAGATATTTGAGTCCAAAATCAATTTTTACCAAGTTTTTGTAATGTATTGTGAAAAAATTGTTAATTCAATTTTTCTCAACATTTAATGAAGGTTTAAAACGATATTTTTTTATTTTTGATGCTAAAAGTAATGTTTCGACTCAAATTTCTTTTCAAAAATTTGAAATATTGGCTTCAAATTAATTTTGTCTTAAAAAAAAATATTCTTTTCAACATTCACTAAAATTTTGAGGATAGTCGAATTGACAATTTTTCACAAAACATTACTTAAGTTGGAAAAATTGATTTCCGACTCAAATATCTTTTCAAAATTTTGAGATTATGGCTTCTAACCAATTTTATCTTATAAAAAATATTGTTTTCCATATTCGGTAAAATTTTGAGAAAAATCAAATTAACAGTTTTCTTACAAAAAATAAAAACCTAAAAAAAACTTGGTAAAAATTTACTTTCGACGCATACATATATCTTTTCAAAAATTAAAAATTTTTGCTTCAAACTAGTTTATCTCACAGAAAATATTGTTTTTTCATACAAAAATAAAATCTACAAAAAATAGTACGCAAATTTCGTAAAAATTGATTTTCGGTTCTCGATATCTCGTGAACATAAGAAGATATTTACTTCAAATTAATTTTATTCATCCAATTCATAGAAGAAATGCTACTTAAATTCATAAAAATTGGTTTTCGACTAAAAATCTCGTTAACAAAAAAAGATTTTGAAATAAAACTGTTTGCATATGATGTAATTTTAAATTTTTTTTAGAATAATTCAATTGACAACTTTCTTGACAAAACACGAAAACCTACAAATCTTTTAGGAAAGACAAATTGGCAGACGGGATGGGAAGTTATCAGTGTGGGTCGCATCCCAACCTCTTTCTGTAGTAGGTTTTAACAATTTGTATGCGTTGTGCGATAGTTAAGCGATCCATGTTCGTAAATGATAGACTTTCAAATGACAAAAAATATTGGTTTAACAAATTAGTTTGACAGATGTTGAGTTCCAGCCCTATACTTTTGAAACCGCAAAATAAATAACCCATTATTTTGTATAATAATAATTTTAATGGTAGTAAGAAAATAAAACATCACAAATTAAAAAACTAACTGAGGATATCTAATTTACTCATTTAGTTTTTAAGTTGTGATGTTTTATATTCTTAATTGAATTGATCACCCTGTAAATTACCCGCCACTTTATCAACTATGGTAATAATTAGCAACAGAATATTTATTATCATTACACCGTAAAACTCATAATAATCTTCACTAATTTCTATTGTCTCACATAAACACATAATTTCAAATGTTAAATATAGATCAAATTAATATCATCATCTTCCTGTCTTCCACTTCATAAATAACTCTTAAAGGATATTAAATTGCCAGAAATAGAGTGACAGGTGAAAATCCTCTCTCTTTTTCTACTCGATAACAATCAACTGCCATTAAACTCTTGATGATAATAATTTTTCCTTGGCTTTTTGTATTTTTATTATTGTTATTGTTTTGCCACGTGTTTCATTCACTTTTATTCAAATCATCTTGAATTTTAATTATAAAACTTTTGCTGCTCAATTGAGAGAGCAATACAAAAACAAAAAAAGCACAACAATAAAAAAATATCCTACTTATTTCTAAGAAATCTAAGGATGAGTCTTGTTATTTCCGAGAAAGTTTTCTTATATTGTTTGGAAGTGAACTTTTTGTTAGTAGGTTAGGAACCTTAGACTTTTAGGTACGACGACGTGTACCTTCTTTTGTATAGACAGTCAAATGTACTTTTCGATGTTGAAATTTGTTGTTCATATTTTTTGTTGTTGTGCCTCACGTGAATGATTTTAGAAAGGTGAAAAGTTTTATAAAACGTCATGATGATGGTAATGGTGTGGTTTCATTCTCTTGTGTCATGTTTTTATATTTTGTTTTTATTTTTGTTCTTACCATTTTGTGAAAGAAATCAATTGAGTATTTCGATATTGAGACTTTTTCTTTTGACGAAGAGTTGTTAAAGTTTCTAAGGAATCTATGACAATCCAAAAAATAATCGAATATTTTTCTGAATTGCTTTAAAATAAAGAAAGTTTTTGCGTGTTGCTTTTTACTTAATAAACATATGCAAACATATCCGATATCAATTTTGATGGAAAGAAAGATAAGATTGTATGATCGAAAAATAGGCTTATTGTATGAAAATAAAATAGGTACTTATGATTTCGAATGAAAGTAAAAAATACACATATACATATATCTGGACAAAAATGCATCGATTGTTTTTCCATGTTCTTGGCGACTTTAATCTTTCCCATCTCAATTGGTTTATCTCAGATGATCAGATATCATTTTTTCCAACTAACATCTCCTCTGAATCTGAATCGCTGCTCATTGATCGTCTGTCTGATTGTGGTCTTTTTCAACTAAATGGAGTAGCAAACTTTATGGGGAGACAACTTGATCTCATCTTTTCCTCTGATTGCGATAACTGCGTCGTCTCCGCGAGCCCTCACCTTCTCTTAACCTTGGATTGCTATCATCCTCCCCTTACTCTCTCCTTCCCTATCGAATTTGAATATAAATTTTTTGAAATGGAGAATTACTGTTATGATTTTCGTAGGACTGATTTCTACAAACTCAACAATCTTCTTAGCTCAGCCGATTTTGAATTAAGTTAAGAATCCCTTGCAAATTTGTTTTATTTGATTCTTTAAGACTGTATTGAAGAATCAGTACCGTTCTCCCGTAAAAAAGATTTCACCTCTTCTCCCCCTTGTTACAACAAAGAACTCTGTAGCTTAAGAAATAAACTGAACAAGCTTTGGAAGATTTTTTTACAGTTCAAATCTGACACCGACCACAATTCTTTTAGCATATAATTCTTCCTCCGAATTAAGCGAATGCCTTTATAACCAATACCTTAACTAAAAATTCGCCATAACGACGTCACAGAGATGTCCAAAGCTTCAGAACGAGAGACACATTTGGGCTTTCTGCAACTGAAGCCTTAGCGGCAGCAATATTCTCGACACTACGGGCACTTCTTTGTCTCACTGGCCCTGGAAAATTTTTTACTGAGCCAGTGGATTCACATTTTTCCACTAGACTCTCAATAGTTGATCTTCTTGGACGATTATGACGACCATAAATTGGACGTAGCGCTCTTAACGTTGAGGCCACTGACTGCGAATTTCGGTAGTAAATTTTAATAATTTCGATTCGTTTTTAGCTCGTATATCTTTCCATCATGAAATGACAAACCTTACTGAGAAGAAATGTCAAAAGAGCAGCAAGAAATATGGCGTCGTTTGCTGTCCCTTTCGCTCTACTTTTGTAGCGTCCCTGTTGAAAAATCTTGTAAGACAACAACAAATCAATTTGCCAACTACTTAAACAAATCTTATACTGAACATCTTCATGATCCTGATCCTCACTGCTTTAGTTATTTAGCACCTCTCTTCCATCTTTTATAATAATTGAAGAAATTTTACTTGTCAAAATCGTAAGCCTCAAAGAAAACTTTAGCCCCGGTCCCGATATGGCGTCCTATCAGTTGTTCTAAAGAATTGTATGCAATCTCTGTCAAAGCCTCTTGCTGCACTCTTTGAACTTCTTCTTCCCAAGGTGTGTTTCCTCATAAATGGAAAGATTCATTTATATTTCCGATTCATAAACAAGGCAATAAAACTGAAATTAACAATTATAGACCTATTTCTGAACTTTAATGCATCCCAAAACTTTTCTATGATTTCCATTGCAAGCACTTATTCTCCCCCGCTCAACATGGTTTTCTCAAAGGAAGACATACTATGACTAAATTAATTGAATTTTTATTCAAAGTTTTGTCAGCCTTCAAGAATGGCAATGAATTTGGTGTTGTATACACTAATTATTAAAGCAAAGCCTTTGATAAAATCTTATACCTAAGATAATTTATCTCAAACTTAGAGTCCTAAATTTTCCCTCTATATTTATAAACTGGATAACCTCCTACCTTGAGAATAGAACTTATAAAGTTCTCTTCCGTTACTCAGTCTCCAATCCAATACATGCATTTTCTGGAGTCCCACAAGGTAGTCACCTTGGTCCCATACTTTTCGTCTTATCTGTTAACGATGTCTGTCTTTTAATTAAAAAACTCAGATATCCTAATGTTTGCGGATGATAAGAAAATTTTTAAAAGTGTCTCAACTCCATCTGATTAATTATAATTGCATAACATCCTAGAGTTTAAAGTTGGTAAATGTTAACAAATGACCTTATTCGCGCAAGCAAATCCCATCTCATAGAGTATATTACTTCCATAATGACGCCGTAAAAGTAGTCGATACTATTAGAGATATTGGTATTATGTGTGACAAACACTTGAATTTCCATTCTCATTTTGACCAAATTATTAATAAGGCTAATATATCTCTCGGTTTTATTAAGAGATGGTCAATAGAATTTTCCTACCCCTATGTAACTAAAGCGCTCTACATTTCCCTAGTCCGACCTCATCTTGAATGTGCATGCTAAGTAGTATGGTCAACCTTTTATGAAAATCATTTACTTAGAATTGCAAATGTAAAAAGGTGTTTCGTTCGATTTGCCTTACGTGGCCTCCCCTGGGATGATACATCCAGCTTGTCTCATTATGCCGATCGATTAAAACTGATAGGCTTACAACCCTTTTATATAAGACGCAAAAACGTTGATATATTACACAGAACGATAAAAGTCATCTTATTGACTATTTTGGTAGTCAAATAGTCTATTTGGTATTCAATTTTCAACCGATGACCGCGATAGTCAATAGAACAATTTTCAGTAGTCAATTTTGTGATCCGAAGTTCTTTTACAATTTGGTAGTCAATATGACAACTTTGGTTGAACGAAATTGAGACTACGGTTGTCATATTGACTAATGTGGTAGCCAATATGACAACTTTGGTTGAAAGAAGTTGAAACTACGGTTGTCGTTTTGACTAATGTGGTAGTCAATACTACAACTGTGGTAGTCAATACGACAACTGCGGTAATCAATATGACAATTTTTGCTGTAAACCGTAATCTAGTTTGACTACCTAATAGTCAATATATCAATTCTCGATAGTCAATTTTGGTAGTCAATATGATAACCACTGTAGTCAATATGACAGCTGCGGTAGTCAATAAGACAATTGCGGTAGTCAATATGACTATGTAATCTAGTTTGACTACCTGATAGTCAATATAACAATTCTCTAGTCAATTGACTACCCGAAATTAACAATTGAAAATTGTTCTATTGTCTATCCACTATATCCAGTAGTCAATTTTTTAAAATAATGTGGTCATATTGACTATTTTGGTAGTCAATGCGATAATTTGGCCAAATTTCAAGTTGACTATCGACGTTTGTTAATATGACAACTTTTTTTTTTTCCTGTGTATTTGCTCAACAATTGTTAATAGGCAATATAAATTCCCCGGCACTCCTGAGTGAAATTCATCTTAACATCCTCGGAAGCTGCAATCTGTCTCTGTTTTCTATATCCCTCATCACCGCACTAACTACGGGCACTTTGAACCAATTTGTAAAACTCTTCGACACTGCAATGCTGCTATGCTAGTAACATCTAAAAGATAAATTAGGTGGCGCAACAGTCCGTTGAGAACTAGGGCCTTGTGAATCACAACTCTCAACCATTCCTGTGTGCGAGTACTGTTGTCAGGGATGGAGGGGACCTACAGTTTTAAGCCGAATCCGAACGGCTAATTTGAGAAAGTAGTTTTCATGACAAGAATTACTCTTGGAGGATTTGTCAATTCCTTGAAAGAGGCAGTACCTACCCGTGAAAAGAACTTTAGATGGCACAGGCAGGTATCGAACCCAAAACATCTGGCATGACAGTCCAACGCACTAACCAATATGCCACGGGTACTACCCCATCTTAAAGATAGCCTTTACTTATTCCCTTTTTTTTAGCCCGCATACCTCGTCCCTGTTAATTTAAGTCTAATAAAACTAAAATTGTTAGTTCTTGTATATGGCCGCATGAATAAATGTCGAATAATATTATAACAAGAACCAAAAAAAAAATGTTTTAAGTTTAGTTAAGTTAAGTTAAGTTATAGTTTGTATTAAGCTGAATAAATACAAATTTAAAAATTAAAATAAAATGTATTTTAGTAGGCTCATTTCGGTTAGTATTCATTTTTAGTTTTAATTTATCTTGATTAAAGTTTACCAAGGTAAACGGACACTGCTGTTGGAGACATAATATTCCTTGCACTGGCTATGTGAGGAAGATAGAAAGAAAATGTGAGCTCGAACTACTCTCTCTTACTGCTACAGTAACTCACGAGACGAAACTGACTCTCTTTCCATCTTCATTTACCTACATCTCCCCCTCGAAATTTCACCAGATTGCACTTTTCATAAAGTATACGCCGGATTACTCACCAATACAAGACAACAACAAATGAAAAGCGACCTCACCCAATAAGGAGTGCGCTACTGGAGACATTAGCTAAGGATCTAGCCAT
Source organism: Eupeodes luniger (assembly GCA_951509635.1). Taxonomy (NCBI): domain Eukaryota; kingdom Metazoa; phylum Arthropoda; class Insecta; order Diptera; family Syrphidae; genus Eupeodes; species Eupeodes luniger. The sequence goes on from OX608073.1 coordinate 48,906,766, forward strand.
CTTGTGAAAATAAGTTAGTATTAAGTCTATAAGATAAATAAATAAATTGGGTGGCGCAACAGTCCGTTGAGAACTAGGGCCTAGTGACTTACAACTCTCAACCATTCCTGTGTGCGAGTACTGTTGTCAGGGATGGAGGGAACCTACAGTTTTAAGCCGAATTCGAACGGCAAATTTTGAGAAAGCACTTTTCATGACAAGAATTACTCTTGGAGAATTTGTCAATTCCTCGCAAGAGGCAGTACCCGTGAAAAAAACTTTAGATGGCATAGGCAGGGATCGAACCCAAGACCTCTGGGATTAAGTTTTAATTTCAAATGATTTACTGTCAAAGGTGAGCTTTCGTGCAAATAATGTCCCATCATGGTTCTTGACACGGCACAACATCACTAACAGTAACAGTAACAGTATCAAATTCAGTTTCAGTTTTCAGCGCAAGGATTTATTATCATCATGGATATCCATATCCAAGACTCGCAGTCATTTTACTTGCTTTGTAATTTATATGTTTTGATTTCAAGAATACAAGATCGATGAAATTTTCGCACGACTTACATCGTAAATCCTCTTTGCAGTACCACTATGCCAACCCAGTCAGGAATTTTTATAAAGGGATTCTGGAGAAAGAAATGGTTATAGAAGATGTGTCGGTGGGGGAGGGGAAAGGAGAATATAACAACGACCGAGACCGACACAAAAGCACGCTGCTGGCTGAATGGTGGCGCCAGAATTTCTACTTCATGTCAGGTTGTGGTTACATAAGCCAGCACCTCACCTTAAAACCATTGTTTCTTCTTTATGTATATGTATGTAAAAAGTTAGGTAAACCTTCATAGATACATACAATATTTTTAGAAACAAATTTTATAGCATCTATAGTAGTACACTTTTTGTTGCTTATGTGGTATATATACATATATAGATGGTAATGTTGCATGGTTAAAGGATGACGTTCATCTTTTCTGACACACGGTGTACTCAGCTCATGCTGCTGCTCCCCATTGCTGCACTATATATGTAAACTGTAAAGAGAAATTACTTCAGGTAAGTCCTCTTGACAGCATCATTTGTGCACACACTTGATGCTCTTCTTCATCGTATATCGCATATGCCACTGCCACTATTCTTTTATACATATACCTTACCATCCAAACCAAACCAAACCAATCCTCTAGAGGATCCGGAGGAATCCATAGGAGCCATCATAGCCATATATAAGAAGAGCGAGTGTGTTTTGTCATTTTAAAAATCTGCTCAAGGAATTGGTAATAAATTACGTTGATGATTGATGCATCCTTTCAAAACGGCAACGAATAAATTTGAGAGATGAAATATGAAACCATTTTGAATGAGGAAGCTATTTTCATTAAAATGATGATGACATGCAATGACTCCATTGGGAGGTATTTATTTTTCCGTTTGCTTATTTATACAATTCTGATGAGAAATATGGAAGGAAGAGAAGAACGAGTTATGTCAGAATAGTCAAATGCAATGCACCGACTACTGGGTCATAAAACTCATTTGACTCTCCAATCTTCGTACTAATAAAAAAATTAGTTCATATAAATTGACGTTAGGAAGAAAAAGCATGTTTCCCTAAATGGCTTCGAGGAACACAGACTTTCCATATGTTAACATGCATTTAAAAATAAAACTTTTATTTTTAAGTGCAAGCAGCGTGGTTCTTTGAAAGCACCTGACTTATGGGATGGAAAATAGGTTGATAACGTTGTAAGACGATTATGTGTCTGGAAACAAATATCAAAATAGGGATTTAATGTACAGTACATATAGGCCAAATTGGTTTTTAATTCCTGAATATTGCAATGATTGGGAAATACAGAGTGTGGTAAGGTATTCCACATTCGCGTAGTACGGCTAAAGAACGAATCTCTGTACTTGACAGTACGACTGAAGTTGGGTTCGAGGGTATACTGATGAGCATTCCTAGAAGCGCGAGTATTACGGTTGAATTGTTTAGTCCAAGGAATGCAACAGGCTATTTCTATAGAGCATAAACCGTCAAAATAACATTAAAAAAGGGTGAGACAAGAAACTTTACGACGATGTTCGAGCGCCGCCGTAAATAATCCGATGATGGTATTATCGCCAATTAATCTAAATGCTCTTCGTTCAATACTGTCCAAGAGACTGAAGTAAGTTGCAGGAACACCCAACCAGAGATGGGAGTTTGGACGTATAAAAGTCTTGTAGATAGCAGCTAGATCAGAGGGGGAGAAAAACTTCTTGTATGGCCTTGAAAACCCAAACATCTTGCAGAATTTTTGGTGACATCGCTTATGTGATCCACCAGAGGTGGTTGTTGGCACACATACTGAGAATATTGAGATGTTCAGTCTCCTTGATGCAAGTGGCATCCATTGATAATGGCAAGAGGGGTATATCTCGCTTTAACGATACAAAGGCAGCATTGGGTTCTCGAAGAATTAAATTCCACACGGGAGCTTCCGATCTTCGAGATATTTCTTGAGCTGATAATTAATCAGTGTTTCTATGACTTTGGAGAGAAGGGACGAAAGTGCAATCGGTTGATAATAGGAGGAGGAGGAGGATTCGCCTTTTTTGGGGATGGGCTGGACAAATACTCTTTTCTATTTAATCTCAAGCCCCTTAGGCACCCAATGAAGTTTTTAGTAATTAATAAGGTATTTCATTAAGCGCTTTCTTTTTTTTTAAATTAAATAAAGCAAATAGTCAACTCTTATAGAAAATTTTGACTGATGATCATTTATGGCCTCTAAATAATAAATTCTGGAAAGCAAGCTTAATCAGAGAATAAAGTGATATGTTGTGCAATTTTTGGTGAAACAGTACATACAGTGGAATGTAGATGGATACAAATTGGGGGAAATCAAACTAAAAATGAGAAAAAATTAAAACAATTCAATTAATGAAAACCATTTTTTCTAATGGTGTTAAAAGTATCATATCCGAGGCTAAATCATGGATCCATTCGAGCTAAACAGAGGTGTTTTTGTGCCAAATCAACTGAAGAACAATGAAAAAAGCTTAAGCAAGCCAAGAAGACCTAGCAAGCCTACATTCGAAGGACCAAATATTTGCGTGACAAAAATTACGTCAAAAAATACTGCAATGTTCTAAAGGCACTAAGTAGTTTTGGTCATTCGTATAAAGCATTGGGAATTCCTCCTCTTCCTTGGTTCCTACAATTGTTGTCAATGACACTGCTTTGGTTAGCTCTAATGAGAAGGCTAACTTGTCGTTCGGCGAAAATTTCACCTTACCTGATAGTGTCATGGCTTCTCCAGTTATTGCGCTCGTACTTGTACTGTGGCGAGATTCCTAAGATCTCAACATATGAACATATGTACATCCGCTGATCCGGATGATGTCCCCGCTATTATTCTGAAGAGGTATTCTTCCACAGCTACGTAAGATTTTTCATTTATTCTATTCTTCTGGGCTCGTTTCGAATATAGTTGCAAAACAGCATTTGTTCAGCAAATTCCAATAATAAGGCAAATCTTCTTCCCCTTCAAATAATCAACCGATAGTACAAACGTACCTTCTATCCAAGGTCATGGAAACGCTGATTAACTATTAGTTTTAAAAATATCTTAGGGAACAAAAGCATCTAGCAATAGCTCCACTGGTGATCTCATCTTACCCAAGAGTGGATGAAAAAATCTTTACATCGTTTTTGAGAAAGTAAGATTAATGCTCTAGATATTTTAAAAGTCATTTGATAAAGTTTGACATCTTGATCTCTTATTGAAAATGCGTGTTTTTTGAATATACATTTACGAATGCGCATCACTTTATTTTTGAGCCCAACTTCGGTCGTACTATGAAGTAAAAAGATTCATTTTCAAACCGTACTGCGTGAATGTGGAATTCTAAATCAATGCGCTTCGACACCTTTTTTTCAACCCATTCCTCTTTTTACAATGCTCACACTATTTCTTTGAGTGTCCACTAATTAAAAAAAAGAGTGAGTGGGATATAACCGACACTTTGTATTCGTTTGAAATAGCTGTGTGGCAACAATGACCATTCTGTGGAAACTACACTACATTCAAGTTTTTGTTATAAATTTTAGACAATTCAAGTCAGAAGAAGTTGGTGATCATCGATCTATTGCACTCGCTCTTTTTGCTCTGGGCAACGTCGTTCGTTTTGTAAGCGTGATAGCCATCCAGAAATGAGCCTTATCACTTAATATGTAATTTGTATGTGAAAATTGGGATCAATTTTATAAATTTCAAGAACCCAATCAGGGAATCACTTTCCTGGTGTTTGAAGACCTAAACACAGTGTATGTTCTACCGAGTATTAACGTATTTTAACTTTTGGTTTCATTGGATAGGATATTTAACAAAACTCTAAAGTTATTGAGTGCTGCAACATTTGGTTAAATTTTAAACATGCAAAATACTCAAACCGGACTCAAATCAAAACAGAAATACCTCTTCTTCTTTGACATCAATGTCACATGGATTAGCTCCTCAGGATCAGGAATAAAGTTCGAACCTCAGTAACAAAATTTCGGAGCAGATTTGCAGAAAAAGTGAAGTAAATCAAAAATTTCCGAAGTAGATTTGAAAATGAAAGAAAAACTCAAGTTTTCAAAAACTGTATTTTTAACAAAAATTTATTTAACGGAAATAAATATGTACATAGGTATTTTTAACAAAAAAATCACATGAATTCATTCAGACTTTTATACCTTAAACTTAATATCTTATACACTAAATTAAATAAGAAATTAGAGTTGAAAACAAAAAAACTATAATTTTCAAAAACTATATTTTTAACAAAAATATTAATTTTTTTAAACAAAAAATGAATCACAAAGGGTTTTAGACTTCAAAAACTTAAAACTATTCATAAAACATACCATAAATATTTTTGGTTTTTATTGATTTTATTTTAGAATGTATTTGCCTTGGACAAATTTAAATTCTCTTATAAATTTAATTAATTCAAGCGGTGTTTCAAAAATTTGTTTTCGATCTGCTATTAATGATCGTTTGAGAAGTTGACAAGATCTTAAGAAGAAACAAGTGTCTGGAATAGCTTAAGATTTTTTGGCCTAGAATTTGGAAATTAAGCCCCGAATAATTATAAAAACGTGATAAGTTGTTTAATGAGTTGTTTGGTATTCGGAAAAGTGGGGAATTTTGTGTCTTTGAGAATTAAAAAGCTCTGAAAATTTGTTTGAAAAATAAAGAATTTATAAAGATCTAACAAAGGAGCTACGTATTCCTTTGTATACTTCGTTGGGAGCCATCAAACTTTTTCCCCAACCGGAAGAAAGAGAGTCCCGCTGCTGCATGCTGAACACTGCACTGGTGAGTTCAATCACTCTCAATTTAACTTCTTGGTCTTTTATTGACATCTTAACAACTTTAAATAACTCAAACTTGAAGGTGTTAATTAATTTAATTGCCAAATTAACAAAATAATAATTTGAATTAAATAATTTGAAAACAATACCAAATATTAAACACAAATTTAACACGAGCCAAACAAATCAAAACAAATCACTTCTCATTTGACATTAACTTGACATCTCACAACTCGACACTTGATCGTTCAGGTTATCAGGACATAAGAAAAGTTTTCTTACAAGTAAGCATTAGAAAACGATAAACAACAGAAATTAACGCCTGCTTTAACCATGGACAATGAGACTGAAAAGAAATTAGACTCTATTCTTGGAGCTATACAAAACTTAAGAGTTGATCTAACTTCACAAATTAAAGAAGAAACAACTAAACTACAATCTAAGCTAGACAAAATATCAGACAAACAAGATGAAATAGAGAACAAACAAAATGTATTAGAGGGAAAAATCAGACATATAGAAAGAACTCTGAAGAGGAAGAACGTCGTAGTCTACAATATTGAAGAAACGGAGAAAGACAACTCATCTTTGCAAGATTATGTTTTGAAATTCTTCAATGAAATAATGGAAATCGAAACTAACATAAACGAAATTGACTTTGTTAGGAGAATAGGAAAGAAGGGAGTAAACACGAGACCACTGCTAGTTGGTTTTACAACACAAATCAAGAAAGAAATGATTATGAAGAATAAATCAAAATTAAAAGATTTCAAAGATGCAATTATTTATATAAAAGATGACCGAATAAAGGAAGATATTAACAAAGACAAGCAAACGAAGCAAAATCTTGAAAGACGACAACAAACTGATAATAGAAACATAGCTGCTCCTTCAAACTCTTACAAAAGGTCAATTAAAAACATCTTGCCACAAAATGATTTTCGACGTTCGGAGCAACAGCTTAACAACAAAAAACAAAAAAGATTTGAAACTCAATACACAGACAACACACCTCCAAAAAATCGAATTGACCAATTTTTCAAAACAACTCAAAACGAACAAACCATACAACAACAACCACAACAACAACATGCCAATAAGTAGCAACAATTGAATAACAATCCGACATGTAATTATAATGGCAACAAAACGAAAAGCAAACTTGAAATTAATCCTTTCTCAAGCCGGCTAGCCACCGTGAGAAATGTAGGCTCAAACCCCTCAAATCAGTCACCGAAACCACTGACAAATAATATATCATCAAATAAAAACAATACTCTTAACATCTGTACATTTAACGTTAGAACTTTAATGACAGAAGAACGACAAGAGGAATTGAAACTTGCAATAAAAAACATAAACTGGGATATAATAGGACTATGCGAAACTAGATTGTTTGGACAGAAAATAATTGAATCTGACAACGGCATATTCTGTTATATTGGACAAACTAAAGGACTTTATGGAGTTGGATTTCTTGTAAGACAACATTTGAAGAAACATATTCTTGACATCAAACTATTTAACGAGAGAATTTGCTCAATAAGTCTTGACATACAAAATACAAAAATGACCATAATCCAAGTTTATGCACCAACAATGAATGCATCTGACGAAGAAATTGAATACTTTTACGAGAATTTAGAGAATGCCTTTAAAGAAACAAAGACAGAGGTTATGTATGTAATAGGCGATTTTAATGCAAAACTCGGGACAATGGAAGATGGAGAACAGCAGCTATTTGGACCTTTTGGATATGGACAAAGAAATATGCGTGGGAATAGGCTTATGACGTGGATGCAAGAAATGAACCTAGTTTTTGGAAACTCCTTTTTTAAGAAAAAAGATAAAAATAAATGGACATGGATAACACCTGATGGACAACATAAAAACGAATATGACCTCGCTCTTACAAATAAAATAACAACAGTGACAACAGTATCTGTAATAAATAACTTAAAATTTGAAAGCGACCATAGAATGGTAAGAATGAAAATAAAAATTGACCACAGCACATTAAGAAGAAACCACCAAAAATTATTCTTTCCCAACTCCATCTCTTCTTCATCCATCACATCCTATAATGAATCTTTGACAAGAAAAATAGAAGAAGCCATAAACTTGATGAACTTGGATGACGATCTCCTGAACATATACAACCAGCTTGAGCATATTATAAAAACCACAGCAAAAAACGAATTGATGAAACCAAAAACCAAACAAATAGACAAGCTTTCACTTGAAACCAAAGCACTTATCAACCAGAGAGAAATTCTGACACATAAGATGAATCCGACAGAAAATGACAAGGAAGAACTAAGAAATATCAGGAAAACTATAAAGAATAAAGCTAAAGACGATGTTCAAAAATATAACGAAACAAAAATCAAAGAGATTCTTAAGAACACCAAATCGATCAAAAAAACAAAAAACTTCATTAATAGTGAAAAAGAATGGATAGTCTCACTGAAACAAAGAAATAATAATATGACAAAAAGAAAAGATATTAACGAAACAGCAACAAGTTTCTTTGAATCATTGTTCAAATCAACCAAAGACATAGCTTTTGACACTGATTCGGACATTTCATTTGATAGCTCAGAGAATGACACTATATTTCTCCTCAATAAAACTGACGTATCATCAGCTATAGACAGTTTAAAAGTCGAAAAAAGTGCAGGTTGTGACGAAATTGAAGCCGAAATGCTGAAATATGGAAAAGACTCTCTGACACCAATCCTAACAAAAATCTTCAACGCAATTTTGACAACCCAACTGATTCCCAAACAATGGCAACAAAGTAAAATAATACTGCTACATAAGAAAGGAGACAAGGATAACATAAATAATTATAGACCGATAAGCCTGATTTCTACAATTTACAAGCTTTTCTCGAAGACAGTATATAATAGAACCAAAGAAGCACTTAACGACAAACAACCAAGAGAGCAAGCAGGATTTAAAGAAAGCTTCTCAACCACTGACCATCTTCAGACAATAAACCAGCTCATCGAAAAACATAACGAATACAAAAAACCACTTTACCTTTGTTTTATTGACTTCACAAAAGCTTTTGACACCGTGGAACACAGCAGTATATGGACGGCACTAAGTAATCAAAACATTCATCCCACCCTTATCAAGACGTTTAGAAATATATACAAAAATAACACCGCCAAGGTAAAAACCGACAAGCTTGGAAGGGAATTCCATCTTAAAAGAGGAGTAAGACAGGGTGATCCTATGTCGCCGCCATTATTCTCCGCTGTCCTGGAGGACATCTTCGAAAGACTGAAATGGAGAAACAGGTATGGCATTCAAGTCTGGGGAGAATACCTAAATAACTTAAGGTTCGCAGATGATGTTGTTCTACTGTCGAACTCACCTACACAGATACAGACAATGTTGAATCAACTCTCAGCGGCCTGCAAAAAAGATGGACTATGTTTAAACTTGACAAAAACAAAAATAATGACCAACCACATAAAAGAAGACATATTCCTAGAAGATGATAAAATAGACTATGTTGAGGACTACGTGTACTTGGGACAAATAAAATCGTTTGAAAAACAAGAAGATAAAGAAGTTAATAGAAGAATAACAAATGGATGGAAACAATACTGGAGTTTGAACGAAATATTAAAATCGAACATAAGCAGTGACACAAGAAAATACGTAATCGATTCGACAATTCTGCCTGTTTTGACGTACGGGCTGCAAACCATAGGACTAACTTCAAATCAACAAGAAAAACTGAGAATCTGCCAAGTAAAAATTGAAAGAAAACTTTTGAATATAAGACAAGTACAAAGAATATGCAACGAAGAAATAAGAAGAAGAACAAACATAGTTGACGTAATACAGCGAACGAAACAATTGAAATGGAGCTGGGCAGGACATATTATATCCAGAACAGAAGATCAGAGATGGACGAAAATCATAACTAAATGGACTATATTTGACGAGAGAAGACCAAGAGGGCGTCCGAAAAAGAGATGGGTTGACGATTTGAAAGAATACAACAACAACTGGTATAATGATGCCAAAAACAGAGCTATATGGACAACAATGGGGGAGGCTTATGCCGGATAGAAAATAATCGAAATAAAACGAATATAAGAACAAATTAATTAAAACTTAAAAATATATAAATTGAAAAATGTATTTTATTTAAATCTAAATATTCAAAATAAGTAGATTTTAATTATTAACATAAATTAGTGAATAAGTATTACCTACTTCTATTAATTTAAGAACACATTTGTAAAACTTCAAAATTGTTCAAATAAAGCTTCAAATAATAATAATTAATGATCGTGAAAACATTAAATTTTCAACTGTAATGACATGCAAACGATTTCTTATTTTAGTTTTCAATAAATTCATTTCGGAAAACTTTCTCTCAGCTGCGGCGCTGCTGTGTGGTAAAACAGCTAGAGTTAACATATAGTCAAATAAGTTTTGGAACATAAGTTCTTCCATTTTATTAGTGGTTGTTTTTAATGAGTACCAAAAGCTAACTAAATCTTGCTGATCTATGTTGCTTATATTAAGTAAGAAAAATTATGATTCCGTTCAGAGACAGAGAGTCAGATCAAAGTTGTTTGGAGAATACACAGTGCTGTCATTTAATTTCATTTGGTTTGGCTTAGCAATTTTTTAGTGTGGAAAAAAGGAGCAGATCTGAAAAAAGCGGAGTGGCGAAGAAGATTTGTTTTCTCCATCAAAACTGGAGTAGATTTGCTTCGATCGAAGTGAGGTTTGAACCCCGATCAGGACATTTGGCATGGCAGTCTCACGCATTAACCATCACACCACGGGTACTATTACTATTAATTATAGATACTTTTTAATAAATATGACAAGAGACCTAGCAAGTCAGACGTTTTCTTGACTTTATTCAAAACACAGGAATCGTCACGAGTTTTAAGTCACAAGCCCTTAGTTCTCAGTGGACTTTCAAGCCACCCTATATAATTTCTTGTAAATACATTGGCGCACAATGGTCGAAAAAATCGATGGGCCGAAACTTACACTAATCGTGGACTTCGCATTCCAAAATCACTACAAGTGCTCGTGGCTCTTCATTTTTTTGGAAGAAACGTTCAGCGAAGTGATGTTAGTAAGGCAAAATTTTAATTTAGGAAAATAAACTCTTTAAGCAGAAACATTATTATAATTTCAGGAGCCTTGCAAGGAATGGGATAGTCAAGTATTAGGTAAGGTGATTAAAAACATTATAAAATGCATTGCTTCGTTACAACTTCATTTTATAAAAATTTGACAGCTAAATTTTTTGCTGAAGGTTTTTTCCTTAATTTTTCGAACGAACTGTCATTGTTTAAGGCGCGTTCAACAACAGTTTCTTAATGCAATCGTTTTAGTGCGAAACTAAATGTCAGTATATTAAAAAGCGTTCATAATTCAGGAAAAGTTAGACAACTGCATTAAAGTTAAAAGATATTTAGTTAGTGTCACACTACGACCCTTAAAATAAGCTGTCTATGATTTTGCGCCATTTTTTTTTGTGTGTTTGAATTGTAATTAACAGTTCAGGGAATAATAAAATGTGCGCAATTAATAGATAGAGCTTTAACGGGCTAGTTAAAGCTAACATTAGTTTTCATCATTGAAACCTATCATTTGAATTTTTTGACAGGTTGGTAATAGCTATCATTGAAAATTTCTGTCATTGGACACAAATTTCCTGACTGAAATATGGCATTTGAGGTTAGAGTTGATCATTGAAAGTAAAACTGGCAGAAAATGGAATGCTTACAGTGGGAACTATTATATTTCGCAATGTGAAATCAACAATCAGCTATTCATTGAAAACGATTTAATCATTGAAAACTTAAAAATGAACTAAAAAAATAGTTCTGGGTTACATAAATAAATTGGAGTTTTTTACTCGATTTTAAATCTCGCTATAATTGGCACCTAAATAATTGAATTTTCTAAAGAAATTTTAACACATAAAAAGAGGCCCTATTGTTTTGTATGTCACTGTAATTTCTCATAGGTGAAACGAAATTGAAAACCTTGAAAATAATTATTGTATACAAAAGAAAATAACGGCTCAGACATCTAGTAATTTGTTTTAGCAATTGACATTTGAAAACTATAAAAATACAATAAATTGTGTGTCTTGAATATTTCAATTTCTAATTTTGCATACTTTTCAAAGTAAAATGATTCATATTGAAGGTTTTTAATAGTAATTAGTTATTGATGTGGTTCACAACTCAACCTCCTTTTTCTTTAATCCATCGATATCCATTCTGGAAAAAAAGATAATAAATGAGAAAAATATAAAATAGATTAATCTTCTAATTATTTATCATTTTTAACTGATACATTGATCATTTTAACATTTTTCATACTTTAAAACATTACTTTTCTTTTGGGTAGTATTTTATAATATCTCATCATTCTTGGCTTTGAGCAATGTTAAAAAGTTGCTATATAATTCCACCAAGTTCTACTTAATGTAAAAACTATTATAGAACCTCTCCATCTTCATCTCTTTCGTTTTTCTTTATCAACTTAGTATAAAAGATTATCTCAGGAGGATATGCGAGGTGAAAAATTCGTTGCACAATAATTAAAAGTTTCTCTTCCTCCGCCGAGACGACTATTGCAGGTATAGGTGATGGCTGTATAGGATCCTCTTACACCTCTATACCTATAATTTAATCTTCTTGCATCATACATATATAAGTTCAAACTTTATTCTAGGACTATTACAAAGAGCATTTTCAACATAGGTACACATACAAACATATATAAAGAGATATAAACGATATCTGTCATAAAGGACTCGACGAGCGACGTAAATTCCATTAAAAAGTTTATCCTTAATATTATTTTCGCAAAATACTCAAATCCACATATAGGTACAAACACATACAGTTAGGATCACATAATTAAGCCACCGAAATTGAAGTCGTTAAGAATTAACGTTGAGGCCACTGACTCCAAATTTCGGTAGTAAATTTTAATAATTTTGACTCGTTGTTGGCTCAAACATCTTTCCATCATGAAATGGCAAAACTTACTGAAGAGAAATGTCAAAAGATCTGCAAGAAATATGGCGTCCTAAGATGTCCCTGTCGCTCTACTTTTATAGCGGGTTTGAAAAACCCTGTATAAAGCATAGTTGGGAAACTATGATTACAAAAAAAATCAATTGAAATTTCCATATACTTTTTCAATTACTCTTAAATTTAATTGAAGAATTTCAATTACTAATTGTATGTAATTAAAAAGTGTGAATTTATTTTAATTTAATTAAAAAATTGTAATTGTAATTAAATAGAAAAGTAATGATCAAAAAAGCAGTGACTTTTACACAAAGACAAAATTAAATATACATTTCGTCTGTTACGTTTTCTTACAAAATATTTTGCTAAAAGGCTTAGTTCTGTATATGTGTTGCTTTGAATTCATAACCATACATTTTATTTTATTTTGTCAAGTTTTCTTCTAATTTAAATTAGTCTTAGTTAAATTTCCTTATATAATGAATTAGAATGAGAATGCCAAAAGTACAATATTTGGATAAACACTTTATTGTTTGTTACATGGCTTAATTATTATAACTACAACTGTAAAAAGATTATAGAGGTACCTATTCCCAAATGTCCTGTAAAACACATGTGTATATTAGGAGAGATTAAGTCTTTTGGCTTAAGCGTTAGTAGTTGGGTACATAGTAAAATTTATAGTGTATTTTTAGTAAAGTTAGTGTGATGGCATATTGAGGACGGCTTTGTCTTAAAAACATGTTAAATAACGACAAAATTATAAGACTCTCAAAAGGCGTTTGCATATAAACAACTTCATCTGGCTTGGTATTAAAAATTCTCTCCCCTTATATACTCGTAGCAGAAACATCAAAAACATATATAATGTATGGGGTCTTAGCACCTTGGCAAGTCTTAAGCCTTAGATAAACATCCTTCAAAATTATATAAATATAATACTATAGGTAGACGTTAGCGCTATACCTATTCCCTCTCTTTTGCTTATAGTTAAATATGCAACTAACCAGGTGCTACCATAGAAGCTGGCTACACATTATCCAGCTTCCTTTCCATCACCATCATTTCCATTCTCCTCGGCATGACTTACCTATAGAACAATCTTCTACTTGAGCAGAAGGCAATTGCCTTTTAACGACATTGTTATGCTAAGGCATATTCTAATTCACTGTTCTCTTAGGAGTCAGAAAAAGTGGTACAAATATCTGACAGACTGTACCTATGTGAATATGTTGTATATAAATATAGTTTATTATGTTGTGTGCTTCCATGGCATAAAATACCCACATCCTATATGTGTATGTATGTACATCCTTGCCACTGACTATGCCATGCCACCAAAAATTAACAATTCAAATTTTAATTACGGCACCGAAACTTCTAATGGCTCAAAGCTCATTTTGCATCTTCTTATGTTATGCACATGTAAGTATGGTGCTTGGTTTAGGCAACTACGACGATAATACATACCTATAAAAAGTAATAGGTGTTCTTGGTTTTGTTGAAAATGCAACAATCCTGTTGTTTTTGGGACACAGGACGACCCACAATTGCAACGTTAATAAGCAATGTCAACTTTGAATGCGCCAACTCATTAAAGGATTAGTTTTGATTTTTGATTATGCAACAATTAGCTTTAGAATGTATTCAAAATAATAATCAACGAGCTACATTCTACGAAATAAATAAATTATAGTAGTTAACCAACAAGAGGGAAAAATATGAAGCCATAAAATTGCATGTAAATAGAGAAAAAGCCTTGAGGTATTGAAGACAGTGCTTTCGATAAAGAGTCAGTGATGAAGCTATGTGCAATTAATTTGACCGTTATTTCATTCAACGTAAAAAATGGTTACTTCCTCATAAAATCCGTACAAATACTAATAGGATGACCATCCGTTTTGAGTTATGTAAACTTGTAAACTTTTTTGGGGGAGTTTTTTAACGTCGTCGCTGAAAAGTAAAGTAAAATGATGATGTGGAATACAAATGGTGTTTTGAGAAAATTACAGCTCAGTCGATTTTATACATTTTAAATTTTCGGCTTAAATAAGGTTGAAACAAGTCAACAAAGTCTAAAATACTTAAATAAGTAAATTTGCTTGACATTTACATAAATCGTAGCTTTTTAAATATTTTTGAGTTCAAAATTATTGAAAACCATTTCATCGCTGCTTTTGCTATTCATGTTACTTTAATAAAATTAAAATTTCCAAATGAAACAACAAAATAATTTTTAATAAATAATTTTCTGGGCAATTTTGTCGTGGTTGTTTCTAACTTAAGTTTCGAAAGTGAACTTTTGAACGCTGAGTTTAGTAGCTCAAGGGGATTTAACTTAAAAACCAATTATAAATTTAATAAAACACACTTTTTTGGAGTTCTACCAAGATTTCTGACTTCAGTTATTTATAGCTTATTAATATACGTTTTATATTTACATTAATTAAAAAATTGAAGTACCGTTTTCGAAATATTGAATTTTAGAAACAAAATGTTAAATTTCTTTTAAGAATCAAATATAAGAACAATGATATTTTTGATCAACAAATATTATTGAAACAGTACAAGAGCTTGTACAAACAAAATTATTGAAATCGATGTATTAGTTCTTGAGAAAATTTAAAAACAAAATAACGGTTCTTTGGGAAGAAGCAAAGTTAATAAAAACAATTTTAGAAACAATTTCAAAAAAATATATCGGTTGGTTTTTGAGACAATTCGAATTTTTGATTTAAGACAAAAAAATGTGTACCTACACCTAAAGCGAATCGGCTTAAAACCTTAATTTCCAAATTTGAAATCAATGGACCCAATTGTTTGGGCTGTAGAGGCAAGGACAGACAGACGCATAGAATAGAGGGACGCACTTTTTTCGACTTCTTTAACATTGTTATCGGGGAGAGTACGATAACTTTGGCGACAAATTTTAATGACGGATTTGTATAGAACAGTTAAAAACAAGCTTTTTTTACTATGGGAGGGGGGTCTATCTTCCCCCGTTTAGGCGGTAGGGGCAATTTAAAAAAATATGTACATTAAATGGAAAAAAAATAATTACAAAATAACAGTAATACTTACAATTAAGTGTTATACCTTTTTTTAAAGCCAACATTTTTGTCTATTAGCCTGTTTTTAAATCAAGTCAAAACTATGCATAGTTTTTGAAAAAATTGTTTTAAACTAAAAATGTATGCAAAAAAAATTAAAAAAAAAGGTTTAAAGTGTAGTTTTTCAAAACTTTCAAATTATCTACTGTTTTTTTTTTTTAGAATTCATTGCTCTTATTTGTTTTTGATCAAAAACTGAAAACTAGATGACTTTATGTCTTCTAGTTCTTGAGAAAATTGAAAATTACCATACAAAATATTTTAATTAAATTACTTTTTCCTTGCTTAAGTATTAACGTAGTCTTATTTTGATAGTAAAAAGAGGCTGGGATGCGACCCACACTGATAACTTCCCATCCCATCTGTAGATTTGCCTTGCTTAAAAGTTTGTCTATATAAATCAATTTTTGCGTGCTATTTTTTGTAGATTTTATTTTTTTATGAAAAAATGGACTGTTGGATTTTTATAAAAAAAATTACTGAATTATATTAAAAACAATATTTTCTGTGAAATAAGATAAGTTTGAAGCCAATATTTGTAATTTTTGAAAAACTATTTGAATCTAAAGTAAATTTTTACCAAGTTTGAGTATTGTTTTTTTAGGTTTTTATTTTTTGTAATTTTTCTCAAAGTTTTTCCTAATGTTGAAAACAATATTTCTTATAAGTTAAAATGAGTTAGAAGCCATTATCTCAAATTTTTGAAAAGATATTTGAGTCGAAAATCAATTTTTACCATTTTTTGTTAAATTTTCTTTCGATTTTTAATTTTTTGTAAAAAAAACTGTCAATAAGATTTTTTTCAAAATTTTACTGAATGTTGACAACAATATTTTTTGAAAGATTAAAGTAGTTTAAAGCCAATATCTCAAAGTTTTGAAAAGATATTTGAGTCGAAAATCAATTTTTACCAACTTTTATAATTTTTTGTTTAGGTTTTTATTTTTTGTAAAAAAACTGTCAATTCGATTTTTCTCCAAATTTTTCCTAATGTTGAAAACAATATTTCTTATAAGTTAAAATTAGTAAGAAGTCCATATCTCAAAGTTTTGAAAAGATATTTGAGTCGAAAATCAATTTTTTCCAACTTTTATTAATTTCTTTTTAGTTTTTTATTTTTTGTAAAAAAACTGTCAATTCGATTTTTTTCAAAATTTTACTGAATGTTGAAAACAATATTTCTTATCAGATAAAATAAGTTTGAAGCCTTAGTCTCAAGTTTTTGAAAAGATATTTGAGTCGAAATTCAATTTTTCCCAACTTTGACTAATGTTTTTTTTAGGTTTTTATTTTTTATAAAAAAAACTGTCAATTAGATTTTTCTCAAAATTTTATCAGATGTCAAAAACATTATTCTTCGTTGCACAAAATTGTTTTGGAGATGAAATCATATTTTGGTTGTAAAATTTTCGAGGTGACAAATTTTTTTTTCAGTTTTTTTGATTTATAAAAAAAACCGTTAATTGGACTTTTTTCCAAAAACATACTTGTTTTGTATTACGTTACAATATATAATATAAAATTTAATTCAAGTCTCTAGCGTCATTGGTTCATGAGATATTTAGGGTTAACCAAAATTTTCACCTTTTTTTTAAACTGCTATGGTAAAAAAACCACACACGCAATTTTCTTGAGAGTCCTTTCTGCATCTTTCTGCCTTATTATCTGTATAATAAAATTTATTTGAAGTCGATATCTCTTCTGGTTCTTGAGTTATGGAAGACGAAAAAAACGTCGCGAACGTATGGACGTACGGACGTACGAACGTACGTACACACGCACGCACAGACATCTTTCTAAAAATCTTTTATTTCAACTCTAGGGGCCTTGAAACGTCGAGAAATGTCAAAATGTTCAATTTGACAAATCGGACCCATTACAATAACTTCCTATGGGAAGTTAAAAATATATCGGTTCGTTTTTAAGACAATTAGAATTTTTGATTTAAGACAAAAAAAATGTGTACACCTAACGCGAATCCGCTTAAAACCTTAATTTCCAAATTTGAAGTCAATGGACCCAATGGTTTGGGCTGTGTAGGCAAGGACAGACAGACAGACGGACAGAATTGAGGGACCCACTTTTTTCGACTTCTTTAACATTGTTATGTCATGTTTGACTAATATCTCCTATGGGTGTGGATTCGAAGACTTTCCGGGCCGGAACATTGCTTTGCATGCGCTCTACGTGACCCAGCCATCTTGACGTTGGACTTTTACCCTTCTGGCTAAGTCTACGTTACTGTACTGTCCAGCCCGTATAGCACGTCGTTCCATTTTCTTCTCCACCTTCTATGCATACGGGACCGTAGATCACGCGAAGAAATTTTATTCCGAAACTACCCAAGGTGCTTTCATCCGCTTTTGTCATAGTCCATGCTTGTGAACCTTATTGCAGGACGGGTATTATGAGGGTCTTACATAGCGACACTTTGGTACCTCGGGAGAGGGTTTTGCTACACAATTGCTTTCTTAGCCCAAAGAAACAGCGGTTAGCAAGAGTTATTCTTCGTTTGATTTCAGCGCTGCTGTTGTTTTCTGCATTCATAGCAGAGCCTAGGTAGACGAAGTCTTTAACTACCTCAAAGTAACGTCTGTCGATGGTGACGTTTTGACCGAGACGTGTCGGTGTTGTGAGTCCTTTCTTGACGACAACATGTACTTTATATTGCCCTCATTAACCATTAAACCCATTTTTGCCGCCTCTTCCTCAATATTCACAAAATCCCCATTGACATCATACTGAGTTCTTCCGATATGTGAATGTCATCAGCATATGCTAGTAATTGGACAAACTTTTGAAAAATAGTACCTCTAGTGTTGACGTGGGAGCTCTGCACTATTTTTTTAGGTAAGATGTTAAAAAAATCGCATGACAGCGCATCACCTTATCTAAAGCCTTTTTTGACATCAAAAGCTTCTGTTAAGTTGTTTCCAACCTCTATGGAGCAGCGTTAATTCTCCATGGTCATCCTGCACAAACGGACGAGTTTGGCAGGGATGCCAAAACTAAACTTGTGGGTGTCAATTTGATGTTATTGGGTTTTTTCCTAGATCTGCCGTAATGTGAATATTTGATCGATTGTGGACTTTTCTGGTCTAAAACCACACTGATAAGGATCAGTTTGTTGACGATGGACTTTAGACGTTCAAATATTACAGCAGGAAGATTTTTTAAGCGATGTTAAATAGACTGATTCCTCTATAGTTGGTGCAGTTTAGAGGGTCTCCTTTTTCTCCTCCAGAATCGGGCGAATAATACTGAGGTTCCATTCATCGGGCATGTTTTCTTCCGACCATATTTTACAGATAAGTTGGTGCATGCTCCTAACCAACTTATCTCCAGCTGCTTTAAAGAGCTCGGCATTCAAGCCATTTGCTCCAACGGCTTTGTTAGACTTCAGCTTAGATACGGCAATCTTAGCTTCGTCTAAGTCGGAAGAAAGGGATTTTTTGCTTTCGTGGTCTATGTTGAATGGATCATTCTACCTGACAGGGGAATTCGGTTAGTCGTCACAGTTATATAGTCTGCAGAAATGGCCCTTCCATATCCTGAGCATTGACTGCGGTTCCACTATGATATTTCCACTTTCGTCTTTGCAGCCTTCGGTTCGAGGTTTATGTACTTGTGAATTTCGTTGCACCTGCTCATAAAACTTTCGAACTTCATTCCTGCTTTTGCACCTCTCAACGTCTTCGACAGCACACTTCTAATGCTCTCTCTTTTTCCTTCTGAGAAATCGGTGTTCCTCTCGACTCTTCTGCTCATAGAGCTCGTTAGCAGCTCTCGTGTTCTATGCAGCGTCGCTTTACGTGCCTTTTGTTTGGCTGCATTTGCCTGCCGACATTCCTCATCAAACCAGGGGTTCCTTGTTGGTGGCTGCTTGAAACTCAGTACGTCAGAGGCGGCTTCTCTGATTTTATCTTGCCAATGTTGCCACTGGTTCTCAATAAATTGTGTTGGCGGCAGAAAACTTCGAAAGAGGTTTCTTGTGACTCGGTCGGAGAAGGATTTGGCGATCTCTTGCGATAAGTTAGTCTACAGCTCTCTTCTAATTTCTTGACAATTTTAGCTATTGTTTTTTTTTAAGTTTTTATAATTATAATGCGTTTTTCGATTACTAAGCATTATCGCAAATGGTAAGCATCCAACTAATATTATGACACTTCAAATGGCAGCTGAGTTTGACAGGTGTAAAATACGAACGCTAAGATTTTGAAACCACAAAATGAATGAAATCTTAAGATGTTGAAAATTTTTAATAAAAATTATTGTGTAAACATTTCTCATTGGAATTCCATCTAAGCATTTATTTTCATTAGAAATTTATGGAATTATTGAATAATTTGACTAATCTGACTAAGAATGCTTAAATTTGGCTCAATATCATTCATATATTTTAAGTTTGTAGATAATTTAGCAATGTGCTATTTATGTTAACTTAATTAAAAAATATGGTAACCCTCCTTAGGGGTATAAAATTAGCTGACTTGGGAGTAACTCGTTGATAATCATTTTGTACTTTCTAAGGAAACCGGAAGTAACGTCCCTTTAAAGTGAACATTGTGTATGTTGTATTTGTATGATCCTTTGATGAGAATGTGCATGTAATACTCTTTGAATGCAATTAACTCTTGATGAATTTAATAACCACCGCCACGACCAATTGACCAACCAACCGGACATTTTATGCACCATCCTCGCTTCACCAATATATACATATTATGTATGCGGTATATAACGGTATCTAAATTACATACCTCCTACGCATATTATACATATGATTAGATGTTTGCATGTACGAAGGTTGAAGTGGTTGATTTTGACTTGATTTTCGTAAAATTTAATTACATTTATAGAAACAATAGTCAAACCAATATAAGCGGATGTGGATTTTAAAGAAGGGTTGGGGTGGGGGGTGTGGGGGTTTGGTATGGTGTTGTTGATAGTTGACTAATTATTGGTTGATTTTGATTAAGCTTCATACAAAACCACAATGATATTGCGATTCAAATTATTGTCTTAGATTGTTTGTGTCTCTTGTGAATTTTGAAGGATGAACAAACTAATGAGCTGCGATTTGATTTAAGGACTTTAATACACCTTGGATTTTAATAAATTTAAGAAGTTTACAATTTTGAAAAATATTTGGAGATGTCCTCTGTATTCCGCATCAAACAAAGTGCTTTGTTCGACTCAAGGGAGTGAGGTGAAAAATTTTAATTTTATTTTAACAAAAACCTCAAATCACCATGAAGTCGAATAAAATCCAAGTGTATTGATATCATTTTTTTTTAAATATTCAAAAAGCGCTAAATCATTTCTATCGAAGAGTTCCATTTGTCACTTTTTGATATTTATCCTAAAAAGGTTTCAAATTTCTTTACGAGTATAAATAATTTACATTCAAGTTGCTAAACCCTATTTTTTACAAAATCGAATTGGATTTTGACATCATTTCAATATAATTTTATCCCTTTTTCAAAAAAAAAAAAAAACATAATATACAGAAATATTTTTCGTAACCCACGATAATCATCAGGTCGTTATGAAAAAAATTATGTTAATGTTAAGGTGAGGTAACATCATGAAAGAAAATCCACACCCAAAAAGCTTTTGACTCTAAGGTATGTATTGGTATGAGTATATAAGATGTTTTTGTGTTCAGAGGTATTATAAATCATTTGTTGGTTCCGTGAATTTCAATCCGCAAAACACCTTAAAAGTTCAATAAACACACTCGTAAATCATATCCTGTTACATAGCTTCCTTTTTCTTAAGCCAGAAAACGGAGCAACCAAAAGACTTACCTATACCATAAAGGGGTTGTATGTACGATGACAACAAGGAGGTGTAAGGCCTGTGCCTTTTTGAACTTGCAAGAGTTAACCTCAGCGCAGATCAAGAGTTTAAAATTATTTCATAACAGGTACGAATTGTGTTGTTGTTGTTGTTTTAATTTCTCTGCGGTGTCTATATGTGTCTTCAAGTTACACAACAGAGACCAGAGGGTGTTTCTGTTCTCGTGGTTTTCGATGGCATATAACTGTTAATTAAGTTTTTAATCTCTTTCTCGTGCCTTGATGTTACCGTTATACCATTACCACCACACGCAAACAAATTAATATAGAAAATAAAATTAAATGAAGCATAGACTATGAATATGAAGCCTTAAATGAATTATGAAATTTTTGTTTTTTAATTTTATTTCTGACAAATTTCCTTTAAATAAATGTTAATGGCTGCAATTTAACCTTTGGCATGAAGATACTAAAGGCTAAATGAAATGATATTAAAATAAATTAAAACAATAATTATGACCATTGATGTAACCAAACAGATCACATCAGCTGAGCTGTAAAATCAGTTTGTTGAGAATTTTAATGGCTTTGAAATGTGTTTTAAGGATTTTGATTTTAATTACATAGTTTTCTGTTCTTTAATTTGCTACGGAGCTATAATTGTTAAACATTTTTTGAAACTTTAGCCCCAAGGTAATATTCGGATTGGTAGGAAAATTGAACTTTAGATTTTAATCAGGGTTAATACTGCAACGAGGAAATTATGCCACATTTTAAACTTTGAAAACATACTGCAGTTGAAATAATTTACGAATAATAATACTTTACTCAAAATACAGTAGGTCAAAATACTGAAACACAGAATTTTGTACTTATAAACTACTTATGGGTAAAACACTGTCAATTAACATTTTTGTTTTTAAACAAAAAATATCATCACATTTTTTCATTTACGACAGTGACATATGTACATATATGAATATTCTTCTAAGGTTTTTTACATGATTTAGTTTTTGAGATTCTAAAACACTCTTTGAGGTAAAGAATTTTTGAGTACCATTGTTTCAATCTACGGTATTGTTAAGTAAAAGTATTTTCAAATACAGCATTTCGACGCTGATGTCGTTTTCTGAATTATTAGTGGTGCCTAGGTAGACAAAGTTCTTAATTACCTCAAAGTTAAAGCTGTCATGTGCATGGTGACGTTTTGTCCACGACGTGCGTCGTCGTCGTTCAATGTCTTTTCTTGATGTTAAGAACGATGTTGAAGAAGTAGCATGACAGTTTATCATCGACTTGTCTTAAACTTTTCTTGACATCAGAAGCATTGGTAAGATCGTTTTCAACCCAAGTAAAATTTGACCACTTTATTTTGATAAATAAGACCATCTTATTGTTACGTTGAGTATAAGGAGTGAGGTTTATGAGACCAACTAATAAATATTGGCCCAATTGTACTTCACCAAATATGATAATGGCAATTCTTAAATGTTGGCTTTATTAACTTCCCATAGGAAGTTATTGTAATGGGTCCGATTTGTCAAATTAAAAATTTTGACATTTCTCGACGTTTTAAGGTCCCTAGAGTCGAAATAAAAGATTTTTAGAAATATGTATGTGCGTGCGTGTGTACGTACGTTCGTACGTCCGTACGTCCGCGACGTTTTTTTGTCGTCCATAGCTCAAGAACCAGAAGAAATATCGATTTGAAACAAATTTTGTTATACAGATAATAAGGCAGAAAGATGCAGAAAGGGCTCTCAAGAAAATTGCGTGGGTGGTTTTTTTTACCATAGCAGTTTAAAAAAAAAATGAAAATTTTGGTAAACCCTAAATATCTCATGAACCAATAACGCTAGAGACTTGAATTAAATTTTATATTATACTAGCCGACCCGTGCTCGCGTTGCTTCGCAAATTGTAACCACGAACAGTTTTTGAATATTAGTATTAGCATATGAAAAAATTTCTCAATGGGACTGAGCATATTTTCTACAATAATATTAATTTTAGTTTATATGTATATATGGTTTCGCTTTTATATAATAGTATAGATTTGCGGTAAAAAAAAACAAATTTGTGTTTTTAATGTTCTCATACATCTATAGGTATGCGTGTGTAAATATCCATAGACACATTTTTTTATTCATCTGCTCATGTTCAGTGCAGTGCAACTGACTTAACCTACCCACATTTGTGTGCTCTTTTTATCGACGTCATTGTAAGTACCTTCTTTGAGTTATTTGTAAAGAAAATTTTAACTTAATTTCAGTTTTATTGTTCGAGGAAGTGATACAAAATTGGTAATTCAAGCTATTATAATAGAACTTTTTTTATTTTTAAATTGGAAGAATTATAATCTATTCACTTCCTCGAACCAAAAAAATAAAAAAGAGGCTGGGATGCGACCCACACTGATAACTTCCCATCCCGTCTGTCGATTTGTCTTGCTTAAAAGTTTGTGTATATGTATCAATTTTTACCAAATTTTTACCAAAATAATATTTTCTGTGAAATAAAATAAGTTTGAAGCCAATATTTTTAATTTTTGAAAAGCTATTTGAGTCGAAAGTAAATTTTTACCAAGTTTTAGAATTGTTGTTTTTTTTAGGTTTTTAATTTTTTGTAAGAAAAAACTGTCTATTCAATTTTTCTCAAAATATGTCCTAACGTTAACAACAATATTTTTTATAAGTAAAAATTAGTTTGAAACCATTATCTTAAATTTTTGAAAAGATATTTGAGTCGAAAATCAATTTTTACCAACTTTTGTTAATTTTTTTTTTAGGTTTTTAATTTTTTGTAAAAAAACTGTCTATTCGATTTTTTTAAAAATTTTACTGAATGTTAACAACAATATTTTTTGAAAGATAAAAGTAGTTTAAAGCCAATATCTCAAAGCTATGAAAAGATATTTGTGTCGAAAGTCAATTTTTTTTTAGGGTTTCTCAAAATTTTATCAGATGACAAAAAATATCATTCTTCGATGCACAAAATTGTTTTGGAAATAAGATCATATTTTAGTCGTAAAATTTTAGAGGTGACAAATTTTTTTTTCAGTTTTTTTGATTTATAAAAAAAAACAGTTAATTGGATTTTTTCCCTAAAACGTACTTGTTTTGTATCACGTTACAATGTATAATATAAAATTTAATTCAAGTCTCTAGCGTCACTGGTTCATGAGATATTTAGGGTTAACCAAAATGTTCACCTTTTTTTTAAAAATGCTATGGTAAAAAAACCACCCACGCAATTTTCTTGAGAGCCCTTTCAGCATCTTTCTGCCTTATTATCTGTATAACAAAATTTATTTGAAGTCGATATCTCTTCTCTTTCTTGAGCTATGGACGACGAAAAAACGTCGCGAACGTACGGACGTACGTACACACGCACGCACAGACATCTTTCTAAAAATCTTTTATTTCGACTCTAGGGACCTTGAAACGTCGAGAAATGTCAAAATTTTCAATTTGACAAATCGGACCTATAACAATAACTTCCTATGGGAAGTTAAAAAGATCTAATTTTTCTTTAGATAAATCGGCATTTCATGTGCACGGCAATGCAGTTAATTAAATGTCCATAGTAACTTAAAAAAAAGAGCCCACAGCCACACTGCTCAGCGATGTGACGATAGAATTAGAGAAACAAAAAAATAATGTGTGTGAGTAGGTTAGTTGATGAACCATACAAATACAATACAGAAAAATTGAATATGTAGGTAGCTAGGTAAGAGAAAAAACGTAACTATTAAATGGAACACATATTGAGAGAGAAAGAGCATAGGAAGAAAAGAAAATTAAAAATGTTGGAATGATAATGAAATGAAACAAAGCAGCGACCGCGCGATTGTGATGGAATCTAATTTCCTGGATAAAATAAATTCAAAAAGTTTATAATTTGTTTTTATTTATTTCTCAGGTTGTATGTTTAACTCAGAATTGATTTTAGGCTTAAAATTTGCGCAACAATATTGACTTTATGAAGCAATGCTAATCTTTGTCGATTATTGTATAGGTTTTAAGATATGAGTGGTAGTATAAGTCAACTAATGAAAAAAAAATTAACAAAAAATGTAAAATTAATAATATTTAAATTTGACAAATAATTAATGAAAAAAAAATTAAAGCCATAAATACTCTCATAACAATATAGAAAATAATAAAATATATTTCAAATAAATCGGTTGACTACTTTCTGAGATCATGCGTTACAAACTTTTAAATGGTTTCGCTTTTATATAATAGTATAGATATTGTAACAAGATACAAAACAAGTATATTTTTGGAAAAACGTTTTTTTATAAATCAAAAAAAATGTGTCACTTCGAAAATTTTACGACTAAAATATGATTCCATCTCCAAAACAATTTTGTGCAACGAAGAATAATGTTTTTGACATCTGGTAAAATTTTGAGAAAAATCGCATTGACAATTTTTTACAAAAAATAAAAACCTAAAAAAAAATTCATTGGTAAAAATTAATTTTTGACTCAAATATCTTTTTAAGACTTTGAGATATTGGCTTTAAAGTACTTCAGTAAAATTTTGAAAAAATAGAATTGACAGTTTTTTTACAAAAAATTAAGAACCGAAAAAAAAATTTAACAAAAGTCGGTAAAAATTGATTTTCGACTCAAATATCTTTTCAAAAATTTGAGATTATGGCTTCTTACTAACTTTAACTTACATATAAGAAATATTGTTTTTGACATCTGGTAAAATTTTGAGAAAAATCGCATCGACAATTTTTTTACAAAAAATAAAAACCTAAAAAAAAATTAATAAAAGTTGGTAAAAATTGATTTTTGACTCAAATATATTTTTAAGACTTTGAGATATTAGCTTAAAACTACTTTTATCTTTCAAAAAATATTGTTTTCAACATTCAGTAAAATTTTGAAAAAAATAGCATTGACAGTTTTTCACAAAAAATTAAAAAGCGAAACAAAAATTTAACAAAAGTTGGTAAAAATTGATTTTCGACTCAAATATCTTTTCAAAAAGTTGAGATAATGGCTTCCAACTAATTTTAACTTATAAGAAATATTGTTTTCAACTTTAGGAAAAATTTTGAGAAAAATCGAATTCACAGTTTTTTTTACAAAAAATAAAAACCTAAACAAAAAAATTAATAAAAGTTGATAAAAATTAATTTTCGGCTCAGATATCTTTACAAAACTTTGAGATATTGGCTTTAAACTACTTTAATCTTTCAAGAAATATTGTTTTCAACATTCAGTAAAATTTTGAAGAGAATCGAATTGACAGTTTTTGTACAAAAAATTAAAAACCTAAAAAAAATTTAACAAAAGTTGGTAAAAATTGATTTTTGATTAAAATATCTTTTAAAAAATTTGAGATAATGGCTTCTAACTAATTTTATCTTATAAAAAATATTGTTATCAACATTCTATAAAATGGTGAGAAAAATCGAATCGACATTTTATTTTATAAAAAATAATAACCTAAAAAAAACGATACTAAAACTTATAAAAATTTACTTTCGACTCAAAAAGCTTTTCAAAAATTAAAAATATTGGCTTCAAACTTATTTTATTTCACAAAAATTATTGTTTTTGATATTCAGTAATTTTTTTTATAAAAATCCAACAGTCCGTTTTTTCATAAAAAAATAAAATCTACAAATAATAGTAGGCAAATTTGGTAAAAATTGATACATATAGACAAACTTTTAAGCAAGATAAATCGACAGACGGGATGGAAAGTTATCAGTGTGGGTCGCATCCCAGCCTCTTTTTTCACTTGGTATTATGTTAAGACAGCTCTCTCGTACAAACGGATATACTTAACAGGGATGCTTAAACCAGATATTGCGCTGTAAATTTTGTCTCTTTAACAACTATCATACATACTACATAGCCTTGAGGAGATTTTGGGTAGCGATTTAAAGTTCTTGGTTTCTTTCCAATTATCTGCCTTAATGTGAATATCTATAGTCAATGCTGGACTTTCCTATCAGGTTGTTGACGAACGACTTCAGGCGTTCACATAATAAGACAGAAGGGATTTTAAACGCGATGATGGCCTCCATTCTTGAGGATTAGGCAAACTATGCTGGGATTCCACTAATCGGAAATGCGTTCTTTTGACCAATTTTTTTCATATGAGTTGGTGCATGCTCTCTACCAAATCATCGCTTGCTTCTTTGAATGCCAGTTCCAGCAGCTTTGTCGGACTTCTGAATCTATAAAGCTATTGTTATATTGTTTAAAGTTAAATGGTGCTATTTCCCTTTCAGTTTAATAATATTCGTCATCGCTGAACGTTATATACTTTGAATAAATGATCTTTCTATATTCTCAGCATACACTGTAGTTTACCTTTGATGTCCTCTGTTATTTCTGATGTTATTTTTACCTTTTGGTAAAATTTACGAACCTCATTTCGGTTGTAACATCCTTCTATTATGCTCTCTTTTTTCCTTCCTCTCTCCTTTTCTATTCGTAGATGTTGGCTCTGTCTGTTTATCATATGTTAAGCATTAAAAATTTGACAGATTCAGACCACATAAGAGACTTAACCACCATAAGGTTAGTTTCTTGTATGTGCCAAAAAATGCCCTTCAAATTAAAGGCAACATTATTGGAAAGTTCACTGGGAAGTTAGTCAAGAAAAATGTTGTTATTTTTATAAGACAAGTTTAATTGTTTGAGATTATCAGCTGGTCACATTTTTTCATTTAACTAAAAGCTGAACTTTATTAATGGGTGCTTTATTAATTTTTGGTAATACATAATTTCATTTCCATTTCCATATAAAAATGTTCCTTGTCAAATTGGAAAAGGAATATGTATTATTTATTATAAATAGCAACATTTTTTTTCTATTTCTATTTTTTTTCTATTTGACTTTTCAAAAAAGTTCCTTAATGTTGTTTTTTCCTAACAAAAATCTCTTTATCCTTTAAGCACCTACCTTATTCCCTCCTCTCTTATTGCAATCCTAACTTCTTGTTGGCTTATTTCCTGCAAACAATTTGACTTTTCCTTCCCTCCAATCCTCGAGGAATTATTTATTTTTTGAGAACAACACAAAAGATTTGGTACTTACTATTAACCTTTTTTATATCGGTGTTTACAATAATTCCTTTTTATTTTCGAGATTTCAACACCTCTTAGCGACACCAACAACAACGATGTCGGCGGCGGCGCTTCGGAGTTGGCAGCAAAATGTGCACAGTGCACCCAAGGAAACTTGACTGAAGAGCGAGCGCATAAAAATGGTGCCTCTCGAAACCTTCATCGAAGTCATTGACGACAACACTTAAGTGGAATACCAATGCCGCACATCCGCCAAAGCCAAACACCAGCAGAAGCAGTAGTGTTACCATCGGCATCGCTCGTGGAGGCTGTATAGGCTCTTCAAGGATCAAAAGTGAATATCGGTTCGATATTTTACTACTTTTGTTTGTTGTCGTTGTTGTGCGATTCAAAGAGGTGGAGGAGTGAGCTCCTTTGGGAAAAAAAAGTTTTCCATTGATTGGGAAGGCTCCTTTGTGATTGCTACCGACACTACTACCGCCACCGCCGCGCCTCGGAGCCGCTTTCTCTAAGGACTTCAATAGAATGCAAGAGCTTTGCCAATTTGCCTGGCAAGTTGGAATTAGTATTTTGTGAGGGTGGTTGAAAAAAAAATTGCTCGATTAAACTAGGCGATCTACTTACGCAAACATGCTTTGACACCAAAGTTTGTAAAAGGCTTTCGTTCTTTTGTAGGTTAAGTAGATTGAATGGGATATCGCATTTGCATTTTCCAACTATTCGTATGCATTAAACTCACACCCTTCTTTTTAAAAAAGGAGTGGGTGGCTTGAGTCCAATATTTCCTATTGAGTGAGTCCAGTTTCCTTGTAGGTTAGGTACCTGCTTTGGGATGGCGGCCACCTCAGCGCGGCGCAACAATGGAATGCAGGATGATGGGAGTTTTTGTTTTTCTTTTTTCACTGCATTATTTTTCGCGGAAGCTCATTTTATTTGTAATTGGATCACGTTTTGTGCGGAAAGGTGTTGTAATCAAACCTGACTGCATTTCGATTTTGATTTTGTATGCGTGAGCATTGACACACAAAAGTCGACAGGGACATTGTTGGATATTTTTGGAGGACGATGCGAGCGATGGTCGGTGCGATGGTATGTTGTGGACGGACTGTGGACGGGGTTATACGGATTTGTTCCTTTTCTGGGTTACTCTTGAAAATTCGTATGTGGCATTTCGGTTTGTTCCTGGCGTTGGCCATCCAACTGGGAGAACCATATCCGAGGATATTTGCATTCACTGAATGGAAATGAACCGATTAAATCAAGCATAACAGTGTGCATTGGGGACAAAATCACATATATGTACATATGTATCCCAACGTACTCGTACATTATTCTGTGCTCCTGGTCCTTGATGATGGTCATCGAATTTGAGAGTTCGGGGCGAGGTACCGTGGTGGGTGCCGTAACGGGGACGGAGCTAATGTGATTGAATTTGGTGATAATTTGATTTTCACGTTTGAATTTTCTCTGGTGGCTGAAAATAATGCCAAGAGAAAGGCTATTATTTTCGGAAAGGACAAATTTCCAGAAGGATGCTGAATTCGGAATTTATATTTTAAAAACAAAAACGACTGACTTTGAAAGCAAATTATATTTTATGCATCAGAATGGTAAAATTGAGTATTGCAGTTTTCATTTTATGAAAATTTCTTTTTCACCAAAAATACTTGCTATAAAATATATATTATATCCATTCCATATTTTTAAAAAACTGGATTTCGAGATTATAATCAAGGTTGACATTGCGTTAAAACGAAATAATACATGAAAACATGAACACAAACGAATATTACGTTGGATGGTATTGACTTTTCCATCAAAGTTTGTCCATCAGAACAAATTTTGATGAATCCCGAAATGTTGGTCAACATAAAATTATAATAACTCGTGCATTTTTCTTCCTCTTTTTTTAATTTGCCTAGTAAAAAAATAATTGGCAAAATTGTGAAGAAATTTGAAGAGATCGGATTGGTTACAGATATTGTAAGGCCTGTGCATAATCGTTTCGCAGTACCACTGAAAATATCGCTGCTGTAAGTAAGTGTTGCCGAAGACCCGAATGTGTCGATTATCCTTGTCGTTCTCAGGAATTAGGACTGTCTTACGGCACATTAAGGTGTATTTTGCATTTGGATCTACCCCTACATCTATATAAATTCCAGCTGACACTACAACTGGAGCCAGCTGACCATTCACAACGTCGTTAATACGTCGAATCGGTGCTTGAACAGCAGCGACGAAGCACATTTCTCACTCGGTGGGAATGTTATTAAACAAAATTATCGTATTTGGTCCGGAGGTGTGATTGGACCTTACTTCTTAGAAAACGAAGAAGGAACGACTGTCACCGTCAATTCGGAGCGTTATGGTCTATGGTCATATGATAACCGAATTTTTTTGCCTGCTATTGAAGAATACGACTTTGAGAACATGTGGTTTTAACAAGACGATGCCACATGTTACACAACTCTAGCGAATATGGCTTTGTTACAACAGACATTTTCTGACCGCGTAATTTATCGTTGTGGCGATATCAACTGACCACCAAGATCATGCGATTTGACACCGATGGACTTTTTTCTTGTGGAACTATGAGAAAGACCGTATTTAAGCAGATAAACTTTTAACTCTTGAGCACTTAAAAACTAGCATTCGTCAAGTTATGGCCTTATAGATATACTACGAATGTGTGTCAAAAAGTGGTCGAAAACTACCTCAAAAGAATCGATGCTTGCAACAATTCGCGTATAGTTATTCACACATACATAATGTCAATGTTCTAACTTTATAATAAAAAATAAATATCGTGCAAAAAAAAATATTTTATATTTTTTTTATATATGTACATACATTTACTTTTGAAAAATGGATAAACCTGTATAAAACGGTTTTGGAGAATTGCTATAAATTTGTTTGAAGTCATTATCTTTCCTTGTTCTCAAGATATTTGAGTCGAAAACCATTTGTATCAAATCAATTCTTATAGGGTAATTGCGGGAGAGATGCCGCGCTTTTTTAAAAATTGATGTAATTTTTTATAAAAGTAAAAAAACACAATTTTTCAAAAACAACTGAAAAATGTATTTATTTTCTACCATTATAAAACATCAAAATAAAGAATTTATTATAAATTATTTCATAAATATTAATAATAATATAAAATATATTATGTGTGCCATCTCTTCCGAAATGTGTTATTTTTATTTTGTTTTATCTACAGCATTTTTTTTTCGTTCCTCATCACGTCCACAGTCTGTGCAGAGGAAAAATTCTGGTTTTTTGTAGCGTGTACAATTTTCATGTAGCCAAGCCACTTGCTACATTTTGAACATTGGATCCAATCCTCCCTTTTTTTTTGTCAAAAAATAATTTTCCCAACATTCCGCACAGACATTGGGATTCGCAGCCGGCTCGATATTCCTTTTTGAAGCTTTTTTTTCTTCTTGGGGCTTTGGAGACTTAATTTTCTTCTTTTTTTCAATTGAGCTGGGTGAAGTTAAGACTTCTGCCTTCTGTCTTCGTCTTGAAAAAGTCAGCGCTGGAATTTTCGGCAGTGGTGAAATTTCTTGACGTAGTTTTGTTGGCGTAGGTTTATTGAAGCATGTGTTTCATTTTCAGAATCATTACAGTTGTTCGATGTGTTGCTGGTGGTTGGAATTACCGGTTCCAAGTTCGATTCTGGAGATAAAACGATTGTTTCTGACGGAAGAGCTGCCGATTGCTGAACCTGGACTGCAGCTGAGTCTGATATGCTAAAGAAGTGATCTGGAATAGCTTGAGGATTAAAAGGGTAGATTCCTGTGGTTCTGAAACCTGAAGCTCCATTTCCAACAGACGCTGCTTTCTCCCATGCATTCCCAATTAAATGTCCAGCCTGGTATCTCGTTACGGTTCTGTTTTTATGATGGTTCATCCAAACCTTGGCTTCGTTATGGAAAAACGATTTTAATGGCTTGAAAAAACTTTGATCTAAAGGTTGCAGTGCTTGGGTAGTATGACTTGGTAAGCAGAGGATAATGATTTTGTTGTTTTCAGCAAATTCCAGCATCTCGAAGGCGTTGCTGTGAGACGTGTGACCATCCAAGATTAACAAGATTACTCCTTTTATTATCAAAACAGGTGGTAAGAAGTTTCCCTCCGCGTTACAACACGTTACAACAGTGACATTTTCTCCTTTCTCCTTAGCAGTTACCACATGAACGTCCTTAAAACCTTTTTGCGTTAACACCTTTCCCGGTTTATTGTTCAGTTGTAATCCGCTTTCGTCCATATTAAATATATTTCCGGGTTTGTCAGTTAAATTGTTTTCAGTTAAAACTTTGTAAAGAACTTCAAAAAAGTCATTTGCTGCCGATCGATTCATACCCTGAGCACGGGAAAGGGAAAGTCCTTCGGATTGTCTTAATGAAATATCTTTATTCCTTTCCAAAAAGAAGGAAAGCCATGCATATCCAGCTTTTTTTTAGTTGAGTTAAATTTGTGTTTGATATTCATTTTCTCCGCTAGCTTAAACGCCAAGGTCCTATTTCCTTCTCTATCAACAGCAAATCCTGCAGCCGCTAATTTTTGTATGTGATCTGCTAGCTTTCTTTCATTTTCTTTTCCAAGAACACCTGTCAATAGATATACAAATTATATAGATACCTTCACAAAGTTCAATAACTAATTAAGTAAATAATTACCCATAAAGCCTAGTGGTTTCTTTACAAAATTTCCATCTTTTAACCGTCTCGAAAGAGTTCTAGCCGGTACGCCAAACAATTTTTCGGCTTTCCGAACGGACATCCCATCTTCAATTATTTTTCGAGCATCCTCCAATGCCTCTTCGCTCCAACTTCCTCGGTTTGTTGTTCTTTTATATTTTCGTGGCATTTCTTATTCCTATATGTATATGTAATTTTAAATACAAAATAAATAATTTAAATATGCGGCATCTTCTCAAAAAAAAGTGCGGCATCTGTCCCCGTAGTAAGGGAGAGATGCATGCCGCACCACGTTTCATATCGAACAAAAAAACGAAAACAACAAAAAATCACACCAACCACTTCTTTACACACTATTTAATGACACAAAATACTTACACTTGAGAAAACACGCGAGAACTTGTTTTTGGATCCACAAACTGCAACATACTGAAAAATTTCCATAGTCTCTCTAAACCTAAAGGGGTGCGTAAAACAAAAGAAAGAGAAAAAACTCCCGTTACATATTTTATGCAAGTTGTTTTTTTTGTGTACGTTTTCTTTTGAGTACCTTATGAACAGAAATCAAAAAAATTTTTTTCCGTGGATGACTAGATGTATGAGTTTGGTTGAGTGCGGCATCTTCCCCGACACGGCATCTCTCCCGCAATTACCCTAGTTGTTGTTTTTGTAAGGTATACAAAGTAGTTAAAATATTTGACATATGATAACATTACTTTGATTTCAATATCAACCAAGTTTTTCACTTTTTTTTTAAATTGGTATAGTTCTTGAGATATAGCCGACGAAAAAAGGTATGCAAAACATCGGAACGAACGTGCAAACGTACGTACACACGCACTCACAGTCACCGTGAAAACATTTGTTAGATCCTTCTTTGTAAAAAAAGTGAAAAATAACTGATGTCCTTCCATATATTTTTAAAAAAATTTGGAATGATATATCTGTAGCCGATTTTTAAAATTTGTCATATATGTTTCAGCCGATTTTAAAATCTGTAATTTCCAAATTAGCTACAGCGAAACAAAATCACAAAATAATCACATATTAATTAAATTTCAAGCAAATGGTTTCCCCCAAACACTGAAGTTTGAAAAAACAGATTCACACAGTGTACAGATTTGAAGACTGATATTAGAGATTAAAGGAAAACTCAATTATTCCCAAAAATGATCACTCTTGTCAAATTAAATACAAACTTCTTGTTCCCAATTTACTTTCTTAATTCTGTCAATCCTTCTTTAATATGGTGTTGAACACTTCTGCTTATATTGCTTTCCGATTGCTGTAGCTTTAAAAATCCACTCTATTTGAAAGTCTGGGTATAAATAAAAAAATCATCGAAAACGTGAATATAATTGCCCAAAATTTAAAATTCCACCCAGATCAGCTTAGAATTTAAATTAAAATTGATTTTGTTTCCCCCAAATCGTAGCTTTTTCTCTTCGTCCTTAATTTTGTTCCATTATTGTGCTTGTAGTACCTTAGACTTAGGTCTTGAGTGTTATATATCTAAAGGTAACCTTTCCGCCTCTTGTCATAAAAACTGCTTTAAAAAAGAAGAAAAACTTTGTTAAATATGTTTTCTTTTTTTCAGCGAGAATTTTCACGACTCATTGCTTGCAACAAAAAAATAAATACGTTTTATTTCTTCAAAACAAACAAACAACAAAAACAAAAAAGTATTCCTATACTTTCAACAATCTGCAGCCAATTCACATGGATAAAATATTCCAAAAACGTGACCATAAACCCCCAAAAACTGAATTTCACCTCACGTAATTCAGTTCAAGTTGTACTTATGTATGTATTATTCTATACCTATACACTTCATGAGCCAAAAGTCTATTCCCTTAAATTTCCGTTTAAAGCTGAAATCTACAAAATTTTCAATTCAAGACACCTTCATAAACCACACCACAGCATACACCAGACTCCTGGAGAATACAATATTTTGAGGCAAGAGCAGAAGATATAGGGATGTGATGGTATGGAAGGGGGGTTATAGTGTACTTACACGATTGAGTCCTAAATTAACATAATGTCCTTTAGACTTTAGACGTGTTGAAATAGAAGAAAAAAAAATAAAAAGAATCTCCATCACAATTTCCTTCTTATTTCCTTTGTCCATTTTCATAATGACCAGCACTCTACTAATGATTTCAACGGAAAGTGAGGATTCTTAAACTTGTTACTCGCTGTCACTTTTTTCAGAGTTGAAGAGAACTCTCAGCTTCGTGTTAGGTATCTACTCGTATATGAACAAAATCACGAACGACTCATTTATGTAAAACTGAAAAACTTTTGGATCGTTCACGAAATGCAAATAAGGTTCATTGAGCGTAAGCAGTCTTAAGTGACAATGCTAACCAGCACCATCTCCATCTCCATCTCTCCCATGGGTGAACTTTGAAATTCTATTTAAAAATTTCAAAAATAAGTGTGAAGTGTAAACAGGCGTGGTGTGGCTTCCATAATATGAAAAAAAGTAGGAAACTAGGTCAGTTTTCTTGAATATTTCAACAATAAACGAGCACTCCTCCTTGAAAATTACCAAGAATGGAGATAATTATTGTCTGGACGTGAAGGTATCTCCAGGAGTCTTATTTTGATAAGAGATATTGGTTGTGAAAAAGTAAGGACTAGAAAGAGAATTGGCACTTGTAGTTATTTTTGATGTTTTAAGATTCTGAACAGTAATAATATTTATTTTCAATACATCAAACATATAAAAATTAGTACAATTTGATAACGATAAAATAAACTAAGTATTTAAAAACAAAGTATCAAATCTCAACTTTCAACACCCCCACTAGATTTGTATACTTTTATACCAATGAGAGTACAACAGTTGTTATGTTTTGTAGCAGGGAGTCCTTTGGTTAGAACGTCAGCAGGCATCTCTTCAGTTTTCAAATATTCTACTTTTAATTTATTATCTTCTATAAGATCTCGAATGAAATGATGCCTTATATCGATGTGCTTTGAACGTGCGTGATAAACGTTGTTTTTTGATATGTTTATTGCACTCTTGTTATCGCATTGCAATATAAGTTCTTGATTCCAATTAATTAGTTCTCGCAATAAAGATTGAAGCCAAAGTGCTTCTTGAGATGTTGAGGTTAAGGCCATATACTCAGCCTCTGTGGTGGAGAGAGTGACAGTAGGTTGTTTCTTTGCATTCCACGAAATAGGTCCTCCTTGGTATTTAAAGAGATAACCTGTAGTTGATTTTCTGTCATCTGAGTCACTAGCCCAGTCAGCATCCGAAAATCCTTCTAAACATCCTTCAATGTTTCGAGTGTATTCTAGCTTGTAATTTATTGTTCCTTTTATATAACGGAAAAGTCGTTTAACCGCTATCCAATGAGATTTTGAAGGATTATTATTAAATCTTAATAAAGCCCCCACTGCAAAGGATAAATCTGGGCGACTTACTTGTGCTGCATATAAAATGCTTCCAATAGCTTCTTGATATGGAACGGTTTTCATGTAATCAGTTTCGTGTTTGCTTTGTTGATGTGTTTCTTTTATAAGCTTTTGGTTAATATCTAAGGGTGTGGATACCGGATTACAATCCTCCATGTTGAATCGCTTGAGAATATTCTTTAAGTATGTCCGTTGGTCTATCCATAACTTTCCCTTTTCTCGATCGCGAGTTATTTGCATACCAAGCACAAATTTAGCTTCTCCAAAATCTTTCATCTCGAATGACTTAGCCAAATTTTTTTTGATAATTCTTTTTTCATCTTTGTTATTTGTAAAAATCAGTATGTCGTCTACGTAAATAGCGACGAAAGTTTTATCTGTGCTGTTTGTTTTGTAATAAATACACGGATCGGTTTTTGATTGCTTGAGTCCAATTTTCTTTAAAGTTTCATCCAATTTCTTATTCCAAACTCTGCTAGCTTGTTTGAGACCGTACAGTGATTTCTTGAGTTTACATACTTTATTTTGAACATTTTCAAAACCTTCAGGGAGGTTCATGTAAATTTCTTCGTTAAGTTCACTTTGCAGGAAAGCAGTCACAACATCCATTTGATCGATATCCAAATCATATCGTACAGCCAAACTTAAAAGTACCCTTATGGACGTGTACCTTACGACAGGAGAAAATATTTCTTGATAATCGATCCCTTGACGTTGCGAATACCCCTTTACGACCAATCTAGCTTTATATTTTTCGACATTACCACTTGCATCTTTTTTCGTCTTAAATATCCATTTGGAATTTATGGCTTTCTTTCCTTTTGGTAAAGAAACTATTTCCCAAGTGCCATTTTTCAAAAGAGCTGTATATTCATCGTTCATTGCTTTTTTCCAATCAGACATATGTTCGCTCTTCATTGCCTCAGCGACTGTCTTTGGATCTTCATCATTGTTGCTGGCCACGTACGATAGATAACCGTATCTTTCAGGTGGATTTCTTATTCTGGTAGATTGTCTTATTTCTCTCTCAGATATGATTCCTTCTGAAGATTCTTCAACAATGAAATCATCTTGGGCATCCAAAAAACTGTTTTCACTTGCCGTTTCGTCACTTATTTCGATTGGTATTTCATTGCTTGAATTCACTGATGGAATTTCGCCTTCATTCCCCACTGAATCATATCCTGTAAAAATATCACAATAAGATGTATCGTTTGTCTCACCATCTTTTGGAAAAATTTGCTCATGGAAAATTGCGTCTCGACTTATTATGACTTCTTTTTTCTTAACGTCATAGAAGCGATATGATTTTGAGTGTGTGCAGTATCCGATAAAAATTACTTCTTTTCCTTTGGCATCGAGTTTCTTCCGCTTCTCTTTTGGTATGTGTATAACTGCTTGACAACCGAAAACTTTAAGATGCTGCAGATTCACTCTTCTTCCACTCCAGATTTCTTCAGGTGTTTTTTCTTTTGTACCTTTGCAAGGTGTTCTGTTCGTTAAATAAACTGCCGTATTTGCAGCTTCAGCCCAAAAACGTTTGTGTAAACCAGACTCGATGAGAAGACAACGCGCTTTTTCGATTATGGTTCTATTCATTCTTTCTGCCAACCCGTTTTGCTGTGGAGAATATGGAACCGTTGTTTGATGTTGAATGCCTGCATCTGCTAGAATCTTCTTCATCTTAAAATTACAATATTCCTTTCCATTGTCGCTTCTAATGGCCTTTATTTTGTTACCAGTCTGATTTTCTACAAAGTTTTTGAACTCAAGGAACTTTTCCTCTACCTCA
Organism: Eupeodes luniger; assembly: GCA_951509635.1. NCBI lineage: Eukaryota > Metazoa > Arthropoda > Insecta > Diptera > Syrphidae > Eupeodes > Eupeodes luniger. The sequence continues at coordinate 48,945,038 of OX608073.1, forward strand.
TTCTTGCTTTTAATGAAAAACGCAAAGACTTTTCTTGAAAAATCATCAATGAATAGAAGCATGTACTCTGAACCTCCAATTGATTTTTGTTCAATCGGACCACAAAGATCTGTGTGTACTAGTTCTAATATTGATTCTGCTCTAGTACCAATTGAGTTAAACGGCAGGCGTGCCATTTTACCTTTGATACATGTGATGCAATTGATTTTTGAACTATCGCAATCAATATTCTGCACCACTTTCGGAATCATAGCTTGTGTGGTTTCAATACTTGGATGTCCAACACGCTTGTGCCAAAGTTCAAAGTGTGAAGCTACATTTTTTGTAACATTTATGCACTTTGGTTGGGTGGTCTGTTGAGTCGGAACATATTGTTCACCAAGCTTGCAGTTGCAACAACATTATCCCTTTGGTCTTTCACTAAACATCCATTCTTGGAAAAAACCATTGAAAAACCCTTCTGAACAATTTTGGAGACAGATAAAAGATTAATACATAAGTCAGGAACGTGAAGGACTTCTAAAAATTCAACCTCACTTTCTTTGAATTTTCCAATAGATACCTTCATATCGACTTTACCTATACCTTGGACTTGCATTTTTGAATTATTTGCAACAATTACCTCAGAGTTTAGATTTTCCATCTTACTTGAAAAGCATGCACTATTTGAGCACATGTGAGCTGACGCTCCCGAGTCGAAATACCATTCTTCTTTGTCAAGAGCCGTGACGGAAAAACATCCTAACATCGCATTCTTCTTTTCTTGATGGTTCTTACTCTTTTTTGGACATTTAGCAGCAATATGGCCAAATTCGTTGCAGTTGTAACATTTAGGACCCTTAAAGTTCTTATTCCCAAAGTTTTTCTTGTTCTTGCCAACAAAAGCAGTATCTTGACTTGCATCCAAATTAATGTCTTGAAGAAGTTTGGTTTTAATACTGTCTCCTGTGATAAGAATCCCAGAGCTTTGGATTCCCATTATCATTGGCTTGTATTCTTCGGGAAGACCAGCTAACAGCATTGATCCTATCCATTCTTCATCTAGGTTAAGACCAACAGACCTGAGCTTGTACGATGTATTTAAAACATCGTTAACGTACGCATCTACCGTAGAGAAATCTTTCAATTTTGTAGAACAAAACTTTTGGATGAGCCCAACTCTCCTCACAAGACCAGAATCTTGAAAAATTTTCTGAAGAGAATCCCAAATCTCCTTAGCGCTTTTGCAATGTCTTATATGAGGATAAATGGATCTTTCAACAAGCAATATAAGCTCCGATTTTGCGTTTAAGAGCTTCGTTGCATCCTTCTCCGTCTCACTACCATCAGAAACAGCCTTCCAAAGTCCTTTCATTTGGAAATAAGCTTCAACGGAAAATTTCCAGTCTTCGAAGTTTTCGCTTCCCCGAAGCTTTTCAATACTGAATTTCGTTTCAGACATCTTTTCTCAATACAAATTTCCTTATTATTTTGTATTTACATAGATCGTGATAAGGCCCATAACCTGATGTTTTAAGATTCTGAACAGTAATAATATTTATTTTCAATACATCAAACATATAAAAATTAGTACAATTTGATAACGATAAAATAAACTAAGTATTTAAAAACAAAGTATCAAATCTCAACTTTCAACAATTTTTAACATAATATTTATGTATTTTTTTTTGTCCAAATTGTTTTATAAGCTCTCCAATGGAAAAGTCAAGTGAAAAGTTGAAAATAGGTCAGAATATGTAACGTTGAATGCCCGACTAATGGAATAAGGTCAAATTCGATATGGGTATGATTAGGACTTTAATAATTATTTTAATTGAAAAATATATCTTATTTTTTATTCTGAATATTGGAATCACTTAGGTTAGGTTCATTATCATTAGAGCTAAAAGCTATTAATGATAAAGTAAATTTAATGTGCTAAAAGTTAAAAAACTATTTCCTTTAATTGATAAGCTTTTCTCACTTCAGCATTTTTTCCGTAGGGGCTGCTACATATAATTCAGACTACTCGAAGTACATAATATTCAATATTAAGTTCGATGACTATTACAATAAAGGTAAAGGTAAGGTTGGCTCTTGAAATAAAAGATTTAAATGTCATGGCTTTTAAACTAAATTATAGTCCGTGTTTTTTTAGATCATCCTTCACATATGAGATTCAGGGTTAAAAACTTGAATGAAATAAAAGATACAATTAAACTGAAATATAAAAAATATGAAATGCAAGACTAAATCGCACGAACTTACTCCTGTTGACTCGGTTTTGAAATATCGAAATTAACAACAAAAATGTTTTATAAAATACATTTTGGATCATTAAATACTTATTAGAAAATATAAGAACCTGGTTCAGAAAATAAATCATTTAAATTGATTCATTAGTTCCCGAAAAAATTAATTAACGAAATAATTTGCTAGAGGAACGCACTTCTGGAGACAAGTTAAAAATCATGTTAGGCAGAACGTTATAATCAATGGTGATTACTGACTTTTTTGTTCATCAATTGAACACCTATTATATATAAAGAGTTTTTCAATTGGCGCGGGTAGATTTTGGCGCCCCATGGCGGCCATTTTGTTATGGTGACATCTGTCAAATTTTTTCTTTATTATTCACTTGCTTGTGCCAAATCATCATGTCATGAACACGATTGAACAGCACGTTCAAATGATAAAACTTTATTATCAAAATTAGTGTTCGTTAACGCAAACGTTGCCCACATTGCGCCCATTTTATGGTAGACGTGGTGGCCCTCACACACAGTTGACTTTTCAACGTTTGGTGGCCAAATTTGAGACGACTGGTTTAGTAAACAATCAGCCAACACCTGTACGGTCAAGGAACGCAAGATCGGCCAAGAACATCGCCGCAGTCCGTGAAAGTACACAGCAGAACCCAAGGCAGTCTATTCGTCGCCGTGCACGAGAACTCGGCCTTTCGCAGACTTCAACTTGGCGAATTTTGTGTCGGGAGTTTGGCCTACACCCGTACCCATCCTGGGTCCAACTGACCCAGGAGCTCAAAGCTCATGACCATAGACAACGCCGCCGTTTGTTCGCTGACTGGGCTTCAAATCGTTTGGAAGAGGACCTAAATTTTGGTCGCAAAAACCATCTTTAGTGACGAGGCGGATTTTTGGATGAATGGCTGTGTTCAGAATAAAAATTGCCGTATATAGGACGACATCAACCCACGCGATGTTCACCAAATGGTAATGTATCCTCAAAAAGTTACCGTTTGGTTTTAATTTTGGGCCGGCGGCGGCGTAATTGGTCCGTACTTTTTTGAGGTTAGTGAGGCGGTCACCGCCAACAGCGAGCGCTACATAACGATGATAACTAATTTCTTATGGCCTTAATTGCACCATATGGACCTAGACAACATGTGGTTCCAGCAGGATGGCGCTACGTACCACACAACAAACATCACGATTGACATTTTGCATGAACTATTTGAGGGTAAGGTTATCTCTCGCAGGAGTGATGTGAATTGGCCACCAAGGTCATGCGATTTGACAACGCTAGATTTTTTCCTGTGGGGTTTCTTGAAGTCACAGGTCTATGTTAATAAACCACAATCGACCGATGTCCTAAAGGCGAACATAACACAGGCTATCGCTGAAATTCAGGCGGATCTATGCGGAAGAGTCATTAAAAATTGGACCACTCGGATCCGTGTCACCGTAAGAAGCCGAGGCGGACATTTGAATGATGCCATATTCCACACTTAATATGGCATACATGCGCCTTTCAAATACAAAAATAATTTTGTTAATACCTCACACACAGCTTGTTTTATTCCATTTCAACATCTACTCGCCTTTTTTGAAAACAGTTTTAGAAGTTTTGGTCACACGTCACATAGATAGCGCCGCAATTGATTTTTTGAAGGAAGCGTTTGGTAACCAAGATCATCAATTAAAGCTAATTGATGACAATTTTCTGTGGGGATATGTGAAGTTGCTAAGTCTAAAAAGAGTGAGTAATTGCCGATATGACAGCCACACATTTTAGGAAAAGACATCGAAAATTGGAACTCTACATTAGACTGCGTGCAGAAGAATATCTTTATGCAAAGATTTAAATTTAATGTCAATTTAAAAAAATCATCTTTATTTTCTTCCATTTAAAAGTTACATACCTCTAAAAAACACCCTTTAGTTCTTTTACTACTTATTTAATTCAAAGAGTTATACAAGGTATATTAATTTGTAATTAATTAACAGGTGTGGACTTTAAAACAGTTCTGTTCTTGCAAGAAGCCAAGTTGTCATTTAGGGCAGGGGCGGATCTAGAATTTGTGGGGCCCTGGGCTGAAACTACTTAGGGGCCTATCTAAGTACTCAACTAATAGCCATGTCAAAAAACTGTTTCTATAATAATATATTACTATTATATATTCTTTATTGCACACAAAAACATAAATATTACTTAAATCTACGCAAGTATTAGTTGTACAAAAGGCGACCTTATTGCTGTAGTAGCAATCTCTTCCAGGCAACCTTTGGGTGAGAGAGAAACCGAAATAGTGATATATATATAAGAATATAACTATAATATATATAACCTTTCTGCATTTTTGTGCTGCAAATTCTTTTATTTGGTCATCACATTGTAAGTCTTTTGTTAGATCACAATTGGCTGTGACAGACAGACGGGCGCACGAGTGATCCTATATTCGTTTTTTATTTTTTTTTTGTACAGAACCCTAAAAATACCATAAAAAAGAAAGACACGATTTATAATTATTTTTAATTTTTACTTACCAAATAAAAGCAGGAAATCTTATACTGATTATGTATAACATAAATAAATTTTACTTATTTAGATATAACTTTTAAGTTATCACTTATTAGTAAACTCACTCATTGAACACAGTTTTAACAATTAACACAGTCAGTTTGTCATTTTGATGACAAGAACAGAAGTGCGGAAAAAAAAACAAAATCACGTCAGACGTTACGTTAAGCAGCGCGGCGGAAAGTCCCTCGTAAGAGTAGATAAAAATATACAGATCAAAAACGAACGACAGGGAAATCCCCGTTTCGTTACATAGACGCGCACATACATTGGTTGATTGATCTCAGGGTTGCCATTATTGCCAACTTTATGGTAGTTCTTTTTTTAATTAACTTCCTTATAAGGAAGTTATTGGAATCACCCCTAAAATTTAAATCGGAAATGATGTCATATTTTTACGTTTCACAATCATAAAAACACGTTTCAGAACATTTCCCAAAAATGTCTGTATAATCGCGACCATTGGTTTATGTGCATAGTCGGCCATTTTGAAGTTATTAGAAAAAATAAAAAAGCTATATTTTTAACATAACTCGGAAACTATTAGTCTAGTCTAGCGAAAAAAATGTATTTGATTTTTTTTGTAGAAAATTTAATTCTCTATAAAATTGATCATAAGCTTTTTTTTTCATATCTCTCATAGTTTGTGAGTTATTGGCAATTAATCGAAAAAAATGTGTAATTTTTGATATAAATCGAAAACTATTGATCTGATTCAAAAATTGCGTGAGAGTTTTTTCATAGGAAATACAATTTTCTATAAAATTACTCATGACTATTTTATTCGTATCTCTAACAATTTATGAGTTATCAACGATTAATTGTTGATTAAAAAGATCATAGAATCAATTTTTGTCATGATGAATACTGATCTACTTATAAGGAAGTTCTTGGCGCGACTTTGCAGATTGATATAATTTCCTTACACAATTGTGCTAAATATGAACCTCAATCATAAGCGATATTTTTATTTTAACTACTTTTTTTATAGTAAACAATATATGAAAAAATGGTAAAAAACATGACTTATTTTAATAGTCCTCTGAAAAATGCAAATTTTTATTTTTTTTTAAATTGAGGTTTATATAGAAGACACACATATAAAAGAAAGTAATTTTTCTGTGCCATTGATTTCGAATAAAAATTGTGGCTTCCATCTTGTACACCAACTGCTAAGTCGGATGACAACCTACGATATGAAGAAAACTCATGAATATATGTATAAAATAACCTAATAGTTTCAATAAATAATATTCATTTTTTATACCTTAAAAAATTAATGAAAATCAGCACGAAAACATCCTTTTACACGTATTTACCCCCTTAACTCAATTCATAGAAGTATGCAATTTTTCATCAATGTTTTTTTATGACATTATTACGTAAAAATATCGTCCGTAAACCGACTTTACAGACAACCATTTTTTAAATTCAAATTATCACCTATTGTTTTAAGCGGGGTCTGGGGGCCCCTTGTAACCTCGGGGCCCGGAGCTGCAGCCCAAGCAGCCCTTAGGTAGATCCGGCCCTGATTTAGGGAGCTTTGACAAGTGCGGAAGCAATAATTAAAGGTTAAGCAATTTTATGTCGAGGTATTGGGGACTTTAAATAAATTTAATATGTCATTTTTGATTAAATTTATTTCTTTACTGTTAAGAATCTGTCAACTGCGTTCTTATAATTTTATCGAAAATTAAAAACAATATTGTGAGTAACATGAAATAAGTTTCAAGTTTAATACCTTCATTCTTTGTGAAGATGTTTCAGTCATTATTCATTTTTAGTAGTCATTTTTCAGGTTTTTATTTTTCGAAAAATTTTAAATTTTAAATTCAAAGTTTTTTAAAAATCTAAGTTGACTTAAAATATTTTAAATCTTACCTTTTTTTACCTTTCAAAACTCAGAGACGCTACTTTTTCGGGAAAAATACTCTTACCCTACAAGAGACTATAAACATCCTTAACGAGCATGATTGGAAAACATTAGGTACATTTTTGAAAGATATTTACAAGTATAGATTGTTATTAATAACAGAATTCTATTTAATTCAAAAACATAAATTTCAATAGGTATTTCTAATTTTTTTTGTCAACCTGGCTGACGGCATAGCCATAGCATTTAAATTCAAAATATTGTATAAAATTCTTGTAAATTAATGTAAATAAATGAATTATACTTACTTACTACTTCTTACCTTTTTTATCCAAACTGTTTGTTGCGGAAAGTATAAGTTGAATCGGTCCTCATAGGATCGGGGTTAGTATATTCGTACGTTCGGGATACCTTTTTTTTTCGGCCATATCTCCAAGAGCTGTAGAGATTACAACTTCAAATTAATTTTGTTTCACAGATAACATCAAAAGATGCAAAGCGGCGACTTTCACAAAAATTACTGGCGCAAAATTTTAAACGATTTAGTAAATTGTTAAATCCATTTTTAGCAATTAAATAAATAAATTGGGTGGCGCAACAGTCCGTTGAGAACTAGGGCCTAGTGGCTTACAACTCTCAATCATTCATGTGTGCGAGTACTGTTGTTAGGAGTGGAGGGGACCTACAGTCTTAAGACGAACCTGAACAGCTGATTTGAGAAAGCACTTTTCATGACAAGAATTACTTTTGGAGAATTTGTCAATTCCTCGCAAGAGGCAATACCCGTGAAAAAAACTTTAGATGGCATATAATAGGCAGGGATCGAACCCATGACCTCTGGCATGACAGTCCAACGCACTAACCATCAGTTAAAATTAAAATCACGGACTCGTTGCTTTAACATTTAACAATTTGCCATCTGATATCTGTACAATTATTCTTATAAGAGCAGTGGTTGGAATGGTTCAGTCAATAGTTGGAAATTTTAATTAATAGGTCCGTTAAATGTAGTTTCTATGTTTATCTTCACGAACTATCACTTTTGAGACATGTTTGAATGCTCGTTATTTATTTATTAAAGGCAATTAGCAACTTACAAGCAGCACTAGCAAAGGTAGTACCCGTGGCATGATGGTTAGTGCGTTGGACTGTCATACCAGAGGTCTTGGGTTCGATCCCTGCCTATGCCATCTAAAGTTTTTTCTACGGATACTGCCTCTTGCGAGGAATTGACAAATTCTCCAACAGTAATTCTTGTCATGAAAAGTGCTTTCTCAAATTAGCCGTTCGGATCCGGTGTAAAAACTGTAGGTCCCCTCCATCCCTGACAACAGTACTCGCACACAGGAATGGGTGAGAGTTGTAAGTCACTAGGCCCTAGTTCTCTACGAACTAGGTTGCGCCACCAAATTTATTTATTTATTACTAACAAAGGTTTAAAATTTTGAGCTTCCTTAGTAAATTGCTAAATATTTAGCAAATTGCTTACTAGTAAATTGTTAAGCCCTTAACAATAGCTTGTTTAAAATTTTGGGCCATTGTGTTTAGAACGAAAATTAAGAATCCTTAAGGTAAGGTCTGTTTATTCAAATTTTTTTTTTTCCATAGATAACACAACAAACTACAAACCAAAATTTTCTGCGAAGCCTGGCTTAAGAAATTCTAGCGAAGAAGTGAAATTACAGACAATAAATAACACAAAGCCCATAACAATTTATCTGTCAATTCCTAAAAACCGAATACTTTTTGGAAAAATCGCTTAAACTTTAAAATTGAAAATACAAACATGTTATTACATATAACCTTGAAAATTTTTCAACTATTAAAATTAAAGTCAAAATTTTTAGGATTGCTTGCTTATGTTTCTAAAAAGTTAATAATTGTGTTCGATCATATGAAAATAAATAGCAAGGAGTTTCGAACGCTTGTGTTTGAATAATGAAAAGTTTTCTCTCGGTTAAGCTTAAAATATTGAAGAAAATTAAATAATGTTTTGTTTCCGTTTTCTTACAATGCAGAAAACAAAATCTTAAGAACTTAACAGAAATAATCGCTAGAGTTATTTTGTATAAGCCAACCGGAATATTAAATGGGTACGAGACGCACACTCAAAGGCATACGAGGTGTGTTCAAAAAGTACCCGGAATTTTCATTTTTTCAAAAAAATATTTATTTATTCGTTTACATCAATGTGGTCCCCTTCAAAGTAGTCCTCCCCCAGCGTTTTTCCAATCTTCGAAGCTCTCTTGATCTTCACTTTTTGATATCTCCTTGAGCATTCTCAGCGATTCGGCCTTTATTTCTTCAATCGAGGAAAAACGCCGGCCTTTCATGGGTTTCTTCAACTTTGGAAACAGGAAAAAGTCACACGGAGCCATATCTGGTGAATATGGAGGTTGGGGAATGACTACGGTATTGTTTTTGGTCAAAAAATTACGAACAAGCAACGAAGAGTGAGCAGGTGCGTTATCGTGGTGCAAAAGCCATGAATTGTTTTTCCATAAATCTGAGCGTTTTTTTCGGATTGCTTCACGCAAACGTCGCATAACTTCAAGTTAATACTAGCTATTAACCGTACGACCTTCTGGTAAGAACTCTTGATACACAATGCTATTATAATCGAAGAAAACAGTAAGCAAAACGTTCACATTTGATCGAACTTGACGCACTTTTTTCGCTATTGGTGACGTTGTTGGATGCTTCCAGGTGGACGATTGTGCTTTGGTTTCAACATCATAACCGTACACCCATGTTTCATCACCAGTTATGACCGTCGTTGACGTCATTTAACAGCTCCTGAGCGATGTTCATGCGATTGTTTTTTTGGTCAAACTTCAGCAAAACAAGCAAAAATCGCCGAGCTCATAAAAACACGTCGAACCTTAGCAACTGCCACAGACAAAGTAAACAGTGAATATAGCTGAAAATTGCATCATACTTTAGGGGCATGTATACCAACACCTTCAGACTCTCCAGACCCACGAAATTAAAAAATTCCGGGTACTTTTTGAACACACCTCGTATTACTGCCCTTATTTTGCTAGACACAGTGTGAGCACTAGGAAAGGAAGAGAGGGGTTGAAAGGAAGTGTGGGTGCGCATTGGGTTTGAATTCCTGAATATTACAATGACTGGGAAAGACAGAGTGAGGTAAGGCAATCCACATTCGCGTAGTACAGCTAAAGAACAAATCTCTGTACTTTACAGTACGACCAAAGTTGGGCTCCAGGGTATGCTGATGAGCATTCCTAGAAGCACGAGTATTACGGTTGTACTGTTTATAAGGAGGAATGCAACTGGATATTTCTCTACAGCCTAAACCGATAAAATAACATTAAAAAAGGTAAATGATCCGATGATGGTATTATCACCAATTAATCTAAATGCTCTACGTTCATACTGTCCAAGAGGCTTAAGAAAATTGCAGTATCACCAGCCCAGAGATGGGAGTAATACTCAAGCTTTCGAGGTATATCTATATAACTATATAAGTCAAGTAGAAAAAAAAGATCGGCCCTAAAGGTTTCAAAAACAAATAAAAAAGAAAACATAACGATACTATTAGTCTAGTTGTACGTTATCCCCCATAAAAACTAATAGGATTGTTTAAAATGTCAAAAAGAATTCCAAATATTATTTTCCGTATAAGAATATTATTGTTAATTAGATAGATAGATATTCTTTATTTTCGTATTAACAGTTACACACAGAGTTTACATACAGAGATTTGATATTTTTCTATGATATCATTCTGCTGAACAAGTATATTAATTTGTATGTATGTAGAATTAAGATAATAATAATTTAAGTAATATGTAATTTTGAAGGAAAATACAAACAAAACCTTCAACTCATTATTGTTAATTTATATTATTGTTAATTTGAACTGAAATAAGAATTCAAAAAATGCATTCGAAATTGTGAAACTTTATGGTTGGCTTCAGGAAGCATACGTTCGATTGCTGAAGAGTTTGGCTTTGTTTCAGTTTTAATTTTAATGTACATATTATATCGAAACTATTTAAGTAAATATAAAAACATAAATTTAATGAAAACCAGAGCCAGGAAAATAAATTATATTATTTTGTGTCCAAAAGCTCCCTGCTACCGTGGTGAGTTCCTGCGGTGAATAAACTGACATGGATTCATCTCGTTTAGCTTTTCCAGCTTTTGGTTTTTATGGAATTTAAAAGTCAAAAGTCTGCTTCCAACAAAAGCTTTAACGAAACAAAAACACTGCCGTTCGCTTAAAATAAGGAAGTGTTTGAAAAAAAAAACAACGCACGGTGGTCAGAGAAGGTTTTAGGATGAGCTAACACCCATTCAATGGAAGTGAATACAGACGATGTGATGGTAAAGGCTTTTTATCTTTGTATAGGGTTTTTAAATGGGCGCGGGTAGATTTTGGCGCCCCGTGGGGGCCATTTTGTTTTGGTGACCCCAATTTTGGCCGAAAAATCATCTTTAGTGACGAGACGCATTTAAGGATGAACGGGTGTGTTAACAAGCAAAATTGCCATATATGTGGCGACAATAACTAAGGCGAGGTTAACCAGGTGATAATGCATCCTCAAAAAGTTACCGTTTGGCGTGGATTTTGGGCCGTGGATTTTGGATTTACTATCGAAAAAAGTGCATATTTTTGACCAAATCTTGGCGGTCAATCATCGTACTCCGCTCTTTTTTCAAAGCCTTTGGGCGTACAGCTAAAATCTGCTGGGTTATTAAGTTCCACGCTTTTCTGTTGCTCCTACGATTCGTTGGATTCTCCGGGATTAAGTTTTCCGGGTTCCTAGGTTTCCTTATTATAAAATAAATAAATTAGGTGGCGCAACAGTCCATGAAGAACCAGGGCCTAGTGACTTACAACTCTCAACCATTCCTGTGTGCGAGTAATGTCAGAGATGGAAGGGATCTACAGTTTATATGCCGAATCCGAACGGCTAATTTGAGAAAGCACTTTTCATGACAAGAATTATTCTTGGAAGATTTGTTAATTCCTCGCAAGAGGTAGTACCCGTGAAAAAAGTTAGGTGGCACAGGCAGGGATTGAACCCAAGACCCCTTGCATGACAGTCCGACGCACTAACCATCACGCTACGGATTTCCTTATTTCCCCGGAAAAATAACTAACCATAGTGTTCCTATGATTAGTTAGGTTCCCATGGTTCATAGTGTTCCTGTGGTTCCTAGTGTTCCAAGGTTGCATTAGGATCTCCTGGTTATTAGGGTCTCCCGGTTTCTAGTGTTTCTAAGTTTCCTGTGACATAAGGTTATCCGGGTTTTTAGTGTTCCTGGGGTTCCTAAGGTCCCCCTGGATTTTAGGTTCCTCGGGTTAGTAGTGTTCTTAGGGTTCCTTAAGTTCCCCGGGTCATCAGGTTCCTCGGGTTCCTAGTGTGCCTAGGGTTCTTTTGGCTCCCCGGGTTATTAGGTTCCTTGGGTTCCTAGTGTTTCTAGGATTCCTTAGGTTCCCCAGATATTAGTTTCCTCGGGTTCCTTGTGTTCCGAGGGTTCCTTTGGTTCCCTGTGTTATTAGGTTCACCGGGTTCCTAGTGTTCCTAGGGTTATTTAGATTTCCCGTGATATTAGGGTCCCGGGTTCCTAGTGCTCCTTGGGTTTCTAAATACCCCGTATATTAGGTTTCCCGGGTTTCTAGTGTTCCGAGGTTTCATTACGTTCCCCGGGATATCAGGTTCCTCGTGTTCCTTAGGTTTCCCGTGATATTAGGTTCTCCGGGTTCCTAGTGTCACTGGGGTTCCTTAGGTTCCACGGTTATTAGGTTCCTCGCGTTCCTAGTGTTTCTAGGGTTGCTTAAATTTCCTTGGATATTAGGTTCCACGGGTTACTAGTGCTCCAGGGGTTTCTTTGGTTCCCCGTGTTATAGGGTTCACCGGGTTCAAAAATTTAAATTGAACTATTTATGTCAATAGTTTTTTTTAATTATTTGCATGCAAACTCAAAATTCAAAATTACTTACACTATTTTTTCATAAATTTTTAACTTGAGAGCTTTAAGAAAAGTCCCGCTAAGATTAAAAACAAGATTTTTTTGAAAAATGAAGAATGTTCAAACGGAACACTTAATATCAGTGAGGATCGAGTTGAAGACCATGATCGAATTGATGACTGTGATATGGTCCTCGAAATCCTTTGGATAAGTGTTCAGAATAATGCTTAAGAATGTTGAAAATATGCCATTGTTCAGCATGAATTCTTTCTCGTTTCAAAATGAAGCCGATTCAGGTGAAGCAAATTTAAAGATGAGAGATGAAGCTATGAATTTGAAATGTCGCCATTACACTTTAGAAACAGTTGACATGGAACTTATACTTAAGCTAGCTTATGGACTCAAGTAGAAAGATGAGACCATGCATAAAAAAAGAAGCTGATAAAAGAAGAAAAAAGGAATCTAGGAAGCAACTTGGATTTATAATTGATATTCCAAAGCAAGGATTTGGCAATACAATACACGGATTTCGCCTCTTTGCAAAAAATTGAAAAATATTCCAAGAGTAATTTTAGTCATGAAAAGTGGTTTCTCAAATTAGCAGTTCAGATTTGGCATAAAAACTATGAGTCCTTCCCCTCCTTGAAATGACTCGCACACAGGAATAGTAATAAGTCACTAGGCCTGGATTCTCTACGGAGAATTCCTGTCTCTGGTATTTCGTCTTTCTAAAAAACATCAGTTTTTAGTAAATGATTTAGAAATACCATGTAAAGCAATTTTTGTTGAAATCACTTTTTGTATAGCCTTGAAAAGAGTAGTCTTTTCACCAAATTGAATAATAATACATTTGACAAAATAAGAATAATAATAGAAAACCAATAATATGAAGTGTTTTTTTAAATGAGGATAAGACGGAAAAGAACATAATTTGATATTAAAACATTCAAAACATAAGACAAAAGTAAAGAGAGAGGTCCAGGTCCATTTTCCTAAATCCTGACAAATGTACCCCAGTTTGGCTCTCTACCTGTTTTTGTAGTCTAAAGTTATCTACTAAACTATTTCTGCATTCACTATTATTATGCATTCATGTCCTTTTTAAGCAATTAGAGATTTATGTTGGTCCATTCAAAATGTGTTCTGTGATTTTGTTAGGGATAGCAGAATCCTTTTATAGAAATTAATTTTATATAAACATCAATAACACGTGTGGACGTAGTGTATTATATTCTGTGAAACACCATTCACATAATAATTTGCATTATACCGCGTGAACATTTTTCTCTAACATGATGTACATAAATGGCTTATTTGAATGGACGGAAAATTAAATTTCATGGTTATTGAGTTGTATAGGTAAAAAGTTACTAAAATAAATGAATGGGTTGCATGTTTTTGATCTTATAGTAAAAGTGTTAATATTTTAAAAACAAAATCTTCATTATAAAAATATTTGTTAGAAAAAAAAATTGCCATTCACAAATTATGAATACATTATTTTTATTATCACGACAAAAATAAACTTATTTTTAATATGTATCTAAAATCTATCGAAAACTGAACTATTTAAAACCAACTTCAACTTCAGCACCTCTTCCAAGGTTTTTCAATATTATTTTACCCAAAAGGAATAAAATTAGTGATTATAAATTTTATGGAATTCTGAAGTTAATTTTTTTACGAATCCATTAATTGCCAGATATCACAAGTTGGAATCTCTATCGATAAGGTAATACCATTGTTTATTAAAACCGAACATAAATTAAGTATACCACCAACAAAGAGGTTTTCACATGAATCGATATAATATAGAATACAATACTCGTAGGATAGGTACCTACAGCAGGTTATAGTTCTTGTTAAGTTTAATTTAATTATTCGTGGTTATTCCTTTTTGTAGTTTTAACAAAAGCTTTTGTTATACATGCCAAATGAAGCTATGCTAAAATGCTGGTGCTTTGTTATAGCTTATTTTTAATGTTTATTCGACCATCAGATAAAAGAATAGATACTATTTAAATGAGTTAATTCTAAAAATAAAAAAAATATCAGTTAAAGGGTATTAAAAGTTGACACTTGAGGCCTTGACGCCAGTTCAAAAATAAGTAAACGAAAATGAATAAAATGTAAATTTTAAAGTTAAACGTACGAAACTTCTTCATTAACATTTTACCACTTATGTTATTACAGCAAAGTATTTATCATCAGAGGTTGATTATCTGGACCGTAAAAACATAACCATCACGAGAAAAAGAACAAGCCTTATGGAAATGCACTTATTACAGGACGACAATCATTGCAATAAATTAGGAACAACAAACTAAGATGCTCTACGATGCTCTGTTAAAATACAAGGCTTATATAAAGCGTTACCAAAATTAAAGAAGAAAGCTACAAAGCCTTCTGAAAGAGTCACTCGTAACCAAATTGATCACGTTGTAATACACCTTGAAAAGACGTATTGCATCCGCCAATTAGGTTCGAATCAACACGGCTGCCCTATGCAGCATGAGTACCAGTAACACCTTTGGTCATGCTATAGGATTCGTCTTATGAGCTCGATTAAAGAAGAGTAAGTAGGGGGGCCAGTATGCCGGGTGTAGGTGATAAGTGAATATGCTTTAAAAATAGCAGCAGTCACTGGGATCGGAGGAACTGGTTTGATGAACGCTTGAGTGCGGAGAGGAATACAAAGAACAGAAAAACGCCTTCAAACGTGGAAAAAACCAGACAGAAAGAACAATTTGATATATGAAAAAGAAAAAAGCCGAGAGCGAGGTACGCACCAGACTCAGAAGTTCTACCAATCTATGATGGTATCTAATTACCAATCCTGCAAGCATACTGAATCCATAGGAAGTAGACTTTAATGAATTGGTGAACGATTCATCAAGTGAAGTCCGCCATTAATCAAAGAAGCGATTGAAAAGGCTTGTAAGTGAGAAGCTAAACTGATTCACTTATGAGCAGTCTCCTAGCTACGATATTAAAATCGTCCTGGAAGATTTTAATGCCAAGCTTGAAAGGGTGGAATAATCGGGAAAAACAGACTGCACGACAACACTTCTAACATCGGATTCAGGCTCATAGATGTTGCTGAGAGGTGAAACGTCATGTTAGCTAGTACGCGTTTTCCACACCCCAACATCCACAAAAAAACTTTGAGTTCTCCAGATCAATCTACCGTCAACCAGATTGACCATATTGCGATCGACGCCAGACACGCTTCCAGCATCATGGATGTCCGAACTTTCCGAGGAGCTAACATCGACTCCGACCACTACCTCGGGTTTCCAGACCCAAGGCAAAACAGGGAGATGCTGGGAGAAGGTACAACCTCGAATGGCTACAATCGCAAGAGATCGCCAAATCCTTCTCCGACCGAGTTACAAATAACCTCTCTCGAAGTTCTCTGCCGCCAACACAATGTATCGAAAACCAGTGGCAACATTGCCAAGATGCAATCAGAGAAGCCGCCTCTGAAGTGCTGGGTTTTAAGCAACCACCAACAAGGAACCCCTGGTTTGATGAGGAATGTCGGCAGGTAAATGCAGCCAAAAAAAGGCACGCAAAGCGGCGGCGCTGCATAGAAGGTAAAGACCTGCTCACGAGCTCTATGAGCAGAAGAGGCGAGAGGAACACGACTTCTCAGAAAGAAAAAGAGAGCATGCGGTCGAAGATGTTGAGAGGTTCAAAAGCAGGAATGAAGTTCGAAAGTTTTATGAGCAGGTGAAATGGAATTCACAAGTCCATAAACCTAGAACCGAAGGCTGCAAAGGCGAAAGTGGAAACATCATAGTTGAATCGCAGTCAATGACGAAGTAAAGATTTCCATATCCAAGCTGAAGTGTAATAAAGCCGCTGGAGCAGATGGCTTGAATGCCGAGCTCTTCAAAGCAGCTGGAGATAAGTTGGTTAGGAGCATGCACCAACTTATCTGTAAGATATGGAACTTCAGTATTGTTTGCCCGATTCTGAGAAAAGGAGACCCTCTAAACTGCACCAACTATAGAGGCATAAGTCTACTTAACATCACTTACAAAATCTTTTTAAAATCGTACTTGAAAGAATAGTGCAGAACTGCCACGTCAGCATATGCTATTGACGGAAGAACTCAGCGTGATGCAATGGGGCTTTTGTGAGTATTGAGACAGAGGCGGCAAAAATGGGTTTAACTGCTAATGAGGGCTAAACATAGTTCACACTGTCATCAAGAAATGACTCACAACACCAACGTCTTGGTCAAAACGTCACCATCGACAGACGTAACTTTGAGGTAGTCAAAGACTTCGTCTACCTAGGCTCCGCTTTGAACGCAGAAAACAACACCAGCGCTGAGATCAAACGAAGAATAATTCTTGCTAACCACTGTTTCTTTGGGCTAAGCAATTGACTGGCAAAATCCTTTCTCGAGCGACCAAAGTGTCTCTTTATAAGACCCTCATCATCCCCGTTCTGCTATACGGTGCAGAAGCATGGACTATGACAAAAGCGGATGAAATCACCTTGGGTCGTTTCGAGAGAAAAATTCTTCTTGTGATCTACGGTCCCGTATGCATCAAAGGGGAGTGGAGGAGAAAATGGAACGACGAGATGTACGGGCTGGGCAGCAACGTAGACTTAGCCAGAAGGGTAAAAGTCCAACGACTAAGATGGCTGGGTCACGTAGAGTGCATGGAAGCCAATGCTCCAGCCCAGAATGTCTTCGAATCCCACCTCATCTAACTTTGAGCGCGAATCTGGAGACATCTAGCTAGATGGAGAAGTTTATTGGGTGAGGTTATAGTTCACACAGGACTCTAGCGCCACCTTAAGTAAGTAAGTGAGTATGGTAGCTTCAAAAAATTCCTAAAACACTCCCTCTATCCTACGAATAAAGATAGCCCCATACGATAAAACTATCATCGGAAGACATCATTGAAGAAAGACCATCGGAACCAGGTCCAGTTCAATAGAAGTAGCTTATAACAACAGAAGAAGGCATAGGAGTAAGCGAGCGGTTGTTCAAACTCAACAAAACCTACTGTAGTCTTTCAGAAACCTCACCACAACTTCCAAGCTGGTGCTTTACAAGGACAACGGTTCTGCCAGTACTCAGATATGGATCCGAGACCTGGATGCTTGGTAAAAATGCATTCCGAAGTCTTTGGTGCGTTCGATAGGAAAGTCCTACAGAGTATTGCTGTCCCTGCATGTGAGGAAGGACGATTTCGGAGACTCTGAATTCAATCTACCTGCATTTTTCGTGAATAGAATAAAGCTCGATAGACTGCCATGGACTAGGCATTAAAATAGATCGAATGAGTGAAGATTATCCACCAGTGAAAAGGAATCATGAGTGAATAGGAACCAGCTCAGTGACAGAAGAAGACCATGGATACACTGGCATAGACTAGACGACCGAATTCTTCAAATCCTCTGGAACTGGATGGTGTCAGCTCGCGATCGGGGTAGACGGAGAAACTTTTTGAGTGAGGTCAGAAATGAAATCCCGATCATCAAGTCGATGTTAAAAGCTCAATGGCCCTTATAATTGAAACGTTAACTTGAGCTTTGCTTGTAATAAATTTCAGGGATTGGTTTAGCTCCTTGTCCTTTGTATTGTACACCTTCATAGTTTCTTTAAGTCCCTTCTTTACTTCTGCTTTCTTCATTTTTTGTTTGTTTGTTTTGTGATTCCCAAGATGGCTAATATAAATTGTGTCTTATTCCACTTAGACTCAATATAAACAAGAATTGGGTATGAGTAAAAGAGTATTACTCGTACTTGAGCCGACGTCCTGGTGCACACACACTTAAGTTGAATAGAATTACCATTGTCGTATATTTCATAGCTCAAGGGACCTTTTAAATTCCACCGTGTTGACATACTCGTTTACATATAGTGTATTTCTAAAAAGGACATAGTTGTTGGTAATAAAACTGAGGCAATCCCTCTTAAAGCTTTGTGTATAAACAAACAAACACATCACATAAAAGACTATGTATATATAACTCCCTTCCCTATATACAAGTTTCGTTAAGGGCTTATCCTTTCGTGTTTCAAATTTTATTGCTAGTTTGTTTATTGTAGAAACAAGAAGATGAAAATGATGAAAACAGCTTTGACAATACAAAAATAACAAAAACGCCGGGAATATAATAATACCAAAGTTTCTTGTGGCCAAAGAGAGGAAGAAGAATGATTTTGTTCTTGTTAATTTCTTTAGAGTCCTTGGAGGGAATTTATATGCATCATCATCATGGTAATGGTGATGTCTATTTTTCGGTAGAAATTTTCTCTTCTTCCAGCAATGTCAAAATCTACATAGTGCTCGACAAAAGCTGAAACTCGCATCTTAGAAGCAAAAGCCATTGCCCCATCAGACTGTTTCCCATCCATCCATCTTATATTTCTTAAGATTTAAATAGAATACGAAAAAGCAATAAGGATTATTATACAACTCCTACACACATAGCGTATCGTATATTTTTGATTAAAAAGTCCCAAGGACATTCGATTTTATTTTATTTTTGTTGAATTAAGATTTTGACTTTGCAAGGAATGTCGTTGTATGCTTTTCGAGTCCTTAAAGCAATATGAATCTACATTAATTTTGAGTTCAACTTCAATTATTGTATTTTAATTAAAACATTTATAGTTTTGACATAATAATTATAATTATTGGTGAACCGCATATAAATATACACGGGATGCCACAGGGAACCCTCATTATTATTGTCACTGAAGTAGATGATGTTGATGATGATGATTAGACGGTAAATGCATCTTATTTTGTCAGTGAGGCAATGCGGTGCCGTGGTAGTCGCAGTGGGGGAGATATAGTATCTGGGATTCGCAAGAGAGTTCGAAGCGACTATAGGTACACGCAAAAAGCTTCCAGCGTTTCCATTTTGGTATTGCGAATCTTATGTCACAACATAACCAAGATAATGTGATTAATGTCACACGGTTTTGATTTAGAGAAAACCATGAGATGATGTATTTGCGTGTATTCCTTCCGTCCTGATGAGGGTATACCTCTGCAGTTACGTTAACGTATAAGGCTTGATGGAGGAGGTGGTACCGCGTCAGGCATTTCTAAATAATTATAGGTAGGACGTACCAAACATATATTTAGCTTGGTAGAAAAAGGCATTATTATTGTTTAGGGCGGATGCACTGAGAGATGTACATATTTATGAATTAATCAAAACTGTTACGTAAGTGGAATTTCAAGTGATTAATTCTGCGAGTAAGCATAATATAAGGTATTTCAGATAATATATGAAATTATATGGATTGTGATTGTTTGAAATTGAGTGGATTTGTATTTCTGAGGGGATCTCTGGTTTATATTTGGTCATGATTTGTGATATAGGTTAATGCACCGAAATTATAATTGAAATAAGTCATTTCATACAGCTAATTAAATACTACGACAATGAAATAATTAGTATATTGCTAAATATATTAAAGTGGGTAAAGTCAACATTTTTCGGGTTTGTTCACTACTTTGCATGTAAAATCAGCTTTAAGAGATTTGCTATATCAAACAGCTAATGCAAAGAGTGTTTTTCTTAGAGGTAAAGAACTTTAAGTTGAAAAAACACTGTTTTGACAAGCGGCCATTTTGTCAGCTGTCAAGTGATTTATTTTAAGTTTTGTTTAACATTTTAAAATAAGTAGACTGTTAGCTGAAGGACGCTTCCAAATAATGCTCATTTATTTTGAAAACGATGTGGTTTCATTCCAAGCTCACTCTTAGTTGAATAGGTATGTCAATAAACAAATCTACCGTATTTGCGGTTATGATAATCCTCAAGTGTATGTTGTGACAATATTACTTCCACAAAAACTGACTTTTTGGTGAATTTAATGGTGACCACTTTAGAGTCATTATAACTGACTAAATAGTTGATGATGTGCATGGATCTTTGGATTCAACAAGACGGCGCAACATGTCATACAGCTATAATTAAGAATTATTTAGGGAACCATTTGGTAAGCTCATAGTTTTAAGATATGGACCCGTGAATTGGCCATATGCCATAAAACCATATCTTAATTATAATGGCAGATGATTATCTTTATAATAAAGTAAATTTTATGTCAATTTATGAAATTATCTGTTTTATACAACTTCAAAGTTCTATACCTCAAGAAAAAATCATTACTTAGACGTCGTAAATTGTTGGGAAAAAATTAGTCTATTGTTATCACTTATCAGTTAGGGATTCCAATTAGGGTTTGAAATGAGATGATTTTTTGGTCATTTTAATTTCTAGAAGTTTTAATTATGTTTGTAACTGTCCCTGTCTAGGTTCGGAATACCATATTAAAAGGGAGCGTAATGTTGTGATATCTTCTAAGAACGTAAGTCCAACTCTCAAATGATGAAATCAAAACAAAAAGCTAAATTAAACTGAATGTAAGCCAAGAACAACATTTTTATAATTATTCAAGTTTATTTTGAAGATAATACAACCGCTGAAACTAGCAAATCATTAGAACCTCAAACTTTCAGTTTGCTCTTAGATTTCTAAAATCATTATTGAAATGCAAATTCATAGTCATTTCTTGCTTACTACCAAAAATTGTAGCTGATGACTTGAGGCAACATCTTATTGCCTTAAAGTTCATTACATTTGTTTCGTTTGTAAAATGTACCAAAATATGTTAACCAAACAGTTTTGTCTAACTTAAATGCACCTCATACTTTATTCGATTCTATTTGCATTAGCAATTTGCCCCTAAACAATTTCAGGGCCCATTAGGGCCCATTAGGGCGGAATATGGTAAATTATTATTTGCGTTAAAAATATCGCTGCTTTAAGTATCTATATATTTCTCCATAAAGCCCGTTTCGTTTTTTGTTGAAATCTCTTTTACTCTCGACTTTATCATGGACATCGCTAGTTTGGATTCTTTTTTTAGGTGACTTTAACCTCACATTTACTGGGTCACATCAGAATACGAGTCTTTCTTAGAATCATCATTGAGCTCATCTCAACAGTAGCTTCTATTATTACAGAAAATGAGCTGCTTTAAAAATTCTTTAAATCGATAACTCGATTTATTTTTTCCCATCAGACGTTTTGAATACGGCAGTGGTTGAATTAAACTATGCTTTATCGACTATAGATCAATTCAATCCCCTCTTCAGTTAAGGTTCGTTTTACTTGGAAAGGTATCTACTAAAAAGTGGTAGTTCACATTCAATTTCATATAGTTAAAATTTTTCCGATTTTTAGAAATGTAATTAACAGCTTTCTAGTGCATTTTTTATATTATAAGTTATAACGGGCTTTAAATTTGAGAAATCTTGAATTTTATTTTTATTTTTAGGTGAATTACAACTCGCAATTTCTGTGTTTGAGTAATGTGGTCAGGGATGGAGGGGACCTACAGTTTTAAGCCGAATCCGAACAGCTAAATTAGAAAAGCACTTTTCATAAAAATAATTACTCTTGGAGGATTTGTCGATTCCTCGCAAGAGGCAGTACTCATGCAAAACATTTTAGATGGCACAGGAAGAATCCAAGACTTCTGGCATGATGGTCCAACGCACAAACCATCATCACTTTTACACTAGCGTAAAAATAGATGAGAATTTCTACTCTTACTTGCAAGACTTAGTTGCCAGTTATAGCTGTCATTGAAATCGATCCGGAACAATTTTTGAATCGATATTCGAATGTGTTTTATTTTGATTAGAAATGGAAATTATGTACTGATCGATCGGAAATAACACAAAGAATTTTTTTTGAGAAATAAAACTGTAATTTTGCTTTTATTTATCTCTAAAAATGTATATTTCTATTTTCCGAAAGGATATTCATGTTCCTGATACTTTTATGTTCAAAAGTCAAACAAATCGTTCCACTGATTTGTGTTCTAATTTCACACAATTCCAATGACAGATTTCTGTCAGTAAAAATTTGTCGGTGGATTTCAATCATTTAATTTTTTTCAATGACAGACATTTTTAATGATAGCTATAAACGATTCGTCAAAAAAATTCCAATGTTTGTTTTCAATGATGAAAACCGAATGATAGCTATAATTGGCGCCTCACAGCAGACTATTTTTAAAAATGGTCAAATGACGTTACTTGAAATTACTTTAAGATGATTATTCATATAAATTAAATGGAATTCCACCTTTTGTATTTGAAAAATTAATTCCATTGTAACATATTATCTTCTTCTAATATTTGCAGTCTCTCTTAGATCAGGTAAATTACCAACCATTCAATGCATTCATTACACCGTTCATAAATTACACCGGTCTTTAAAAAAGGAAACATGTCCGACATAAGAAATTACAGACCAATTTCTAAACTGTAAACCCAAGCTTTTTGAACAAGTTGGTTTTGATAGTTAAAATATCAACTGAAAGAATTTTATATGTAATGAAGAACATTTATTTACGCTTAAATGATCGATAACTACTATTTTACTCATAATTTTGCAAATTTAAGTGCTCAAATACCCTAGAACTTAGTCGAGAGCTTAGCTATAATTACACTTATTATTCTAAAGCTTTTGACCAACTTTCTAGTGAACTGATCACATTTAAGCTGAAGGAAATAAAGTTTCCTTCTCAATTTACCAAATGGATTTCTTCTCATATTCAAAATAGGTCTAAGATATATAACGGCTTATAAGTTTTGGGGTTTCAAAAGTATAGGGCTATAATTTGACATCTGTCAAACTAAGTTGTTATACCATTTTTCTTTTTTTCAGTTGAAAGTCTTACATTTACGAAAATGGATCGCTTTAATATCGCACAACGCATACAAATTGTTCAAACCTACTACAAGAAAGACTGGATTGGCTAAAGATATTGTAGGGCCTGTGCATCATCGTTTCGCTCGTACCACTGAAAATATCGCTGCTGTAAGTGAAAGTGTTGCTGAAGACTTGAATGTGTCGATTCCTTGTCGTTCTCAGGAATTAGGACTGTCTTACGGCACATTATGGCGTATTTTGCATTTGGATCTACACCTGCATCCATTTAAAGTCCATCTCCAACAACAACTGAAGCCAGCTGACCATTCACAATGACGTAGATACGTCGGACGAAGCACATTTTTCACTCGGTGGGTGACAAAATTGTCGTATTTGGAGTTCTGAAAATCCTCAAGCAATTGAAGGGATTACATCCCCAAAAAGTCACTGTTTAGTACGCTCTTTGCTCCAAGGGTGTGATTGGACCTTACTACTTCGAACGACTGTCAAAGTCAATTTGAAGCCTTATGGTCAGATGATAACCGACCTTTTTTGCCTGCTATTAAAGAATACGACTTGGAAAATATATGGTTTCAACAAGACGGTACCATATGCCACACAACTTGTGCGAATATGGCTTTCTTGCATGAGACATTTCTGTACAAGATCGTTTACTATTCCAAGAAGATATTAACAAATTTGTTATTCGGTGCAAAAAGAAGGAGATACACTTTAATCCGTTTAAATTTTAGGCTTTAATATTCTTTAAAAAACGTACTTCTAGTTCGATTGATTATATAATATGGCAGCACTTTATTCATCGCGTTAAAAGTTTCAAAGATTGGAATTCTTTTTAATTCTAATCTCGATTTCACGGAGCATATTAATTTGATCGTTATTGAATCCAACTCTTTAAGGATTTGTTAAACAGTTGTCTAAAGAATTTCAAGATTCTTATGTTTCTCTCGCTCTGTATAACACTTTGGTCATCCACAGGAATAGGTTAGACTATGTATAGCATAATAGATTTCCAACCAAGAGGACTATCATGGTCAGATCCTTACAACCTTCTTTCTTTTGAAAATCGCTTAGCTTCTTTTAATGCAGCCTCTATAGCAAAGAAGGGTTAATGGTATTATCTTTATTTTTCACCTTTTAACTGGTGTAATTAATGTCGTTCCATTATTAATTCCTTAGAACTGCCGTAGTTTTTAAAGATATACAAGTTGTTTGAATTTAAAAATTAAAGGTCTCGAAAAAAAACAACAAACTATTCAACTCGCTACTGTTATTGCTTTTATCAATTAAGCTGAAAAATAAACTTATTCGAGTATTTATGTATCCAGAAGCACGACATCATTAAATTCTGCAATAAAATATAAACCAACCAAAAATTCAACAACATAATGAAGATAGCTATAACTATTTTATTTGCTTCCACAAAACAAACTCAGCGAAATACGTTTCATATGTTGGAATGGTACTATTTGTATAGATACTTGTTGCACTAGTGGTTCTCATCTCATCCTTCTCCTGCTCCTGACTTTTCCACCGTATGATATGCATTTGTTGTTACAATAAAAATCACAGAGTTAAGAGGGAAGTACTTAAATCAATATGTACGAGTATAGTTTTTTTTTGAAAGTAAATTGCCAGCCAAGCATCTTCTCAACTATTTACTGAATCCTAAAGTTTTACCCTTGTGAGTTTTTGGCTTGTCTGGGTTTGTTTGTATGCATTTTATGTATTGTATAGGTATATGAAAAGGATTCCATTTTCCCTAGAATTCTGTGGTTTAAAGAACTATTTAACTTAAAAAAAAAATACTGCTGAGAGCTTTGACTGCATTTCCGCGAGGAAAGAGTACTAGAGAATTATACTCTGCGAAATCCAACAGAATGAATTTCTGAAGTTGTCAAAAAAAGTAGTTCAGTACTTCATCGTGTATCGTGTGAAATGTCCTTTTATACTTATCATGTCTCAGCCATCTGACAGGAGTGCAATGTTGCTGTCGTTTAAGTTTTATTAAGGTTTACAATTACAAAACATGCTATGCATATTCCTTATTAATAAAATGTGATATTTTAGAAAAAAATATTGTTACAAAATGGATTTCACGTAGTACGTCCTTTTCAGGACTAGTTCAATCTTTTGGGCAACAGGTATTCTCCCATTAACTTCACTAATTACATCATTCCAGTATTGAATCGAATGTGGAGCATTGGTATAAAGATAAGCTTTTGCGGGGGCTCAAAGATATAAATCTATAGGTGATATTTCACAAGATCTCAGTTACCGAATGTGATCACCTCTTTAAAAAACAATACATTCACCGTAACAGTTGTACCAACCTCATTTTCGAATAAGTATTCATACCGCCAAATCAGCCGAACAACCGCACGAAACCAGGCCCGGATTAAAGAAAATGGGGGCCCGGGGCTATTTCAAATTTGAGGAACCCTAAAAAGATATAAAACCCAAGCAAGCCAACCCCTCATAAACCAGAGCGTCCTTAACCCCAATCGAGCCAACCCAATAACCCAAAGCGTCCTAAGCCCCAAGCGAGCCAACCCAATAACCCGGGGCGCTAGGAGTCCACGCTCTCAGAGACGATGTGCCGAGGAGTTGACGCATCGAAAATCCAAGAAGCTATCCGCCAAGTGCTCCAACCCCCGATAAGATTAAGAATTTTTTTTAGATTTTTTTTTGAATTTTTAGATACGCGTAATTCACGTAAAGTTGATTTTTGCACACGGGAGGGTTTCGGAAAATTCAACTTTACGTACGTTGTGTCGAAAAATACGATTCAATACTTCTGCCGCAAAATTTATTTCGCCATTTTTCGCTTGTTAAACTCAAAACGGACTCGTGGAAATTAACAATTCTAAATTTTATTACACTAGTATCGAAATGTACTTTAACGCTCAATTCGCACATCTCTCTTAATCAAGAATAAATAAGGTACTCGAGATAATTACTAATTAGTCCAGCATATTTCCACACTTCGCAAAAAAAAAAAAAAAAAAAACACGGGGCATAGAATTCATTTTTTTTTCAATCAGGAAATCCTTTGCTGAGTTAGGCTGCATGGATTTAATATTTCTTGAATTTAAAGTTTTGGGTTAATAGCGACTTGGGCTATGTGGGTTTAACTTTTTGGAGATACTGGCGAGTTGAGCTATGTGGGTTTAAAGTTTATGGGATTAATTGCGAGTTGTGCTATATGGGTTTAACGTTTTTGGGGTATACTCGTATAGCTTTCGAGTTTGGATTTTGTGGGGTCAACTAATTTTGGTTTTTATTTTTGGGGTTTATTAGATTGTACAGTTTGAATATCGCGGTTTTACGGTTTAAATTTCTTAATAGGATGGGGCCCTGTTTCCGCGGGGCCCGGGGCTGCAGTCCCCCCTAGTCCCCCTATTAATCCGGGCCTGCATGAAACAGTGACAGATTAAGGGTGGAGAGAGTTTACAACAATCGTTCTTGGTTTTTTCGACCCCCAGCGTCAATTGTGAAAGTTCTAGTTATTAAAGCAGTCTTAGAGGTGACAATAATTGTCTTTATCACCTCTGAAGCTTTTCAATTACTCAATCAGTAAAGATTTGAAATTGCTGGTGATCAAACGGCTTTAGTTCTCATGGTAACTGACATTTAAGACCTGTTTTTTAATACAAAATAAGATGGTATGTCGAGAAATTGACAATCCTAAATTTTCATTAACACTAAGTTGCTCTTAAGTATGCACACGATTTTGATTCTTTACATCACTAATTTGTACCTACAGTCCAAATTTGTTCACCAGTTTCGTTATTGTGTCGACTACGACGACTGTGAAGGTCCGAAAGAGCTTTTATTTTACGAACTCTGACTGCAAACTGTTTCCTGTTTTAATCGTCCGTTTTAAGAATTGCAATGCATTGTTAAGGCGTGTATCGTTCTATTTTAAGCAATGACATATTTTTCACTTGGAAAATGTCCAAATATGAGAGCTTCAGTATACTAGCAACTGTCGAAATAACAGGCTATTCAAAATGAAACCCATTATATTATAAAAGGCTTTATTAAAATCCTAAAAATTCGTCTACACATAGGAACAAAATGTTAACTAATCTTTTGTAAGTTCTTAAAGGCATAGCGCATGCAACTGTGCTTTTTTGGTTGACATTCTCCACCTTAAAGAAAGACAAGATATACGTCAACATAAGACAGTTTAACAACGCATTAACTAACTTTTTGACATGATGAAATATAATACGACAAACTCTTTTGTTTCTCCAAATTCAATTTGAATAATGTTTCATTAAGTTTTCGAAGCTAACATCTAAATTGAATTTCAGCTAAATATACATGTTGTTTGCAATTTAAGTCTAACATTTTGGACTTTTATTGCGGCTTGACTAAAGTTTCGTTGCTAGAACCAAATTCATAAGGAAACGTTTTCTCTTCTAGTCATCTGCATCACTCTAATAGCCTCTGGTTCCTGTTTCTAATGGAATTTCACTCTTACCGAATACGAAAATATAAACTTTTTCTAGATTCTGGTCTGAAGGATAAGAATTATTGTATCTTTTGCACAGATCACGCAATCGAAAAACGAAATCTAATTTATTTTAAAAGAAAACAAAAATATATGGGTAGCTATAAAATGCACACATATCATTCATTATGTCCTCCATAAAACTTTCCCACACATCGTTCACACTCCACACACTCATCCACAAGTCACAAAAGTCCAGTTTGAAAATGGAACAAGGAATAGCCAACAAAATATAGGAAAAGGAGTCCATTCCATTTCACATTCACTCGCAATAATCTTCAGCTTATACTATTCGTGTCGCCGTGTCTCTGGCTGGATGCAGGAGTCTCTATAATACTCTCCTAACTACTATGTTGTAAAACTTCAACCGGTCGTTCGTCGTTGACATTCAGTTGCTATGCTCGGTGGTCCTTGGTCGCTCTCTCTCGATGACAATTCAATTTCCATCCGCAGTTTGTCCCTGATGATGCAGTCGCCATCTCCATCTCTAGATCCAGATGCAGATCCAGAGTCGAATTCTGAATGGTGACGGCTGATGGCACTAAATCCGCCATGACCTTTCCTGAATAAGTATGTTTTGCGTATATTTGGATTATGGTGTCAGAAGGACGACGACGACGCTCGACGACTACGACAAATGCGAACGACAGAGAATCTACACAGAAACTCAAGTTGTCCCCTGCTATTGCGGTATAACAGAAAGCCATTACCATCTTTCGGGACCAGCGAACATAGAGCGACCCAGCAGGAGCCAGCGCCAATGCCAACGCCAGCGAATATAAACTAAAGGTCCTTGCTAGAGATGAGCAAGCAAACAAAATTCCATTGTGTTGACAGCAATGGAATTAGGAGATTCAATAGAGATGCACAGAAGTCGTTGTTGTCGTCGTCATCGTCATCGTCCTCGTTTTCGTTCTCGTCAGCCTCCGACGACCAACGTTCAAATAAAGTGGGAACGGGAAGTATGTATTTCCTCGGAATCCGTAGAGTTCTAGATGCAGCATCACCAGCAACAGCATCAGCATCAGTAGTGCCAATGCCAAAGCTGTGATGTGGTTGTTTGCAGGTCAGTGGCAGCAGATAAAGTTCCCCCTTCACAATTGAGTTTAAAAGTGTGATGAGTATAGGTTAGGTTAGGTTAGGTTTGTTAGAGGTATCTCTCTAGGTATAGCATTCCAAAATTTGGGATTTGGGAATATTCAAAAGACAATTCATATCTATGCACAGACTCTTGAGGTTCACTGGATTTTCAACAAGCATATACCTAAGAGTTGCAGTTGCAAATACACTATGGAGAGGTAATGAATTGTGGCACCCTCCTGATGTATAGAACCAACTGTTCTGATGGTATTGTTTGTTCTGCTGACGATGACGATGTCATATCTACTTTCGGGTGATTGTGGTCAAACAAAGAGATTTGGAGGAATATTATGTTGGTTTTGAAATTTAAATTAAGAACACTAATTCAATGTGTGATTTTTCTGGATCTTAAGGAAATCCATTCATTTTTTGTTATGGGTATTAATGGCAACATATTGAGATTTTGAAGTATAAAAACCATAGCAAATCTATGTTTTTGATATATTGGGTAGTATAAATAAAATACAGCACCTGCTCAGTACTCAATTTTAGATTGAACTATTGTTGTGGAATAGGTTGTGACTATACATTTTTTTTCCAAGGATTTCAAATAAATGTGCGTTTTTAAGTTATTATTTGATTCCATTTGCAAATTGTAAGCCACCGAAAATTGATATCTGAAGCTAAATTTTAATTAACTTTAAGTTATTACCATAGTTAGAATAACTAACCAACCAACCCATATAACCGCAACACATCGATTCTCTTACCACATAATTTAGTGAATATCAAATTGTTTATGGTTGCATGCAATCAGTATAATCACTGCCAAAGTAGGGAGATAGGTCTGTATAGGGTTGTTGTCCTTTATTAGATGTATCCATACCTATCAATAGATACATCGATTTATCTCCTACTATTTACCTTGATAGGAGCTTTGGTCGCATTGAATTATTTAATTATACTATTTCATGTAAGATAGTGGAACAAATTAGGCTTACGACTTGAGTTGAATCTAATAGCCTTAAAATATAAAAAAAACAAAGGCTTGGGAAACAACAAACATTGACAACTTTATAACTAGTAGAATATGAAACTTGCACCTGACATCTTTTTGTTATTAACTAAATTTGTCATTTATAGAATTTCAAAAACATACGCTCAAAATTAAAATTTACGCTGTTTATGGTCAAGATATTCGAGACATTTAATGAATTTAGAAGCAATTCATTACTTTTTTAATTCTTAGAAACAAACCTAACAATTGAATTTTCATAAAAACGTTATAATGAATGACTTCCCTTTAGTTATCGTCAAAAAAATTGCTAACCTATTAAAAGTATTTACCTTAAACTGTAATTGTAAATTGGATTTTTTTATTTTACCAGCTGTCAAAAACTTCGATAATTTAATTTTTTTTTTTAATGTTCAAAATCAAATTAGAAAACCACCCAACAAATTTTCTAGCTTCCCATACGAAAATATTGTAATGGGTCCGAAGACTTTTAAATTTCTCAAAATTTCTAGGTCCGTAGAATCTACGTCTATGATTTTAAGACAGATTTCTTTACATTATGTACATTCTGTGTGTCTGCGCATATGGGATACCTTGTTTCGTCAGCCATTTTGCAAGAATTCTCATAGATATCGAATTAAAATAAATTTTGTTTTACAGATAATATCAAAACATGCAGAAAGAACTTTTAAAAAATTTAAATGTTTGTATTATCTTCTTCTACTATATAAAAATAAGTCGGGTTTTCCTTCCTGACGCTATAACTCCAGAACGCACGAACCGATTTCCACGGTTTTGCATTCGTTGGAAAGGTCTCGGGCTCCGTGAGGTTTATAGCAGACAAAATTCAGGAAAAATTTCAACAGAAAAGCGGTTAACTCCGTTTAGCTTCCCATAGAAAGCTATTGTAAAATTTCCGATTTGTGGAA
Source organism: Eupeodes luniger (assembly GCA_951509635.1). Classification (NCBI taxonomy): domain Eukaryota; kingdom Metazoa; phylum Arthropoda; class Insecta; order Diptera; family Syrphidae; genus Eupeodes; species Eupeodes luniger. The sequence goes on from OX608073.1 coordinate 48,975,934, forward strand.
TTGAAAATTTTTAAATTTTTTTACGTTTCAAGGGCCCTATATTGTAAACCAAAGCTTACTTTTGGGAACCTTTTTTAGTCAACCATATCTCTAGAAACGTCAGAGATATCGACTTCAAATAAAGTATGAAATCTAAAATGAAGGAATGATCCTGATTGAGGATCAATGCTTGACTATTGCAAACAAGCTACTGATTGAAGTAGGAATGATTGCACCAAATCGATCGATGCACGATGCATTGAACCAAGAATTAAATCGAGAGCTGCAATTCAATGTTGATACATTGCAGGAATTTGTTCGAAATAATGTGCCCTTGCTCAATGAACAGCAAAAACAAGTACGAAACATTAATGCAAGCGGTGGACAATAATACTGGTGGTCTATTTTTTCTGGACGCACCTGGAGGAACAGGGAAAACATTTTGCAGTTCATTGATTTTGGCCACTATTCGATCAAGATGTGACATAGCTTTGGCGTTAGCATCATCTGGAATTGCGGCAACTCTTCTAGATGGCGGTCGTACTGCACATTCTGCGCTTAAGTTGAAAATTGTTGATGCAATGCAAGCTCATTGTCCAACGGAGTTTTTGAACTCTCTGGAGTTACCATGATTTAAAAGTTGGTTCAGTTATTATGATATTGTGTAATTTGAATCCACCGCGACTTTGCAACGGTACTCGACTTGCGGTGAAAAGACTTATGCCGAATTTGATTGAGGCAACCATTATTAACGGAAAGTACGCAGGTGAAAATGTATGTATTCTTTGAATACCAATGATTCTGACTGATCTTCAGTTTGACTTCAAATGATTGCAACTTCCGGTTCGCCTTGCGTTCGCAATGACAATTAACAAGTCGCAAGGCTAATCGCTTAGTGTTTGCGGGATAAATTTAGAAAACCATTGTTCTTCACATGGGCAGCTATAGGTTGCGTGTTCACGAGTTGGGAAACCATCCGCTTTGTTTGTGTTAAAGTCAGACCAAAAACAAAAAATGTGGTTTACCAAAGTGCACTTCAATGAAACGTAAATTTGCGGACAAGTATAACGCTTCGATTCAGTTTTTACTTTGGATTCACTTTCATTTTTTACTTAGAGAAGTTCAACTAAATTACACTTCATTTTTTTTAATCGAAATGAATTCATTACTGTTGTGAAATGAAATAAAATTTTTCCTTTTCAAATATAAAACGAAAAAAAATAATTTTTCTTCATCTTTTAATCCCCAAACGAAATGTTACAAAAAACGAAGCCATCTGGTGGCGAAACGGAGTTCGCCGGGTTTGCTAGTTTTAAATATAATTGTGTCTTATTTATTAGAAACCTATTCCACTGTACTTTACAATATAATTATGTAGGTGAATTGATGCAATTTCCTTACCACAATTGATACTAAAAAACTAACGCCTCAAATAAAACTTCCATCCAAAAACGTGCGCAATGTACTATGCAATAGTGCATCCTTTCTACTAGGTTTTTAATTGAAGTTCATTTGGGTAAATGTTTGTGGTAAATACTGCATGGTTAGTATGTTGGTGTTTAATTTTAAATTAAACTCCGATACGGAATTTTCTGTTTTAATTTAATGTTAATATGTTTATATACTTTGCGTTTACAAAACTTTTTCTTATTTAAAATAACTCCAAGTGAATAATAATCTATAAGTAAGTTTAGGTTTACTCGCTTAAACAATTAAATTGTTTAACGATAAAATATCACATACTATTGACTTATATGTGTGTCTCAGAAAGATAGGTAACTGCTGTAGAAATTTTTAATCTAGTATATTTTACATTTATGTGGCCATTATTGTATTTTTCGCAATTATTTTTAAAATATTACTTTTGAGGATCTGTTTGTAGATAAATCTACCTTAGGGTTTTCCAATAAGAGGATTCATTTTGAATAGCCTTCTATTCGTGCAGCTTTAACTTTTGAAACTTTCATCTTTTGACACTTGACAAGTAAAAACTACGTCATAAGACGTCGCAGTTCACAAAAATAAAGCACTTCTGGTTCTATGTGAATCACTTTTTTAGGTGGTAATAACAAAACGGTTGAATTGAAATTGTGTGCCTCTTCGAATATTACTACAGTAGCAAATCAAAGTGAAACCACTTTTTCAAGAACCATTTTAATTTTCCAAAGTTTTTTTCAGCCCAAAAGTTTTTTTACTTTCTAATTGTAGAACACACACACACATAATTTCTACCTGTTCAAATTTGTGTCCTTGTAAGCATTTTTAAATTCATCAAGTTCTTCCTTTATAGGCATATTTGTAGGTACGAATGTGGCTTTTATTTTCCTTTGTAGACTTTTTTGTCATTGCTTTTAATCATCATGGGCCTTCGCATTATCCTTCGTTTGTTCGACAGTCAGCAGTCAAAACGTCCTCATTAAGCTTCCGTGTCTAGTGTACCTTTGTTTTTTGCAGAATACTTGATATGAGCAAAAACAAACGTTTCCTAATCAAGCAAACCACAATAATATCCTAAAGTCCCAACTACCAACCTCTTTAGTTTGATACCACGAACGAATCCTTTATTTTTTCCTGCTCTAACCTCATTATGGGATTTCCTTTGGAAAAATGTTTAAAAAGGTTCTCTATTCGTTTTCAGTTTTTGTTTTTTTTTTGTTAAATTGCATGCAAAAGTCTTTGTTAGATCAAAGTGTATCCGCTTTCTGACTTTTACCAAATCTCATTCCGCATTAAGACAAACAGGAATTTAGTTCCTTTTTTTGGTCCTTATTATTCGGTTGTTTGTTTTAGCTTCTTTTTTATTTTTCTTTGTTAGTAGATTTTCCAGTTTGACATTTTCATGATAGTGGGTATAAGGGTCTTGTTTTGCTTAGTAAAGCCAAAAGAAAAAGTAAACGATGTGCGTTCATATGAATGAATTTAACTGTTTGTCCTAAAAAAAAGGATCATTTACACGGATGATACGATATTATGTCAAGAAGTTAGAAAACGGTTTTGAATTTTAGAAATCAGTATATAACGTTCCAAATGTGACCGAATCAGATCGAAATACCCAGTTAGACAGATTCAGACCTACATTACTTCGAAGGCATATGTTTTTCTATAGTATAGATAAATGTACTTTGTGTATAATTAATTATTCAAAATTTATTTTTCATCACCTTTAATATGACACCTCAATCACTATGATAGGATGAACAGGGACATATTTAGAGCCCTATTTCTTTAGGTACTATTTTTTTAATTTGAAGTTTAAGTTTAAGTTTAAGTTTAAGTTTAAGTTTAAGTTTAAGTTTAAGTTTAAGTTTAAGTTTAAGTTTAAGTTTAAGTTTAAGTTTAAGTTTAAGTTTAAGTTTAAGTTTAAGTTTAAGTTTAAGTTTAAGTTTAAGTTTAAGTTTAAGTTTAAGTTTAAGTTTAAGTTTAAGTTTAAGTTTAAGTTTAAGTTTAAGTTTAAGTTTAAGTTTAAGTTTAAGTTTAAGTTTAAGTTTAAGTTTAAGTTTAAGTTTAAGTTTAAGTTTAAGTTTAAGTTTAAGTTTAAGTTTAAGTTTAAGTTTAAGTTTAAGTTTAAGTTTAAGTTTAAGTTTAAGTTTAAGTTTAAGTTTAAGTTTAAGTTTAAGTTTAAGTTTAAGTTTAAGTTTAAGTTTAAGTTTAAGTTTAAGTTTAAGTTTAAGTTTAAGTTTAAGTTTAAGTTTAAGTTTAAGTTTAAGTTTAAGTTTAAGTTTAAGTTTAAGTTTAAGTTTAAGTTTAAGTTTAAGTTTAAGTTTAAGTTTAAGTTTAAGTTTAAGTTTAAGTTTAAGTTTAAGTTTAAGTTTAAGTTTAAGTTTAAGTTTAAGTTTAAGTTTAAGTTTAAGTTTAAGTTTAAGTTTAAGTTTAAGTTTAAGTTTAAGTTTAAGTTTAAGTTTAAGTTTAAGTTTAAGTTTAATTACAAAGAGAAAACCTTTGCTCAAAAAAACCTCAATGCTGACGATAATTTCGCAATAAAGTGCTTTATAAATTTCGGTGAATTTCTAAATAAATGTTCAGGAATTGTAAACTTTGTTCTGAACTAAGTCTGTATGTCTATTTTTTCAAAGTATATCTAGAGATAAAAAGTCAAAGTCACCTTATGTGTATGATAACTTGTTTCACAATTCAACATTTCAGAAGTTACCTTAACAAACTATCATTTATAGCTTTGAAGCCAAATATTCTGACATCGGTTTCCAGGACACATTAAATCTTCTATAACTTAAGTTAGTGTGTGAATTGAGTAACCTTTTCTTCATTTATTCAAGGAAATTAAATCATTGGATCATATTTTTTTTTCAAATTAAGATTTTCGAGTTCAACAAAAGACAACCTTAGAAAACCAACAAATTAAGTTGATTAAACCTTTTGGTTCCGAAAAAGAATCTTTTCTTAAAATAGTATTCAAAAGATGTAGGGCATGTTGAGAAATCCCAACACCCTCAAATTTATTTTATTCTACTGAAATAATCTTGAAAACTAGATTTAAAAAATACATAAAACTTAAGAATATTGACCTCAAAAACTTAATTCAGTGAGAATATGTTTATGTGTAATGTGTTTAAAAAGTGCCGGGTTAAGTGTCTCATACAAAAACAAAATTTTAAAAGATATTAAGAATTTCCAAAGTTGTCAGAACCAGCTGTCGATAAAAGGATAAAGGATTACTTTCCCCAAACAGCAAAATAATGAACAACACAACACAAAAGAAAAAAAAAACAAACTGAATTCCTAAGCATTGAAAGTTTAAAAGTTTGACCTTTTCATCAGCTTTTTAAAAGAAAAGACGAAGAAAATTATTTATACTTCATAAGTTGATGTGTATAATTTCCCACAATGCGTCTTATGGGAAACTTTGAAATTTCTTTCACGAGCTATCCCATATAGCTCCATGTAGGTATAGAAAAGCATTTATAGTCCTTTTTTGTAGGTTTGAGATAGCTCCAGAAATTCCCTATAGCAAGCCTGCAAATGGATTTGGGATTAAGCATTTCAACAAATGTATGTACGAACCTGAGTGAACCTTATATGGGGTATATAGTATAGGATGTGGGATGTGGGATGTGGTCTTTACCCAGACTGAATTTTAAGTTGATATAAAATATTTAAACAACAACATTCTTAGCGCAAAGTTTAGATAAATTTTGTTGTTAGGGGGTTAATGGTTGCATATTTCAAGGGGTTGCAGTTCCTTTTGTTGTTGTTGGTATTTTAAGAGCCATAAGGAATCTCCAATCCACAACCCACCTTTGTTCACATATCCATCTATGTGGTTGATAGGTTTTTTCTTTCTTGGGATAAGTTTGAGTATAAAAGTTAAGAAGAAGAAAAATAAGGCTGATGGTATATTTATTGCTTTCCGCCCAACTCTTACCAAAAATCGAATTTAGTTGAATAAAATATAAATTGGGATTTGTTATGGTTTTCTATTTTTTCTTAGGCTTTTTATGGTTTGCTTTTGTAGTATCAAACTATTCGAAAAAGCAATGTGTAATTCAAGAAAAGGTGAATTTGTATTTTATGGCAAGCCACAAAAGCTGATAGCCTAAAATAGCAAAATGGGATTAAGATGTGTTTTGTGTACACTACATAGTACATAGATAGAGCTCAAAGGTTGCGGAAGAGAATTTATACTTAGAAAACAATTTTGGAAGTGAGTGGGTTGAATATAATACCTTAACGTAGAAAACAGATATAGGTACGGTTTATTGTTTGGTTTTAAACGCCTATCGATTGGAAATAGATACAATGTTAATGTGTTTGAATATTATAGAGAGTATGTATGGAACATACATATATTATAGGACCTAACCTATCTTCTATAGAAGTACTCACATATAAGTCGCTTTTATTACTTTGGGGTGGATGAGTAAGGTAAATTGATTTAATATTGAATTCATTCTCGGAAAATTCACTTAACGATGAAGCCGAGGAAAATGATGATTATGAGATTTTTCCGTTGCTGGAATTGTTTGATGGGAAATTTGCAAAACACCAGGTAGTAGCAGTCTTTTGAGATTGATACTATTTGGGAAGAGCAGTGAACCAAAAGAGTATCAATCTGAATTTCGAAAAGTTCGAAACGATATCAAAGAATTTCTTATGATGATAAGACAAACGAAAAAAAGACTTACATTGATATTTTTCTATATGAAACTCGTGAAAACTTTTACCTTTTATTTTTTGTTTGTAATAAGTGGAATTGACATTTAAAGACTTTCGAAAAGTATATGCCATCGATAAAAGCTGAAATTCTGAAGAGATATTTAAGATGTGAGGCTATTAAAGAAGTTTTTTGTATTATTATTTTATTGTATGAAAATTAAAGCACAAAGTCATTATCATCGTTATTTGGAGGAAAATTAATATTTGAAAAACTATAAAAATTCAAAGGAGGATTGTTTGTAATTTTTGTCAAGATGTTAAAAGTAAAATGTGTATAAAATTAAATAGTTTAAAGTGAATAGCTTTATTCTCACGGTTTCGAGATTAAAAAAATAGTGTTACATATTTTTCATAGAACAAAGTTTTCTAATAAGAGATTCATTTTTTTAATGTAGACCTAGAGTCGAAACAAATTTTTAGAGTAGAGTGATAACCTGGCAGGTTTTTTTTTTAACTTCCCATAGGAAGTTATTGTAATCGGTCCGATTTGTCGAATTGAAAATTTTGACATTTCTCGAAGTTTCAAGCTCCCTAGAGTCGAATTAAAAGATTTTTAGAGTGATGTCTGTGCGTGCGTGTGTACGTACGTTTGTACGTCCGTACGTCCATACGTCTGTACGTTCGCGACGTTTTTTTCGTTGTCCATAGCTCAAGAACCAGAAGAGATATCTACTTCAAATAAATTTTCTTATATGTACATGTAATAAGGCAGAAAGGGTTAGAAAGGGCTCTCAAGAAAATTGCGTGGGTGATTTTCATAAAAAAATAAAATCTAGAAAAAATAGTACGCAAATTTGGTAAAAATTGATACATATAGACAAACTTTTAGGCAAGACAAATCGACAGACGGGATGGGAAGTTACCAGTGTGGGTCGCATCCCAGCTTCTTTTTTGCATAGACCTGCGACGCGTGGCGTTTGCTATGTGGCACGCAGCGCCGTCCTGCTGGAACCACATGTCGCCTAGGTCTATATGGTGGTTTGGGCCACTAACGTCGTTTTCAAAAAAATACGGACTAATTTCACCGCCGGCCCAAATCCACACCAAACGGTAACTTTTTGAGGATGCATTATCACCTGGTGAACCTCGCGTGGGTTGGTGTCGTCCCACATACCGCAATTTTGCTTGTTAACCATTGTCACCCATTCATCCAAAAATGCGCCTCGTCATTAAAGATGATTTTTCGGCCAAAATTGGGATCCTCTTCCAAACGATTCGAAGCCCAGTCAGCAAACAAACGGCGTTGTCTATGGTCATGAACTTTCACCAAAACAAAATGGCCGCCACGGGGCGCCAAAATCTACCCGCGCCAATTGGAAACCCCTTTATTATAATTTAAATAATATTATGTTTGCTTTATGGAAAAAGTGTAACCGTCAATAGAAAGACTTGCACCTGCAGCAGCATATCTGTGACTTGAGGACATGAGTAACAAAACTTTTTATTTAAAATTTCTGAACAAACTCACCAATTGCTTGCGTAGTGAGAAGATTATGAGGAACACAATCGCGTTATGCACCAAAAGTGGCTAAGTTTGCTACCCTTTTAGTAATTGAGCGTTCAAGTATTACGTAACGCAATTTTTGAAGATTTTTGACCCCCCCTCCTCCCCTTGTAACGCACCGTAACGTTTTTCTGTACTCCCCATCCCGCTCTCTAAACGTTACGTAACATTCAAGTGACCATTTTTACCCTAAAGTCGCAAAAAAGTATGTTACAGATTTTATCCTTGGTATAGTTTTAATGTTACAATTTTACGTAACGTGTTGTAAGAAAGACCCCCTCCGCCCCTGTAACGCATCTTAACGTTTTACGAGACCCCCCCTCCCTCCAAATTGCGTTACGTATTACTTGAACACTCCCTAATTGCGATTCTTTATCGTAAATTTCAAATAATTATCTAAGTGCTTAATGCCGGTGCAAGTTTTAAGTTGTAAAGTTGAGGGTACCTCTGTGAAGACAATTTGGCTAAAATGTTTCAACATTTATATTTCAACTCACAATCAACCCATTTTCGATAAAAAAATTAACTCTTATCATAACCAAGAATGTAATATCTAAATACTTTTCCAGCAATGTGAGTAAATATTTTATAGCTTTTTTTTTTTTAAGTGAATGTTTGAAATGTGTTGTGTTGAAATAAAAATATAAATTTTTCATATAACACAAAATCCACAACAATCTAAACATTTTAATGAAAATGCATTCATCCTTGCACATTTTTAAGAACACTCCTTATCAAGTGTGCGTATAACCCAAAAGTCCTTTGCATTCAAATTGCAATAAAGTGATGATGAGTACATACATATACATTATGCATATATGGTATGAGTTAAGTACATACAAACTCAATAGTTTGCAGTTTTGATATAACCTAACCTTACCTTTATTCTTTGCATCAGAGAGCCATGAGGATGTGGAATTTTGTGATGCTGTTCTGTAGGTTTATGTGAAGTGTATAGAATCACAAGGATGTACCTCAATTCATCTACGAAATTTCAAAAATGTTGGTTTTCGTAAAATTTCGGAAATAATTTTAAAGTAATTATACAAAAGGATTTTATGAGGAAAATGTTTATATTGGGTTCGAAGTGTATGCACTGCACATCCAATTCAGTAAATGAGAATTTTAAGTGTTCGAAGATGGTATAATTATATTGATTCAATTCTCATGGAATTCAGTATAGAGTGATGAAACATGTTCAAAATAAGTGTAAGAAATTAATTTTAAAATGTAAATAATGATTATAGTCACAGTTAAAGAAGTTACAATTAAGGAGTGAAAGAACAAGGGTTTTTGGTGTTAAATTGGTTTGAAATATTTCACGACTTAGATTCAACTCTGTTCTTCAAAGCATACGATTACTCATACGAACAAATGCTAATCAAATGACCGCAAACAAATTGGGAGGGTTATGTTCGAAAGATAATAGATTAAATATCATGACTTAAAACGATATATTGTTCCAAAAAGACTTGGCAACATTGAACAATTGGTCATCAAAATCATGTGATTTGACTCATATTTTTTCTCTGGGACTAAAGAACTTTTCGAACTCAAAACGCATTATTCATACATACATTACATAAGTTGTGGCTGAGGTACCGTCCGAAATGTGCGAAAAGCTGTTTTACTTTTAATATTTCGAAGACATAGTGTGAGCCAAGGGCGGATCCAGACTTTCAAGCAGGAGGTGGGGGGTTGTTCACACGCTTAACATATAGACGAGTTTTTACTCATGGCTTAAAAATGTTCTTTAATGTTCTGTAAAGAAGGCTAACAAAAATTAAATAACATAATGTGTATCTTAACCTTAAATGTACACATTTCAAGAGCAAAAGTGACAAATTTAGTTAATTATTTTAGAACGCTGTTGTCCATCAAGGTACATATAGTCTAACTGTTTAATTTGGTCGACTCTCTACACATGAAAGCATTCCAAGATTCCAACAGCTTTCTCAATATACCAATAAAACACAATAGTTTAGAGGGTTTTTGTTGCTTTTTACGCAGAAATGTAAGAAATTGTTTTTTCCAAAGAGAATATATATTTTTTTTGCCATTTCTATTAATGCGAAAAACGCTACAAAAATTCAAAAACCCAGAAAATGAGAAGTTGAGAAGGAGTTTTTCCGGGCTTAATTTTCGGGAGTCTATTATTACTATCGCTATCTGTCTGCTTACTCGTAGATTGGAGCTGATGCTAGAAAATATTTTGATCTTAAAGGAGTTAACAAAACTTAAAAATTGTGGAGAGAAAAAATCTTAGTTAATTAGTTTAACAAAAGTGTCACTTTTGCTCTTTTTGGGACATTTATATTCTTAAAACTCGTGTATAAATCTCAGTTCTAGAACATCTAAAGCAAATTTACTTCAAAAAGTAGATTTCTTTTTTTTTTTTAAATCTTAGAAGTTTTATTCAACAGAAAATCAATTTTGAAAGAAATATAATGCACGACTGGGTCGCTAGAACTTGCTTACTTCTTCAAAAAAGTTTGTTTATTTATATATTTGATTTGAAAATGTACCTGCAAAATAAGTTGTTCTTAAAAATTTAAATGCCATTTTATTTCTTAAAATCTGAATTAGCTTAATTTTTTTTTCGAAAATCTTTAGAGCGGGTTTTTTTTAATTAATTTTTATATACAAGATTTTTAGATTTTGTTTATTTTTTTTGGTACGCAGATATTTAGTGTTATAAATATACATTTTACATTTAAATTTCATAAAAAATTGTGAGATATCAAGTTTTGTAAAAAAAAATGATTGTTTTTTTAAAAATAAAAAAAAAAAAATAATGACAATTTTGATCAACAAAAATCATCATCAATTTGAAAATTTGATCATCGACAACAGCTTGCACAGAAAGAGAAGATTATTGAAATCGGTCCATTAGTTCTTGAGAAAACTTTAAAAAAATAACGGTTTAATGAGAGATACCCTTCTGGAGCAATGCCAAAATATGTTTTTCTTGTAGAAAGAAGCAGAATTAAGAAAAAAAAATTAGAGAAAGTTTTAAAAAATCTATCTGTTAATTTGTACGGATACTGCTGTTATTTTTCGTATTAAAAAAATGAAAAAAAAAGCCATAAGCTAATCGGCTGAAAACCTTAATTTCAATCGGCACAATTGTTTAGGATGTAGGGGCCAGAACAGACAGACAGATGGATGTAATCGGGGGACCTACTTTTTTCGACTTTTCTACCATCGTAATGTCATGTTTGATTCGAATTTTTTTACGAATACAATACTTAATATAAAATTGACGATCTCTTATTTAAGGTTTGTGTTAGTTGTTTTTGACAACAAACCGCTTTTTGGTGATCGTCATTAAATTACTAACAAACCCTTAGATGAAATCTTTATTTATATCACTTAACTGTATAAGCTGTATGGCTCATATGACCCCCCCTGGATCGTCCATTGTTCAAAATTTGATGAAATTGTGCTAAGTTTTTGAAATAGGGCTGAATTTCCGAATCATATTATGTTCTTGGTCCACTCCTCAGTTAAAAGTGGTACTTTTGGCAACAAAGTTTTAGCAAATAAAATAAAAATTTTGTTTTCATATAAAAAATAAATAATTCATAATATAATGGGGGTCATATCCATTAACTCAATACGAATAGTTTTGAATTGAAGGGAATTCCTAAAAAAACGTGGTCATTGAGTTAAGATATTTAGTTCCTACAGATATTTCTGAAACTGATAATATTTAATGAGCGTTTATATGACCTTCGAAAGAAGGGGCGGGCGGGCGTCGCGTCAGTGCAATCGGTCTATAATTTGATTGAAAATCGCCTTTTTGGGGATTGGCAGCGTTTTTCTATCGTGGAAGAACTCTCTTTTAGAATATGTTTCTTAAGATCCTTTAGAACCCTTACAATAGCACGAGAACGTAAAAAGATCGGTCATAGAAGAGAGGACATGAGAAATAAGCAGATATGAGACTATGGTCAGATATTCCTAAAGCCGTCAAAACACTGGGTGTGTATTTATCAGAAATAGAGGTGAGAAAGAGTATTTTTTGCTCCGACATTAAAGTTTGACACAAGCTAAGTATGGCGTTTAATCTTGGCAAGAGTCTCAGTAAACATTGTTTTGGATGCTGTCTGGCCTGAATGGAAAAGCCAGCAAGAATTTTGAACATCGCTCGTTGAAAGTCAAAAACTTATAATAATATAAAATGTATCGCTATAGTTTTGTGTTTTATTTATATTTACTTTCGATACCAAAAAATGGATAAATTAATATAAGAAAAACTTTATTAATTTAAAATCTTTGAGTGTAGGCTTCATTGTTAAAAGTAGAGTTTAAAATCGTATATATTTTATACGGCAACACTTCATTTCATTAAAAACGATTATCTCAAAAAAATTAAGTTATAATCATCAATAAATTCCACAAACATATTCAAGTCTCTTCAAGAGTTTTCGATGTTAAAGTCAACTACTAGTCAATTAAAAAAATAGGTATATTTTTCAGGATGGAGGCATTTCCATAACTAAGAAAAATGTTACCTATTTAAAACATAATTTTTCTCATTTTCGACTGTTTTCTACAAAACTATGAATGATATCAAAGAAAATGTAAGCGTATTTATAACTTTCAATACTTTTTAAGACCTTACATAAAAACGTAGTTTTGGAGTTATTTGGAGAAAAACTATACATTAGCACTTTTCACCCACCTACATTATTCTTCTATCAGAATGTAGGGCTCATTTTATTGAATGTTAAGGACGTCTATATGAAACTTTCCACAAAAGCTTAGCTCTGTCAGAATTTTCGAGCATTTTAGAACTTTCACACAGTAAACTTCTGATATATGTATACAAAAATAAACCAAATCACAATCCACTGAAATCCAGCTACTAGAACATCCGTCACTCTTCGCACATACATACATATGTACTACATATTTATAAAGATAATGTTATTTATAATGAATATTCATAAATGCACCTTACTGTTAATTCTTACACCCAATGCAAGCATAATAGAAATGTAAAATTAATTCAAAATCCATCATTTCGAGATAAGAGTGATAGCGTGATAGAAAGAGAGATAGAGAGAAAAAGAGAAGGAATGTTATTTCTATATTACACAAAATTTGATGTATTTTGGTAAATTAATTGAAAATTGTTTATACAATGTATAATGTATTACTTTTTGAACTGCAACATTTATATGGATCACAAACTATCTAGGCGCTATATCTGTCATGTCATGGCTCACGGTGTACCTATAATAAGAGTTGCCAGGCTGAGTTTTTATTATTTAATAACAGGATAAAAGATATCTGGAATAGAAACTCAAAGGTAAGGTCTAAAGCTAAAACAATAAGAGCTTGTTCATTATTCTTAAAGCAACCTAATATTATTATTATTTTAAATCAGCTAAGTGCTAGCCTTAAAAAATGTTTTTATTTTTTTTTAAAACGAGTAATAAACAAAAATCGTTGATTTGAATTTACTTCTAAACAAAAAACAATGAACAAGTATTTGAAACAGTTTTGAAAATAGTTACATCGCCAGCATAAATGATGCAGTCTTTCATAAATAAAATAAAAAGAATTGGACCCAAATGCCAACCTTGCATGGTTCCAGAGTTAACATTGAATTTGTTTGATGAAACCATTTTACGAAAGGTTTGCTAAGACCCAGATTTTTAATTTAAACAAAAACAAAACAGATGCTATGGTTTATCTTAGTAAAAATACAGTCCATTTGTTCTTTGCTTTTAAATGAGCCAATATAGTTTCATTGTAATCCCAAAAACCGTGCTGATTTCCAATGACGTAACGTAAAAGTTTCATCAAGTACAAAAAACTATTTCAAAAATATTTAAATAAAATTACAAAGAGCTTTTAAACACACAAATTTTTAAAATGTTGTCCTCTTATAAATTATAAGTTATTCTAGTTGTAGAGTTCGTTAGTCAAGTTTAAGACGGAAAAAAAGGTTTGCTGACAAGCAAAGACTGGAAGCATCTCTACGACATTGTCTGTCAAAATATAAAACGAGTGGCATGGGCTCATGTAAGGTTTTGGACCTTCATGCATTGCAAGAAATCTAGCTTCGTTAAATTTTCACCAATTAGGATATTTTGAAACCTATCTGATTGTACGTATGCCCTTAACAATTCATCCATATTTTCAACATAACCTGGGTTCATGTTATTTCTAAAGAAACATCGCTTAACTATCGCACAACGCGATAAAACCTTCTACAAAAATGGTGATTCTACATAAGCCAATTATCGTGCTTTAAGAGGAGATTATGGTTTACGTAGAGTAAGTGCGGCAAATATGACCCACCCTTAACATTTTTTTAAATAAAACCATAAATTTAAGTCCAATTCATTTATTTTTTTTTAAACAGTCTAACAAAACATTTTTAATTCAGCTTTTAAAAACTTTAACTAAAAAAATAAACATAACAAAAAGTTAAAAACAAAAACGTAAAGGAACTTCATAAATCATATTAAAAAAAATTGCGGCAAATATGGCCTACCTGGTCTTAAATATGGCCCAGGGTGGGCCAAATATTTAAACTTTATCAACTGTTTTTTTAATCATGATACCAAACATGTTAACAAAATATTAAACACAATTTAATTGAAAAAAGAAAGTTACCAATTAAAATCAAAATTGAATGTTAAAACAATTAAGAAAACTTACCAAAAAATTACAACCAAAGTAATAAAAAACAAAGTGCCCGTATATCTTTCAAAACCGTCACGCCACATTAAGCACGAAAGACTGAGGCTAAACCGGTTTGAACGTGTTCGTAATGCAACATTTTTTTTTCGCTCCGGCTTCTGGTTTGGGAAATACCGCTATAGGCCATATTAACCACGTAGGCCACATTTGGCGCACTTACTCTAATCGTCTAACTTCGCAAGCAATTGGAAAAATTGTGAAGAAGTTTTGACACCACTGGACTTGCCACGCTATGACTGAGATACCGCCCAATATGTGTCAAAAAGTGGTCGAAAAAATTCTCAAAAAATCGACGCTTGCAACAATTCGCGTATGGGTCATTTAAATGATGTAGTGTTTCACGCATATTTTCAACGTTCAAACTTTATAATTAAAAAAATATCATGACAAAAAATATTCTATATGTGTTTTATTTACGTTTGTTTTTACAATTACAGTTTTTTTATGCACAAACAAGAAAAGGACAAACATAAATTCATTGAAAAATAATTATAATAAGTACATATACGCCAGAGTGCACCTATGTTAGTTTTTGGGATGTCGTTGGCATTTTTTTATCTGGAGCCTACAATTTTCTTGAAATTTATTGCTGAGAATTCTCGAGTTAGACAGAGAAATTTAAAATATTCAGATTTCAAAAATAAACGACTAAGTTTTCAATATCAGAATATTGACTTGGGTCAAATTTTCAATTTTAAACGTTGGCGACTCTGGATGATGATTTCTATTTTAATCATACAGCGTGTCCTTGCATATCATTGGACCATTCAAAAATTTCATCTATACGCAAAACGATGTGAATTGTAATCATCAAAAATTATGATACCACAGGAATACGGTATTCCTGCCCCCGTTCCTGATGATGGGATATGTTAGTTGAATTCGTTGGTTTAAAATCTACCATCAAGTAATAATTATTACAACCAACCATTCAAAAACTTTCCAAAACGTTTATTGTCTAACTAGCGAGGAAAGGTGATAGTGGGATGATGGGAGCTCTTGATTGCATAGGTAATGAGACAACAATGATGATGGTTGCATGCAGTGAATAGTGATTTGGTTCTTATCCAACCATCCCACCTGCCACCAACTGTGTGATTATCGAGCGAGTTCAGTTTCAGTTATGCGCTCGGAAATGAATATTTTGACCTAAATTTTGAAAATAATTTTTGATGGAAACTCAAATCGCTATCTGATATTTATTTTCTATTATTTTCAATAAATGAATAAAGTGTGTATGAAAATGAGAGGATAGGAAGTTAAGATACAAAGATCTCGAATTAAAGTTATATATCTCACATCAAGTTGTCTGTCAAAATAAAAGTTTATCTTTCATTAAATTCCCATCCTTGATGCCTATCTATCTACTTTATTGATACAAACTTCCTTAAACAAACAACAGCAATATACGAGCATATTTATGTTGGTATGTATGTATATAAAAAAAAACAAAATATAATCTATTTATATAAAAGAAAAAATTAATTTAAAAGAACATCCATTGCTGTGAAAGTTATTGCCTTTGAATGTCTTTAGCTGTCCAATTATTCACCCTAATTAAGCTTCTCTAAGAAGAAAAGAAAAAGAAAAAGTAAAAGTATAAACTTATATACACATAATTATAGCCTATTTTGACTTTTCCCTAATAGCAACACGTTAATCATGTTTTCCGTTCGAGCACCCACCACAAATCTTTTAATAAGACAAATTGCTTTTCATCCAAGTCATCGTGCTTCGTCGTTGGGATCGGGATCGGAATCGGTATCGGTATTGGGGTTGGAATCAAACTATGGCCACGAACCGTATAAAAAGCTAAGACTTTGATAGAAATCACTTTGCCAATCGTCTATACATACATACATATATAATTTTGTCCAATAATAGTAAAGCTTTCGATGAGCATAAAACACCCACAAGGCCTTTGCCTAATTGGATTTTATTAATTCTTCCCATCATCCTATCAAAGCCCAAATCAAGTCGAATGATATGCGAACTTAATTTCTAACAAAAGTGTTTTCCAAATACTCACACCATCAGATATCAGGAGGGAGGAAATAATAACTTTTGTTTCTTTTAGCATTTCCCTAATGACCTTTTCAGCCAGAACGATTAGATCTTCATTTGTATGTGCAAAAAATGTTTTCTGTGAAGAAGGTGCCATCTTTTCTTACCGTTTTGACGTAAATCACTTTAACCTTTTAATATAAATAATTTAGAAAACATTCACAACACGTCGTCAAAGAAAGAAAACTTTTATTTAAATTAAAATTGTAAGTATTTTTTTATCATTTCTTATTTTATTTTTTAAACAAACGAACAAAATAATGAAAAATAGGTCAAGACAAGAGTGTTGTGGTAAGACTTAAGTGTGGTTTCTTTATGGCCTCTTAAGTGCGTGTCCTTATTTCATCTTTTACAAATTGCACACAGAAAGTTATGGTAAAATCATCTATGGGAAGCATACATACATATGTCTTCAGAAATATCATTAAAACTTGACACAATTTACTTTAAACAATAGAAATGCCATAGAAATCAGATTCGTTGTATCTATCTATGTAGATAGAAGATAGGTATATACATACTTTACTTATACCACAACAAGAAATATGTGCCAAGGATAGTGAATTCGTTTAAGTACGAAGACATATGTTCATAAAATGCATTACATTTTACGGTTCTGCAAACTAAATAAATTGCCAAAGCTTTGAAAATAACAATAATGTCTGATTGAAATACTTAATTTATATATGTACTTATTTACCGTGCATACATAAGTAAATATACAATAAGAACTAGAATATGT
The DNA here is from genome assembly GCA_951509635.1 of Eupeodes luniger. Taxonomy (NCBI): domain Eukaryota; kingdom Metazoa; phylum Arthropoda; class Insecta; order Diptera; family Syrphidae; genus Eupeodes; species Eupeodes luniger. Next base: position 48,993,114 of record OX608073.1, read on the forward strand.
TGTTTATTTCACTCATCAAGTTATATGATAAATAGGTACAACAACAACGACGTAAGGTATCAGACAAAAATTTAATAATTTCGAACTTAAGATAATATCAGCTACGAGAACAAACTTAAGGGGAAGAGCAAGTGGTGGGTGTATTTTGTGTACAAAAAAGAACTGAAAGGCATAAATTGTGAATTTAAACAGAATGGAGTTCTGACTTACTTGGATTTGAGGATTTGTGGAAAAATATACCGTATAATCCCAGCATATGTCTACTGTAATCACTGGAATACTGACTTCGAAAAAATATCAGGGATTTCTTAACGTTTGGTGATGTTGAAAATATATTGCTGGTAGGAGACCTAAACGCAAGAATAGGGAATGAAAAAAGAGTTGAGAATGCCAGACTCGGAAAAGCAAGTAATTCAAAAGACACAATTAAGAATGCAAGAGGAAGTCAATTGCTTGCACTTTGCAACTCTTTCGGCCTCCGTATAATAAAGGGTGTAAGTGAAGGTGATAAATTGGGTGAATTTACATTCGAGGTAAAACAAGGAAGTTCGATCATTGACTAAAGTTTGGAAGATGGTGACTGAAGAGCAGTTGTTCAAAATCTTGAAATAGAAAAGAATCCGTTTTCAGACCACATGCCTCTTTGTATATCTTTTACTAACGGGGAAGCAAAAAATGAAACCAATGCAAAAATGCAACTGATTCCCAAACTACGCTGGTCAAACGAATCTGCATCCAACTATAGAACACGTTTAGATACACTTCTGATGATGGAACAATACGAATACAAAATTGAAAAATGGATTAAAGGAGCATACCATATACCGAACAACAGTCAAAGAAAAACTAAATATAGAAAACCTTGGTTTGACAAGGAATGCATGCAGGCGAGAAGCCTTTCTTAATCTTGGCTGAGTGCATATCGGAAGTCCAATACAAATTTTACAAGAGACCAGTACATGGAGTATAATCAAAATTATAAACTTCTCTGCCGAAAAAAGTCTATTCGGAAGCCCAAGCACATCAACTTGGAAAGTGTAACAAGTCGTCTGAGTTTTGAAACCTGGTCCGAAAACTTAATGGAACAAAATTAACTATTAGTCCGGGACTTAATTCAAATAGACTGCAAACATATTGCGAGCAATTGTTAAACTCAGATGCGCCAAATGAGTTTCTGAATCAGTATGCCAAACCTGGCTTCAAAAATAATATTTTAGATGCACCAATTTCAAAGGAAGAAGTGTTTATATCGATAAACAACCAAAAGGATCGAAACGCTGGGGGCTCAGATGGTATACCCGCAGAATTCTACAGATATGGTACAAATACTCTTGTTGTATCTCTAACACCAGTATTCAACCAGATATTTGAGGAAGGAACCATCCCAAACCAGTTTAGCGATTTTCCCAATCCACATGAAGGGAAGCACTGAAGTTCCGGAAAACTACAGAGCAATCTCGTTTTTGAACTCGTCATATAAGATATTTTCATCGATTCTGCTCAATCGTTTAAATGAATACATATATTCTAATAATCTACTCAGTGAGTTCAAAGCTGGCTTCAGATCGGGATACTCCACCGTCGATCACATTTTTGTACTCCGCTCGATTGTTGACTCGTTTCTATAGAGAAAAAAAACAATTTTTCATTTTTCGTTGATTTCAAAGCTGCTTTTGACACCGTGGATTGCATTGCCCTATTTTAGAAGCTTTTCTTTTAAGTTCGGTACAGTATTGCAAAATTTATACAAGACTACCATCAGTGTGGAATGGCCAATGCTTTTCAGAGTGGTTCCAAACGAAATCAGGAGTTAGACAGGGCTGTGCACTTAGTCCAAACTTGTTTGCACTCTTCATTGATGATATCGTCGAAGCATTACCAGCGGGAATCGGAAATGTAGGCCTAGTGGTAAATTTGGGTGAATCCAAAGTGATGGTTTTTTAGAATGGCGAAGGAAGATCGGGTGCAAGTGAGCAATGGCACTATAATTTTGAAAGAGTAGAGTTGGTGAAAGAATACAAATATCTAGGAGTCTGCTTTACTAAGAACTTGAGCATGGAAAAACATCTCACTGACAAACTTGTTAAGGCGAAAACGGCTATAAACGTAGCATGGAAGCAATGCTTTAATAATAAGGAAATTAGGCATACCAGTAAATTCAAGGTCTTCGAAACTGTATCGGAATCAGTTATGTTTTATGCGGTGCAAGCTTGGAGAGGTCGGAAATACGAACAAGTGGAAAAACTGCTCAGATTTTACATTAAACGGATTTTCCACCTTCCTTCGAGTACGCTAAACTAGATTATCGAAACAGGTTTATCGCATTTATTTATAAAAACACTCAAGCTGCAGGTCAATTGCATCCTCAAAGCTCTGGATATGCCAAGTTATCGTCTCCCAAAGAAAGTAGTTCTTCAAACAATTCAATCCCAAAGTGGATGGTTTAAAGACTGGATAGAACTAGCCGAGCAGGTAAATTTTGACCTAAACTATAGTAACCTTGCCTCTTGGAAGCCAACTTTATATCGCCTAATAGCTCGTCTGGATGAAGCCTCAAGAGAACAATACACGGAGCAAGCCAAAAGCTCACTGCACCGCATGATTTACAGTAGACTAGACTACGATTTCCGGGAAAGAAACTACTTCCACGACAAATATACCATCGATCAAATTTCGTGCATGTTCCAACTAAGAGGAGAACTCCTTAATCTGAACTACATTCCTAATCGCGAGGACTTACCCATTTTAAGCAACCTTTGCAACTTGAAAGAGCGAGAAGATGTTTTTCATTTTGTTGGACGATGTGCGGTATTGAGACAAATAAGAAGACTTATCCTAGGCAGTGACTTTCTTTCAAATACTGCAATTTAATTTTATTCAAAGATGAATATTTACATCAGAGGATATTTTTACTACAAGCACTGCGGGGTCAAATCACATGACCTTGGTGGCCATTTCGCATGGGTCATTCCCCTCAGCGAAGATCGGCGTGGCGTTGCCTATGATCATAAACTTTGATCTCCTGAGTCAGTTGGATCTTGTACGAGTGTAGGCCCAAGTCCTAACGCAAAATTCTCCAAGTTAAAGTCTGCGAAAGGCCGAGTTCTTGCGCACGGCGAGGAATAGACTGCTCGGGTTCTGCTGTACACTTCCACGGACCGCGGCGATGTTCTCGGCCGATATTGCGTTCCTTGAACGTAGGGGTGTTGGCTGATCGTTTACTGAAGCGGTCGTCTCAAATTTGGCCACCCTACGTTGAAGAGTCGACTTCGAAAGGCCACCACGTCTACCGTAAAATGGGCGCAATGCGCGCAACGTTCGCGTTAACGAACACTCATTTTGATAATACAGTTTTATCATTTGAACATGCTGTTCAATCGTGTAACTTATCATGATTATTTGGCATAAGCAACTGAATAATAAACAAAAGACTTGACAGATGTCAAAAAAACAAAATGGCCGCCTAGGCACGTCAAAAACTTTGCGCTACAATTGAAAAACCCTTTAGTTTAACAACCCTTTTAAGTTGAGACTCTGTTTGTTCAATACAGAATTTTTACTCTCTTTAAATTGCGAATGTGACCCAAAAGTCAGATGATAGAGTTTGATTCTAATGTTAATTTACTTAAAGATCAATTAAGAGGGCAGCTGTGGCCTAGTTTTAAAAGCGCCCTGACTATATCGGGACAGTGTCATTTTAGTTTTGGTTTTAGATTTAGTTTGAGTCATTTGCAGGCCTCCCTTATTACATGTACATAATTCAATGTAAAACACTGTGAAGCTCTGGTAGCCGAAAAGATCTAATGACATTTTTCAAAGATAGAGTATCTTGTTGTCATACACGCCCGGAGTACCACAAAGGAAGAAATTGAGCACCCAGACTTTGGGCATTATGCCTATTTTTATACAACGAATATTTTTTTGTATAATAAAATTTGGCAAATGTGTCTATTTTGTTAAATTATTTTTGTCTAATGAATTTGTAGGCCCTCTCGAGAACATGAAAAAATCAAAGTGCGTTATAGCTGTGATTTTTCTGCAGGCTATAGTCCTGGATAAGAAAACTTTCAAGACATTAATAAGTCTCAAAGTAGATGATGCAGGAACAAAATTTAATTAATGTATTAAATTATCGCATTGGAGTCTGAAAATATATAATTGTGGAGCGAGAAAACAATTTCACATTAATTTCAAAGCTCTGAAGAATAATTTCCAGTGAAGTCATTAATTGAACCAAATAGCATTAAAAATTGAATCAAATTATTTGACACCCTAAAAACTGATTTATTTTTAGTATTTATTTATGTTTTTTTTTTAAATGAGTAATCATATAATTATATTTTTACTTTGAATTTTTAAATATTGGCAAAAAAAAAACACTTTGGGAATATTCAATACGGTCAAAAAAAATTTTTGACACCATGTCCAAGTACATCTCATTTTTTAAAACTAGATAAAATATTTTATGGTAAATAAGAAGAATTTTAAAAGATTTTGGACTCAATAATAGAACATTAAAAAAAAAAAACATTCAAAATTTAATAATAAATATTTTTTTTTTTAGGGGTGATCGAAAATAATTGTAATGTCGTGAAAAATTGACATTGACATGTTTTCCTAAAAACTTAACACAGCAAATACAAAATGTAGTTAAATTAAAAAAAAAATCAAACTATGAAACCACGAATTTATTTTAAAAATTAATAAAAGATAAATCAAGAGAATTATCATGATCAATGATTTTGATTTTTTGTGTGCGAGTAATGTCAGGAATGAAGGATATCTTCAGTTTGTATTTCGAATATGAACGGCTAATTTGAGTAGTTCTTTTTTTGAGAAAATACTCTTGAGGGATTTTTTCAATTCCTGGCAAAAGGCGATTCCCGTAAAATAAAAAATTAAATTAATGGATTTAACCTCATCTCAGGATTAACAAAGTCTGGCCAAAGTTTTATTCACTTAACTTCGAAAAACCAGAGATAATCTCTAGACTCAAACTTAGAAAATAGAGATTTAGTTTTATGAATCCTCAAAAGTCAACCAGTTCTCCGTATTTGATTTTGCTTCTTATATTCGTTATTCATTATTCGTTAAAGTACAAATTAAATAATTTGAATAAAGACATCTTCATTCTTGAAAGTGTCATTTCAATAAATAGCTCCAAAACTTGGTAAGCTATAAAAATACACATAATGTACCTACTTTATCTTTTATAAACTCTATATTATATAAACAACCCGGAAGTCCCCAAAAACATTCAGTCACTTGACATTAAAAACCCTTCTTAAATAAGTTTGTCATATAATCCGTACATAGATAAATGTATTTCCTATTCTTTTTTGAATATGTCTGTCTATATCATAAAGTACCTTTCCCCTAGCTTTATATATTAAATGCGACCACATCTTTCACGACAGTCACTCGATTTAACTTCAAAACCTATGTATTTATATACTTGTATCTAAGAAAACTTATTTCAACCACTTTATTTTCCTACACAATATTATACCTTAACCTAAATAAAATATCCTTTTTGGTTTGAACTTTCATCCTAATTAGGTTAGATTTGTGTGTCGCCTTCGATGCGACTTATATCAACTTCAACCGTTTTAAGAAATATTCGACTTAATGTTACCTGAAAGTAAATTTATATAACTAGACAGACTTTTATTTAGCTATACCTTCTATACCATATCGTCGTGTATACCTAACTAATTACGTCTACGTGCTCCAAAAGTTAATCCTTGATTTCTATGCGGTGGTTATAGTAGACCTGTATATTGCGCGTGTCTATATAAGTATCATTAAATATATTACCTACATATACATATACAGTAAGCTATACACCCTATTAGACTTTGGGAAAAAGAATTTACTATAACTTTTTGACTCTTTGTTGTTGAAATGTTGTCTAGACCCCATAGTTGTTTACCTTTAGTTGGCAAAAGGTTAAACCGGGGACACGACCGACAATAACTTATCTTTTGGAAGATAAGTTAACTGAAGTCTATCAAAATGAAGCTTCAACGTGAATAGATAGATATTGCGGTCTTTTGTTCTTTTGATTTGTTATTTGGCATTAGGATTCTTTTCATGTCATCTTAAATGAATTGGATATAAGCTGGGATAAAGTTTTCTAAATTTTTAACAGGATTTTAAGTTTAAAATTTCTTTATATGTCATGTTAAGATTTTTAGCATTTAAAAGGTCTTTATGAAGTCGGACTTCGAAGCGTGCAGTCGAAGATGTTGAAAGGTTTAAAAGCAAGAATTAAGTTCGAAAGTTTTATGAAAAAAGGAGACCCTCTAAACTGCACCAACTATAGAGGAATCGGTCTACTTAGTATTTAGCATCGCTTACAAAATCTTCTCTGCCGTAATATGTGAACGTCTTAAGCCCATCGTCAACAACCTGATAGGTCCTTATCATTGTGGTCTTAGGCCAGGAAAGTCCACAGTCGATCAAATATTCACATTACGACAGATCCTGGAAAAAACCCAAGAACACCAAATCGACACCCACCATCTTTTCATCGATTTCAAGGCCGCATATGACAGCATCTACAGGGACGAGCTGTATAGAGCCATGTTTAGTTATGGCTTCCCTGCCCAACTCGTCCGTTTGTGCAGGATGACCATGGAGAATTCACTGTGCTTGGAAAAAACTTAACAGAACCTTTCGATGTAAAAAAAGGTTTAAGACAAGGTCATGCGCTGTCATGCGATTTTTTTAACATCTTACCTAAAAAAATAGTGCAAAGCTCCCACGTCAACACTATAGGCACTATCTTTTAAAATTCTGTCTAATTACTAGCATATGCTGATGACATTGACATAATCGGAAGAACTCAGTGTGATGTCAATGGGGCTTTTGTGAGTATTGAGGCAGAGGCGGCAAAAATGGGTTTAACGGTTAATGAGGGCAAAACAAAGTACATGCTGTCGTCAAGAAAGGACCTACAACACCAACGTCTTGGTCAAAATGTCACCATCGACAAACGTAACTTTGAGGTAGCCAAGGACTTCGTCTACCTAGGCTCCGCTGTAAACGCAGAAAACAACACCAACGCTAATTCTTCAAACGAAGAATAACTCTTGCTAACCGCTGTTTCTTTGGGCTAAGAAAGCAATTGAGTGGTAAAGTTCTTTCTCGAAAGACCAAAGTTTCGCTATATAAGACCCTTATCATCCCCGTCCTGCTATACGGGGTGCAGAAGCATGGACTATGACAAAAGCGGATGAAAGCACCTTAGGTCGTTTCGAGAGAAAAGTTCTTCTTATGATCTATGGTCCCGTATGCATCGAAGGGGAGTGGAGGAGAAGATGGAACGACGAGCTGTACGGGCTGTACAGCGACGCCCGTAAGACGATTGATGATGTTCGTACGAATATCGAACGTGAAATTGCAGCAGTATCGGCCGATTTATGCTTCAAAACCGTCGAAAATTGGGTTCAGAAATCGAGTTCCATACATAATGGCATCAAACGTATACTTTCACAGGAATAAAGAATTTCATTGGTATCCAAAACCGTTTGTTTTTTATTTAAAAAAAACTTTTGTAGCGCTCTTATTAAAAAACCTCATATTATATACTATTTGAAACAGAACTGATTCTTTTAATAAATTGTGTGTATTGTTTATTTATAAAATACGAGTCTTTTTTTACTATTTATTATTTTTATTATTTTGTTAATTACAATACGAATTTCTGAAGTCCATCAATCAGTTTCTCTTTGAACAAGTTGAAAACTAAAAAAGAGGCTGGGATGCGACCCACACTGATAACTTCCCATCCCGTCTGTCGATTTGTCTTGCTTAAAAGTTTGTAGGTTTTCGTGTTTTGTTAAAAAAGTTGTTAGTTGAATTATTCTTAAAAAATTTTAAATTAGCAACAATATTTTTCATATAAAGAAATAGTTTAGTTTGAAAATCTATTTTTATTAAATAGATTTTTAGTCGAAAACAAATTTTTACTAATTCAAGTAGTATTTCTTAAATTTTTACAAATTTTATGAATGAAATTAATTGGAGAATTATCCAGAACCGAATATCAATTTTTACCAAAGTTGCGTACTATTTTTTGTAGATTTTGTTTTTTTATTAAAAAACGGACTGTTGGATTTTTATAAAAAACTACTGAATATCTGAATATCAAAAACAATATTTCCTGTAAAATAAAAAGAGTTTGAAGACAATATTTTTAATTTTTGAGAAGCTATTTGAGTCGTAAGTAAATTTTTACCACGTTTTAGTATTGTTTTTTTGTTAGGTTTTTATTTTCTGTAAAAACCCTGTCAATAAGATTTTTCTCAAAATTTTACTGAATGTTGACAAGAATATTTTTTAAAAGACAAAAGTAGTTTAAAGCCAATATCTCAAAGTTTTGAAATGATATTTGAGTCAAAATCAATTTTTACCAACTTTTATTAAATTTTTTGTTTAGGTTTTTATTTTTTGTAAAAAAACTGTCGATTCGATTTTTCTTAACATTTTTCAAAATGTTGAAAACAATATTTCTTATAAGTTAAATAAGTTGGAAGCCATAATCTCAAATTTTTGAAAAGATATTTGAGTCGAAATTCAAATTTTACCAACTTTAAGTAGTGTTTTTTTAGGTTTTTATTTTTTATAAAAAAAAACTGTCAATTCGATTTTTCTCAAAATTTTACCAGATGTTGAAAACGTTATTTTTCTTTGCACAAAATTGTTTTGGTGATAAAATCATTTTGTATTCGTAAAATTTTCGAGGTGACAAATTTTTTTTTCAGTTTTTTTGATTTAAAAGCTTTTATTTCGACTCTAGGGACCTTGAAACGTCGAGAAATGTCAAAATTTTCAATTTGACAAATCCGACCCATTACAATAACTTCCTATGGGAAGTTAAAAAAGATTTTTAAACATCAAATCATTTTTCTTCTCTAACTTAGGAATTCGTGTGTCAAAAGAAAAAAAGTAATAAATTAAACAATTTTGTATTCAATTATGAGGCTCCAAATTTATGAGGAAAAACATATTTTTGTGGACTTTTTCGCATCTCACATATTTTCCTAAAGCAATTCACCAACCCAAATGAACAAGAACATATGGTTGGCCAATTGCACAAAATAACTCTCAGGAATGTAGAAAATTCAATCTAAATTCACAATTTCCATCTCGTGTAGGTATAAATGAATGTACATATTTTTGTGTATAGTATATTGTGCCATCCAAAATGTCATATGTAAATAAATAAATATTCAACCATTTCGCAGACAGAAATATACACGTCTCACTTCAAAATATATTCCCACAACATTTATGATATTATTGATTTGATATGAGTTTTTTTTCCTAGAACGTGTGTCAAAACATCAACAGTATATTTTCAGCCACAAACAATCCTAAAAAAAGCAGATCCACTGTAAATGAACCCACTTCTGTGTGGAAAAACCACTTTATATCAAAATGCTGAAAAATTACATTTTCCCTCAGCATAGCTTTATTGAAGTTGTATCTGTATACAAATTGAGTGAGTTAGAAAATATATACAACCAGATGTTACTGATGATGTACAGTTGTAGGACATGTACCTATAAGGACACTATACTCCCGTTAACTATGTAATATTGTGCATTTTTATTCCCACGACCACAAATAAAAAAATAAACAAATTGAGTTATGTTGTTTCTGAATAATTCACACCGCACCGTGTTGGTTGATGAAATTTCATGGTTAAACAAATTAAATTAGATAGTTATGTTTTATTTTTGTCTCTCATTCTTCTCTTAGAATTGATAAATATTTTGTTTCGACCCAAAAACTGTATTCGATTTTATCTTAAATTGAATTTTTTAAAAGGTGTGACGTTTTTTTTTTTAAATCCACCACAAATTTTAAAATCCGCAGGATACTCTCGAAGTCCATTTTTGCTTTAAGGATGACCAGGATCACTTTATTTTTGTTTATTTTTGCTTTTAATGCGGATGCGGAGGGGGAACCACAAATTCCATCTAACCATTAATTCTATAGTCTTTCGCCATTATCATTTTATTATGTCCACCTTTCGCTTAGTTTAACTTAGCTTAGTTAAGCTCTTTCCATTTGTGTCTTTCTTTCTCTGTCTCTTGGGATGTATATAGAGATATACTTTATGTAGGTATAAACTATAACGTCTCTCAACTGTTGAATAAATCCTGGTTTTATCCTGGGGGAAAAGTGCAAAACTTTCAAAAAGTCTCATCCTTCTTTTGCAACTTATAAAAGAATACAATGACAGTGAGAATGAAAATGAAAATGCCAACCATTCATCGCCACAAGCTCACTAATTGTTTAATTGAATTTCTATGCTGGGCGGGTTGTGGCGGTGGAAGAGATTGCGATGGCGATGGCGATGGCGGGAGGTGCGGTGATGATTCTACTAATTTAAGTGCCGCTTGAAGGTGAATGATTAAGGCTAAAATGTTATATTGCTTCAGTTCGCACCCTTCAGCAAAATAAAGCGAATGGATTTTCAATTGAATTTATATTCAATTCTAGGAAAATAATAACAAACTTTTTCTTTGTTCTTATTTTTTGGAATCATTTAAATTAACATATTACCAAAATAAAACAAATCATTTTATTAAAAATTGATTTTATCATTTTATTAAAAATTGATTTATTTATTTTCTTAATATTCATATTTTTGAAAGTTATTCCCAAATTGTTTCACATTTTGACAAAATCATCCTTTTATCGGAACTTTTCAATTCATGTTAAGTTGCTATAGAGCGTTTTAGTTATTATGAAAGTTTTATGAATCAAAATAATCTACAAAGTAAAGTGCAAAATGTTTCACAAAATTTGGAAAGTAAAAAGTCAGACTTTATTTGAAAAGTGAAAAGTAAAAGTGTTTCACCAATTCAAAATACAACTTAAATCAATTCGTATTTTGAAAAGTTGCAAAGTTAATCTTAGATTGTGTTTATAAAGATCAAGTATATCTAGCGTGGTACCGTCAAAACATCCAGCTAAATAAAGAAATCCTCCTCGAGAAACAAATTGCGAGGCTATGTCTGTACAATTTGGTGCCCATCGGATAGTGTTAGAGAAAAATTAATCAACTACATTATTCGATGAACTACTCTGCAGATGGTTGCTTTGCTTATTCCGTGCATAGATGCCACACCTTGAGATTGGTCTTCATTCCCAGCCCAATGTAGTGTACATAAAAGTCCCTTCAAGGGTCTTTGACATAAATTCGTTTGGCTATTAAATTGTAGTTTATTCATAATTTTTGACAACACACATTCGATGGTATTTTTCTCTAATCAAAAACACTCTTTTATCGAAAAATCATTTCCGATAGGAAAGTTAATTTTTAGTTTCACTACTCTTTGTTCACTATTTTTAATTTCTTCGTATTCAAAATGTTCTTTATTTTGAAAATGGTTCATATATTTTTACCTTCCCATAGGAATTTATTGTAATCGTCCAATTTGTCGAATTGAAAATTTTAAAATTTCTCGACGTTTCAGGGTCCCTATAGTCGAAACAAAAGATTTTTAGAGATATGTCTGTGCGTGCGTGTGTACGTACGTTCGTACGTCCGTACGTTCGTAACTAAATTATAAAAATTAAACAGTTCGTTTTTTTTTAAAGGAATTAAAATCTACAAAAACCAGTACGCAAAATTGTTAAAAAATTATGTTCGATTCTCGATATCTCGTGTACAATAGAAGATTTTGACTACAAATTAGTTTCATTTATCCAATTTGTATTTGTTTATATAAAACATAAAAACTTTTAAGAAATGCTGCTAAAATTTGTAAAAATTGGTTTTCGACTAAAATCTCTTTAACTAAAATAGATTTTTAAATCATGTGCAAAGTATTCAATTCAATTCAACTGACACCTTTTTTAACAGCACACGAAAACTTTTCAGTTTTCGACAACTTTTCAAAATAAACTCTTATTTGCAAATATAAATTTGTCTTTGAATATTACTGAAAAGCTTTTTAGAATTGTAAATATAATTTTCAAGGTTTATTGCTTGGTGAAACAAAAAGAACAACTATTTTAGAAAATAACAAAATTTTTCACTCTTCGGAAAAGACATTGCACTTTTCAAATTAAAGTTTTGTGAAACATATTTTTCAAAGAGGAAAACTTTTCAATTCAATAATTTCTTCTTTGCAAATTAGCGTTTAGTGAAACCTTAATTGAAACTAAAAGTGTAAGATTGCAAAGTGAAAAGTGTTTGGTGAAATAGAGCCCTGGTCCTGGTCTCATTCAACAAGCCTCTCTCTCCATTTATCCAGATATCGCAAACCGATGTCATCCAGTTGAGCACCACCGTGATTCGGGGGTCTTGTTGTATATGCCATCTCTGCATCCTATACGAGTACATCCCAAGATGTGGTCTATTATAGAATGTCCATTGCAAATTTAGCAGAATGGACTTTTCAGCTGGTTCCAAGCTAGGTGGCAAGCACCCGTAGTCTACCGAGCTTATTTTTTACGACATCTACTTATGAATCGTCCTTCCTTACATAAGGGTCCAAAATTCTGAGTACGTCCTTCACAGTATCAGCTTGGCAGTTATAGTATCTGGGTTTAAAAAAACTTTGACAGACTTTAGTAGGTTCTTGTATATTGTTTTCCAATAAGCGCTTTCACGTGGCCTAAAAGGGCAAAGTGTGAAAATGTTAATTCACAAGGTGAGGCCAATTTCGAACAACTCATCGAGATATATCACGAAACTTTTCTTGCAGAATTGCTTTTCTAGTCAAAAATAAACATCCTCCATCAGTATCTTCCGATTTCAGCCATTAAAAACCTACACAGAAAAAAAAGTTGTCATATTAACAATCTTCAACTGGTTATTTGGCCAAATTGACGCATTGAGTACCAAAATAGTCAATATGACAACCTTTTAAAAAATAGATTACTGGATAGAAAATAGAACAATTTTCGATTGTCAATCTTGGATAGTCAATATGATAACAAAAGTAGTCAATATAGAACAACATCGGTAGTCAATATGACAATTTGGTTGTCATATTGACTATTGAGGATTGTTATATTGACAACCACATTACCACAACCGTAGTTTTAATATTGACAACAAAATTGTAAAAAAACTTCGGATCCCAAAATTGACAACCGAAAATTGTTCTATTGACTATCGCGGTTATCGGTTGAAAATTGACTATCAAATAGTCAATTTGACTACCAAAATAGTAAATAGGATGACTTTTTTCGTTCTGCATATAACAGCATAAATATTCTGTTTTGTTTTTGAGTGACGCTTATCACTTTCGTGCCAAAACAGCTAAAACGTATGCAATAGACTAGAAGGTACTTTACAATGTCTAAAAAGTGTGCTGTGGCTGCAAATTTTTCACCGTTTAGTGCCATACTTTATACTTAGAAAATGTCAAAAACACACAGCTCATAAAATGACATTTTCCCAAATAGTGGGCTTTTCAAAATAGAACCTTTTATTTGAAAAACCATTAAAAACAAAACTTTGTATTTCTTTGTTCAAAAATCAAAAATTTATTGGGGTTTTATTTTTATGATTTTCACACTTTTAATGTTTTTCAGATGCTAAAAAAATTATAGTAAAATAAAAATTCAAAAAGTATCCCAATATTTTAGTTTTATTACTTACTTACTTAAGGTGGCGTTACAGTGCTGTGTTAACTAGGGCCTCACCCAACAAACTTCTCTATCGAGCTCGGTTCCTAGCTAGATGTCTCCAGTTTCGCGCTCCAAGTTGGGGGAGGTCACTTTCCACTTGAGCGCACCACCTGATCCGCGGTTTTCTTCTACTGCACTGTCCTGTGGGTGTGGATTCGAAGACTTTCCGGGCCGGAGCATTGGTTTCCATACGCTCTACGTGACCCAGCCATCTTAGTCGTTGGACTTTTACCCTTCTGGCTAAGTCTACGTCGGCGCCAAATCGCACGACCGAGGTGGCCTAACGACTGGACCATTTCGTGATATAACACGTTCTCCAAACTTGGGTTCCAATAAATTGATTGTGACATTCGTTGTGTGGCTTGTAGCGCGCGCCGCCGCCGCCGTCCTGTTGGAACCACATGTCCTCCAAGTCCATATCATCCAAATGTAAGATACAGTAACGTGCCGGTCTTGATCATCAGTCTAACTAAACTTGTCCTATTGTAAAGAATGATGATGGAGAATACACGCTGCTCTATAAAGGTCGGAAAAGATCTCACGCATGCATTTGATGTCAAAAAAGGTTTTAGACAAGGCGATACACTGTCATGCGACTTCTTCAACATCTTTCTCGAAAGAATTGTGCAAAACTCAACCATCACGACTAGAGTCATAATATCTCAAAGGTCTTTTCAATTTCTACGATACGCCGATGATATTGACATAATTAAAAGATCAAAGCTTGATGTCAGTCGAATGTTTTTAAACTTAAGATATTTAAGGACTTTGTCTACCTAAGCATCGCTTTATACAGACAATGACACCAAAGCTGAAATCAAACGTAGATTGACTCTTGCAGATCGCTGCTCCTTTGGATGTAGAAGGCAATTGCGTAGTAAAGCCCTTTATCGAGCAACTAAAGTCATCCTTTATAAGACACTCCCCATTCTCATATAAGGCGTTGCGGCATGGACCTTGTCAAGGAGAACGTCTTAGGTTGTTTCGAGAGACAAATTTCCCGGATGATTTTTGGTACCGTTTTGCTCCTCTAAGATTGTGGAGATGTGTAAATTTTTGAATGCATATACTCGCACGTTGTGTAAATTGTATCTAGATCAGGAGGAGAGAACATTTTTTGCATTATTCTATAAAACCCAAACATCTTGCGAAATTTTTGACGACCAAGAAAGATTAGTATTGACCCGTTCTTTACATCTGACATGAATAAGTACACTATTCGTGTTGTATCCCCTCCAGGCTTATGTGACCATTGTGTTGTATCAGCAAATTTGTAGTGCTAAAACTTACCATTTAAGAAAAGAGCTACTAGGGAACCGTTTGGAAATACTAAAATGACAACTGGGACGGTTTAAATAATTGTTTTAATATCTTTAAAAGGTCACTATGATTCCTCAATTGTAAAGTTGATTTTAGTGTTGGTATAATAACAAGTTGAATTTTATTGGGAATAAGAACTTTTATCCCGAACAAGGTTAAAAGTATCAGGCCAAAGGAAAAAAAATGGTATTCTTAGATTCTTAGTATGTTTTCGTAAGCAAAACCAACTGAGAAAAAACCGGAATAACTTTAAGGAAGTCATGAAAAACCAAAAGCCTATTTTGGATAAAAACTTTACATGACCAACAATTGGGGCAAAAAATAATGTAACAAAGGAAAAAAATTGTCATCGGTTTTAAAAAAAACGTAAAGAATTCTTCCACTTTTAAGGTTACTATGCGCGTTGCCAATAACACTTCGAGATGTGTATCTCGACTGGGTGGAAAAAAGTTTTGAAAATATGTAAAGGGGTTCAAATATTGCCCTCTAGGTCCAGACTTTTGATACTCTAGGACGCATATTAAGCAAGATATTCGCATTTCAAGTTTGAACTTGGATTTTTGTCCATAACTTGTTGTAAAATTGGTCTTATTCAAAGATAGGCACAGCATTGGAAAGGGAATGATTCATAGATCATAATCCTGAAATTTCAGCCCTCTAGGTGGTCTAGATCGAGAAATAATGGAGTTCAAAAATTTCCTTCTAGGTCTGGACTTTGACCCCTCTAGGACGCATATTAAGCGAGATATTCGCATTTTAAGTTTGAACTTGGATTTTTGCCCATAACTTGTTGTAAAATTGGTCTTATTTAAAGATAGGCACAGCATTGGAAAGGGAATGATTCATAGATCACAATCCTGAAATTTCAGCCCTCTAGGTGGTCTAGATCGAGAAATAATGGCGTTCAAAAATTGCCTTCTAGGTCTGGACTTTGACCCCTCTAGGACGCATATTAAGTGAGATATTCGCATTTTAAGTTTAAACTTGGATTTTTGCCCATAACTTGTTGTAAAATTGGTCTTATTCAAAGATAGGCACAGCATTGGAAAGGGAATCATTCATAGATCACAATCCTGAAATTTCAGCCCTCTAGGTGGTCTAGATGGAGATATAATGGAGTTCAAAAATTGCCTTCTAGGTCTGGACTTTGCCCCTCTAGGACGCATATTAAGCGAGATATTCGCATTTCAAGTTTGAACTTGGATTTTTGCCCATAACTTGTTGTAAAATTGGTCTTATTCAAAGATAGGCACAGCATTGGAAAGGGAATGATTCATAGATCACAATCCTGAAATTTCAGCCCTCTAGGTGGTCTAGATCGAGAAATAATGGAGTTCAAAAATTGCCTTCTAGGTCTGGACTTTGACCCCTCTAGGACGCATATTAAGCGAGATATTCGCATTTTAAGTTTGAACTTGGATTTTTGCCCATAACTTGTTGTAAAATTGGTCTTATTCAAAGATAGGCACAGCATTGGAAAGGGAATGATTTATAGATCACAATCCTGAAATTTCAGCCCTCTAGGTGGTCTAGATCGGGAAATAATGGAGTTCAAAAATTGCCTTCTAGGTCTGGACTTTGACCCCTCTAGGACGCATATTAAGCGAGATATTCGCATTTTAAGTTTGAACTTGGATTTTTGCCCATAACTTGTTGTAAAATTGGTCTTATTCAAAGATAGGCACAGCATTGGAAAGGGAATGATTCATAGATCACAATCCTGAAATTTCAGCCCTCTAGGTGGTCTAGATCGGGAAATAATGGAGTTCAAAAATTGCCTTCTAGGTCTGGACTTTGACCCCTCTAGGACGCATATTAAGCGAGACATTCGCATTTTAAGTTTGAACTTGGATTTTTGCCCATAACTTGTTGTAAAATTGGTCTTATTCAAAGATAGGCACAGCATTGGAAAGGGAATGATTCATAGATCACAATCCTGAAATTTCAGCCCTCTAGGTGGTCTAGATCGGGAAATAATGGAGTTCAAAAATTGCCTTCTAGGTCTGGACTTTGACCCCTCTAGGACGCATATTAAGCGAGATATTCGCATTTTAAGTTTGAACTTGGATTTTTGCCCATTACTTGTTGTAAAGTTGGTCTTATTCAAAGATAGGCACAGCATTGGAAAGGGAATCATTCATAGATCACAATCCTGAAATTTCAACCCTCTAGGTGGTCTAGATCGGGAAATAATGGAGTTCAAAAATTGCCTTCTAGGTCTGGACTTTGACCCCTCTAGGACGCATATTAAGCGAGATATTCGCATTTTAAGTTTGAACTTGGATTTTTGCCCATAACTTGTTGTAAAATTGGTCTTATTCAAAGATAGGCACAGCATTGGAAAGGGAATGATTCATAGATCACAATCCTGAAATTTCAGCCCTCTAGGTGGTCTAGATCGGGAAATAATGGAGTTCAAAAATTGCCTTCTAGGTCTGGACTTTGACCCCTCTAGGATGCATATTAAGCGAGATATTCGCATTTTAAGTTTGAACTTGGATTTTTGCCCATAACTTGTTGTAAAATTGGTCTTATTTAAAGATAGGCACAGCATTGGAAAGGGAATGATTCATAGATCACAATCCTGAAATTTCAGCCCTCTAGGTGGTCTAGATCGAGAAATAATGGAGTTCAAAAATTGCCTTCTAGGTCTGGACTTTGACCCCTCTAGGACGCATATTAAGCGAGATATTCGCATTTTAAGTTTGAACTTGGATTTTTGCCCATAACTTGTTGTAAAATTGGTCTTATTTAAAGATAGGCACAGCATTGGAAAGGGAATGATTCATAGATCACAATCCTGAAATGTCAGCCCTCTAGGTGGTCTAGATCGAGAAATAATAGAGTTCAAAAATTGCCTTCTAGGTCTGGACTTTGACCCCTCTAGGACGCATATTAAGCGAGATATTCGCATTTTAAGTTTGAACTTGGATTTTTGCCCATAACTTGTTGTAAAATTGGTCTTATTTAAAGATAGGCACAGCATTGGAAAGGGAATGATTCATAGATCACAATCCTGAAATTTCAGCCCTCTAGGTGGTCTAGATCGAGAAATAATAGAGTTCAAAAATTGCCTTCTAGGTCTGGACTTTGACCCCTCTAGGACGCATATTAAGCGAGATATTCGCATTTTAAGTTTGAACTTGGATTTTTGCCCATAACTTGTTGTAAAATTGGTCTTATTCAAAGATAGGCACAGCATTGGAAAGGGAATGATTCATAGATCACAATCCTGAAATTTCAGCCCTCTAGGTGGTCTAGATCGGGAAATAATGGAGTTCAAAAATTGCCTTCTAGGTCTGGACTTTGACCCCTCTAGGACGCATATTAAGCGAGATATTCGCATTTTAAGTTTGAACTTGGATTTTTGCCCATAACTTGTTGTAAAATTGGTCTTATTCAAAGATAGGCACAGCATTGGAAAGGGAATGATTCATAGATCACAATCCTGAAATTTCAGCCCTCTAGGTGGTCTAGATCGGGAAATAATGGAGTTCAAAAATTGCCTTCTAGGTCTGGACTTTGACCCCTCTAGGACGCATATTAAGCGAGATATTCGCATTTTAAGTTTGAACTTGGATTTTTGCCCATAACTTGTTGTAAAATTGGTCTTATTCAAAGAAAGGCACAGCATTGGAAAGGGAATGATTCATAGATCACAATCATCCTGAAATTTCAGCCCTCTAGGTGGTCTAGATCGGGAAATAATGGAGTTCAAAAATTGCCTTCTAGGTCTGGACTTTGACCCCTCTAGGACGCATATTAAGCGAGATATTCGCATTTTAAGTTTGAACTTGGAGTTTTGCCCATAACTTGTTGTAAAATTGGTCTTATTCAAAGATAGGCACAGCATTGGAAAGGGAATGATTCATAGATCACAATCCTGAAATTTCAGCCCTCTAGGTGGTCTAGATCGAGAAATAATGGAGTTCAAAAATTGCCTTCTAGGTCTGGACTTTGACCCCTCTAGGACGCATATTAAGCGAGATATTCGCATTTTAAGTTTGAACTTGGATTTTTGCCCATAACTTGTTGTAAAATTGGTCTTATTCAAAGATAGGCACAGCATTGGAAAGGGAATGATTCATAGATCACAATCCTGAAATTTCAGCCCTCTAGGTGGTCTAGATCGGGAAATAATGGAGTTCAAAAATTGCCTTCTAGGTCTGGACTTTGACCCCTCTAGGACGCATATTAAGCGAGATATTCGCATTTTAAGTTTGAACTTGGATTTTTGCCCATAACTTGTTGGTAAAATTGGTCTTATTCAAAGATAGGCACAGCATTGGGAAAGGGAATGATTCATAGATCACAATCCTGAAATTTCAGCCCTCTAGGTGGTCTAGATCGGGAAATAATGGAGTTCAAAAATTGCCTTCTAGGTCTGGACTTTGACCCCTCTAGGACGCATATTAAGCGAGATATTCGCATTTTAAGTTTGAACTTGGATTTTTGCCCATAACTTGTTGTAAAATTGGTCTTATTCAAAGATAGGCACAGCATTGGAAAGGGAATGATTCATAGATCACAATCCTGAAATTTCAGCCCTCTAGGTGGTCTAGATCGGGAAATAATGGAGTTCAAAAATTGCCTTCTAGGTCTGGACTTTGACCCCTCTAGGACGCATATTAAGCGAGATATTCGCATTTTAAGTTTGAACTTGGATTTTTGCCCATAACTTGTTGTAAAATTGGTCTTATTCAAAGATAGGCACAGCATTGGAAAGGGAATGATTCATAATTCACAATCCTGAAATTTCAGCCCTCTAGGTGGTCTAGATCGGGAAATAATGGAGTTCAAAAATTGCCTTCTAGGTCTGGACTTTGACCCCCTCTAGGACGCATATTAAGCGAGATATTCGCATTTTAAGTTTGAACTTGGATTTTTGCCCATAACTTGTTGTAAAATTGGTCTTATTTAAAGATAGGCACAGCATTGGAAAGGTAATGATTCATAGATCACAATCCTGAAATTTCAGCCCTCTAGGTGGTCTAGATCGGGAAATAATGGAGTTCAAAAATTGCCTTCTAGGTCTGGACTTTGACCCCTCTAGGACGCATATTAAGCGAGATATTCGCATTTTAAGTTTGAACTTGGATTTTTGCCCATAACTTGTTGTAAAATTGGTCTTATTCAAAGATAGGCACAGAATTGGAAAGGGAATGATTCATAGATCACAATCCTGAAATTTCAGCCCTCTAGGTGGTCTAGATCGGGAAATAATGGAGTTCAAAAATTGCCTTCTAGGTCTGGACTTTGACCCCTCTAGGACGCATATTAAGCGAGATATTCGCATTTTAAGTTTGAACTTGGATTTTTGCCCATAACTTGTTGTAAAATTGGTCTTATTCAAAGATAGGCACAGCATTGGAAAGGGAATGATTCATAGATCACAATCGTGAAATTTCAGCCCTCTAGGTGGTCTAGATCGGGAAAAAATGGAGTTCAAAAATTGCCTTCTAGGTCTGGACTTTGACCCCTCTAGGACGCATATTAAGCGAGATATTCGCATTTTAAGTTTGAACTTGGATTTTTGCCCATAACTTGTTGTAAAATTGGTCTTATTCAAAGATAGGCACAGCATTGGAAAGGGAATGATTCATAGATCACAATCCTGAAATTTCAGCCCTCTAGGTGGTCTAGATCGAGAAATAATGGAGTTCAAAAATTGCCTTCTAGGTCTGGACTTTGACCCCTCTAGGACGCATATTAAGCGAGATATTCGCATTTTAAGTTTGAACTTGGATTTTTGCCCATAACTTGTTGTAAAATTGGTCTTATTCAAAGATAGGCACAGCATTGGAAAGGGAATGATTCAAAGATCACAATCCTGAAATTTCAGCCCTCTAGGTGGTCTAGATCGGGAAATAATGGAGTTCAAAAATTGCCTTCTAGGTCTGGACTTTGACCCCTCTAGGACGCATATTAAGCGAGATATTCGCACTTTTAAGTTTGAACTTGGATTTTTGCCCATAACTTGTTGTAAAATTGGTCTTATTCAAAGATAGGCACAGCATTGGAAAGGGAATGATTCATAGATCACAATCCTGAAATTTCAGCCCTCTAGGTGGTCTAGATCGGGAAATAATGGAGTTCAAAAATTGCCTTCTAGGTCTGGACTTTGACCCCTCTAGGACGCATATTAAGCGGAGATATTCGCATTTTAAGTTTGAACTTGGATTTTTGCCCATAACTTGTTGTAAAATTGGTCTTATTCAAAGATAGGCACAGCATTGGAAAGGGAATGATTTATAGATCACAATCCTGAAATTTCAGCCCTCTAGGTGGTCTAGATCGGGAAATAATGGAGTTCAAAAATTGCCTTCTAGGTCTGGACTTTGACCCCTCTAGGACGCATATTAAGCGAGATATTCGCATTTTAAGTTTGAACTTGGATTTTTGCCCATAACTTGTTGTAAAATTGGTCTTATTCAAAGATAGGCACAGCATTGGAAAGGGAATGATTCATAGATCACAATCCTGAAATTTCAGCCCTCTAGGTGGTCTAGATCGGGAAATAATGGAGTTCAAAAATTGCCTTCTAGGTCTGGACTTTGACCCCCTCTAGACGCATATTAAGCGAGATATTCGCATTTTAAGTTTGAACTTGGATTTTTGCCCATAACTTGTTGTAAAATTGGTCTTATTCAAAGATAGGCACAGCATTGGAAAGGGAATGATTCATAGATCACAATCCTGAAATTTCAGCCCTCTAGGTGGTCTAGATCGGGAAATAATGGAGTTCAAAAATTGCCTTCTAGGTCTGGACTTTGACCCCTCTAGGACGCATATTAAGCGAGATATTCGCATTTTAAGTTTGAACTTGGATTTTTGCCCATAACTTGTTGTAAATTGGTCTTATTCAAAGATAGGCACAGCATTGGAAAGGGAATCGATTCATAGATCACAATCCTGAAATTTCAAGCCCTCTAGGTGGTCTAGATCGGGAAATAATGGAGTTCAAAAATTGCCTTCTAGGTCTGGGACTTTGACCCCTCTAGGACGCATATTAAGCGAGATATTCGCATTTTAAGTTTGAACTTGGATTTTTGCCCATAACTTGTTGTAAAATTGGTCTTATTCAAAGATAGGCACAGCATTGGAAAGGGAATGATTCATAGATCACAATCCTGAAATTTCAGCCCTCTAGGTGGTCTAGATCGAGGAAATAATGGAGTTCAAAAATTGCCTTCTAGGTCTGGACTTTGACCCCTCTAGGATGCATATTAAGCGAGATATTCGCATTTTAAGTTTGAACTTGGATTTTTGCCCATAACTTGTTGTAAAATTGGTCTTATTTAAAGATAGGCACAGCATTGGAAAGGGAATGATTCATAGATCACAATCCTGAAATTCAGCCCTCTAGGTGGTCTAGATCGAGAAATAATGGAGTTTCAAAAATTGCTTCTAGGTCTGTGACTTTGACCCCTCTAGGACGCATATTAAGCGAGATATTCGCATTTTAAGTTTGAACTTGGATTTTTGCCCATAACTTGTTGGTAAAATTGGTCTTATTTAGGCACAGCATTGGAAAGGGAATGATTCATAGATCACAATCCTGAAATTTCAGCCCTCTAGGTGGTCTAGATCGGGAAATAATGGAGTTCAAAAATTGCCTTCTAGGTCTGGACTTTGACCCCTCTAGGACGCATATTAAGCGAGATATTCGCATTTTAAGTTTGAACTTGGATTTTTGCCCATAACTTGTTGTAAAATTGGTCTTATTCAAAGATAGGCACAGCATTGGAAAGGGAATGATTCATAGATCACAATCCTGAAATTTCAGCCCTCTAGGTGGTCTAGATCGGGAAATAATGGAGTTCAAAAATTGCCTTCTAGGTCTGGACTTTGACCCCTCTAGGACGCATATTAAGCGAGATATTCGCATTTTAAGTTTGAACTTGGATTTTTGCCCATAACTTGTTGTAAAATTGGTCTTATTCAAAGATAGGCACAGCATTGGAAAGGGAATGATTCATAGATCACAATCCTGAAATTTCAGCCCTCTAGGTGGTCTAGATCGGGAAATAATGGAGTTCAAAAATTGCCTTCTAGGTCTGGACTTTGACCCCTCTAGGACGCATATTAAGCGAGATATTCGCATTTTAAGTTTGAACTTGGATTTTTGCCCATAACTTGTTGTAAAATTGGTCTTATTCAAAGATAGGCACAGCATTGGAAAGGGAATGATTCATAGATCACAATCCTGAAATTTCAGCCCTCTAGGTGGTCTAGATCGAGAAATAATGGAGTTCAAAAATTGCCTTCTAGGTCTGGACTTTGACCCCTCTAGGACGCATATTAAGCGAGATATTCGCATTTTAAGTTTGAACTTGGATTTTTGCCCATAACTTGTTGTAAAATTGGTCTTATTCAAAGATAGGCACAGCATTGGAAAGGGAATGATTCATAGATCACAATCCTGAAATTTCAGCCCTCTAGGTGGTCTAGATCGGGAAATAATGGAGTTCAAAAATTGCCTTCTAGGTCTGGACTTTGACCCCTCTAGGACGCATATTAAGCGAGATATTCGCACTTTTAAGTTTGAACTTGGATTTTTGCCCATAACTTGTTGTAAAATTGGTCTTATTCAAAGATAGGCACAGCATTGGAAAGGGAATGATTCATAGATCACAATCCTGAAATTTCAGCCCTCTAGGTGGTCTAGATCGGGAAATAATGGAGTTCAAAAATTGCCTTCTAGGTCTGGACTTTGACCCCTCTAGGACGCATATTAAGCGAGATATTCGCATTTTAAGTTTGAACTTGGATTTTTGCCCATAACTTGTTGTAAAATTGGTCTTATTCAAAGATAGGCACAGCATTGGAAAGGGAATGATTCATAGATCACAATCCTGAAATTTCAGCCCTCTAGGTGGTCTAGATCGGGAAATAATGGAGTTCAAAAATTGCCTTCTAGGTCTGGACTTTGACCCCTCTAGGACGCATATTAAGCGAGATATTCGCATTTTAAGTTTGAACTTGGATTTTTGCCCATAACTTGTTGTAAAATTGGTCTTATTCAAAGATAGGCACAGCATTGGAAAGGGAATGATTCATAGATCACAATCCTGAAATTTCAGCCCTCTAGGTGTCTAGATCGGGAAATAATGGAGTTCAAAAATTGCCTTCTAGGTCTGGACTTTGACCCCTCTAGGACGCATATTAAGCGAGATATTCGCATTTTAAGTTTGAACTTGGATTTTTGCCCATAACTTGTTGTAAAATTGGTCTTATTCAAAGATAGGCACAGCATTGGAAAGGGAATGATTCATAGATCACAATCCTGAAATTTCAGCCCTCTAGGTGGTCTAGATCGGGAAATAATGGAGTTCAAAAATTGCCTTCTAGGTCTGGACTTTGACCCCTCTAGGACGCATATTAAGCGAGATATTCGCATTTTAAGTTTGAACTTGGATTTTTGCCCATAACTTGTTGTAAAATTAGTCTTATTCAAAGATAGGCACAGCATTGGAAAGGGAATGATTCATAGATCACAATCCTGAAATTTCAGCCCTCTAGGTGGTCTAGATCGGGAAATAATGGAGTTCAAAAATTGCCTTCTAGGTCTGGACTTTGACCCCTCTAGGACGCATATTAAGCGAGATATTCGCATTTTAAGTTTGAACTTGGATTTTTGCCCATAACTTGTTGTAACATTAGTCTTATTCAAAGATAGGCACAGCATTGGAAAGGGAATGATTCATAGATCACAATCCTGAAATTTCAGCCCTCTAGGTGGTCTAGATCGGGAAATAATGGAGTTCAAAAATTGCCTTCTAGGTCTGGACTTTGACCCCTCTAGGACGCATATTAAGCGAGATATTCGCATTTTAAGTTTGAACTTGGATTTTTGCCCATAACTTGTTGTAAAATTGGTTTTATTCAAAGATAGGCACAGCATTGGAAAGGGAATGATTCATAGATCACAATCCTGAAATTTCAGCCCTCTAGGTGGTCTAGATCGGGAAATAATGGAGTTCAAAAATTGCCTTCTAGGTCTGGACTTTGACCCCTCTAGGACGCATATTAAGCGAGATATTCGCATTTTAAGTTTGAACTTGGATTTTTGCCCATAACTTGTTGTAAAATTGGTCTTATTCAAAGATAGGCACAGCATTGGAAAGGGAATGATTCATAGATCACAATCCTGAAATTTCAGCCCTCTAGGTGGTCTAGATCGGGAAATAATGGAGTTCAAAAATTGCCTTCTAGGTCTGGACTTTGACCCCTCTAGGACGCATATTAAGCGAGATATTCGCACTTTAAGTTTGAACTTGGATTTTTGCCCATAACTTGTTGTAAAATTGGTCTTATTCAAAGATAGGCACAGCATTGGAAAGGAAATGATTCATAGATCACAATCCTGAAATTTCAGCCCTCTAGGTGGTCTAGATCGGGAAATAATGGAGTTCAAAAATTGCCTTCTAGGTCTGGACTTTGACCCCTCTAGGACGCATATTAAGCGAGATATTCGCATTTTAAGTTTGAACTTGGATTTTTGCCCATAACTTGTTGTAAAATTGGTCTTATTCAAAGATAGGCACAGCATTGGAAAGGGAATGATTCATAGATCACAATCCTGAAATTTCAGCCCTCTAGGTGGTCTAGATCGGGAAATAATGGAGTTCAAAAATTGCCTTCTAGGTCTGGACTTTGACCCCTCTAGGACGCATATTAAGCGAGATATTCGCATTTTAAGTTTGAACTTGGATTTTTGCCCATAACTTGTTGTAAAATTGGTCTTATTCAAAGATAGGCACAGCATTGGAAAGGGAATGATTCATAGATCACAATCCTGAAATTTCAGCCCTCTAGGTGGTCTAGATCGGGAAATAATGGAGTTCAAAAATTGCCTTCTAGGTCTGGACTTTGACCCTCTAGGACGCATATTAAGCGAGATATTCGCATTTTAAGTTTGAACTTGGATTTTTGCCCATAACTTGTTGTAAAATTGGTCTTATTCAAAGATAGGCACAGCATTGGAAAGGGAATGATTCATAGATCACAATCCTGAAATTTCAGCCCTCTAGGTGGTCTAGATCGAGAAATAATGGAGTTCAAAAATTGCCTTCTAGGTCTGGACTTTGACCCCTCTAGGACGCATATTAAGCGAGACATTCGCATTTTAAGTTTGAACTTGGATTTTTGCCCATAACTTGTTGTAAAATTGGTCTTATTCAAAGATAGGCACAGCATTGGAAAGGGAATGATTCATAGATCACAATCCTGGAATTTCAGTCCTCTAGGTGGTCTAGATCGAGAAATAATGGAGTTCAAAAATTGCCTTCTAGGTCTGGACTTTGACCCCTCTAGGACGCATATTAAGCGAGATATTCGCATTTAAAGTTTGAACTTGGATTTTTGCCCATAACTTGTTGTAAAATTGGTCTTATTCAAAGATAGGCACAGCATTGGAAAGGGAATGATTCATAGATCACAATCCTGAAATTTCAGCCCTCTAGGTGGTCTAGATCGGGAAA